>JAMPIV010004274.1:10000-362151 GCA_024509875.1 Oreohelix idahoensis
ATGAAGAATTAAGCAATTATTAATTTCAGCTCGTTCAAGCCCCCACCCGGATTTACTCAGTGGAATTCTTCTTATTCTGGTATAGCTCTGTTTAGAGTGTATTTAATAAACTGACTGAGACAAACATGCAATACATTCAAAATGACTTTAAACTTGTATATTTACAAATAACAGATTTAATAATCACTTAGGTTTTAACAAGGTTTTTTTTTAAAAATGAACAATTATTTATCAGAAAATTATCATCACAGTGTGATGTAATGGTAGTTTGTAAAGGAGGTCACTTTGCAGTTTTTATGTGTTACTTAGCTGTCAGTGACTGTTCTGCCTCCTTCTGATGGTTTGGTTCTTGGTAGACAGGATTGCTGATCACGCTCGTCACTGGTCTAGGTTGTAGGGTGCAGCACGTTCCCATAAGTTTCAGGGAGTGTCTACGAAGTTGGTCCTTCGTCTTTAAGCCCCCTCTGATGATGGTGTCTAGCTTCGACTTCAGGCCACTTGTACCCTTCTTGTTCCAGAGATATTACCCTCAACTGGTACCACCAAGCCAATCTTGGCTCACAGACTGTTTGCTCAGAGAAGTAGGTTAAGGCACTTGCAGATGCCTTTTACATGTGTTCTTGGGGGTCGTTACTTTAACAATAAAATCCCACTATGACTTTGTGTTTTTAGTTTTCTCAGATCCCAGTTTTCCTTATTAAAATGATAGTTTTCCTGGGCTATAAGTCCTTCAAAATGCTCCAACAAAGTCCGGTCTGATAAATGGAACTCTGATTCTAACTCTGGCAGTCTGGTTGTCGTCTTGACAAGCGATTCTCACAGTGTTCTAATCTGGCTAAAAAGTCAGATTACCTGGCCCCTTTCCTCCCCCGAAGTTGTTGGTTACGATTTAGGCAGGGTCCAATCAGGAACTTAGTGGTTCCTCTATTTCGAACCCCCGCCAATCGTGTCAAAACTATATATTTAGTTGCGGTATTTCAAAATTATTCCGACATGGAAAATTCTGTGCGTGATGCAAAAGGTCACGTCTCCCATAAATGGAAGTGGCAAGTCCATACACTCTTTCGACAATGTATATCAGATGTAACATCTTACTTTTTCCTCAAGTTTCGTCTCTGAAACAGGTGGACAGGAAATGATGATGTCATTCATGTCTGTCCCAAATGTGTCGCACAGACAATAAATCTCTTTAGCCGTCGCTTGTGCACACAAAATCCGTCTGCGGGCGAGTAATTGTATCGACTGGCACGGCTTGAGCAAATAAAACTATGCAAAACTTACCAGGCCCATCTGAGTTTTACCTGCGCTAATCTTAGCAAAGCTGAGAAGCGCAGAGCGAATGTGATGAATTATCGCAAAAAGGAGTGTCAAATCGTTGTAAACACCAAACATCTGTTTGATAAGAGATAATTAAATGTGTCGATCCCCCAGAAATTCCAGGTAATCAGTTCGTACAACAAATGAAACTGATTACTGCCGTAGTGAAGAAGAGGTCGGCCCAAAATTATGTGACAGATGGACAAAGCATTAGCAATGAATAGAAACAAAGGGCCAGATGGGCTGAATATTTTAAGGAAATCCTAAACCGGAACCAACCAATACGCAACCCATTATAGAATCTACAGAAGAGCCACGACAGTGCAACATGAAGCCACCCACTTAACAAGAGATTTCTTGGGCAATAAAACAGGTGAAAAATGGGAGGGCCGCAGGACCAGATGGAATACCACCAAAAGCCCCGAAGACAAATTTACCATACACTACAGAGTTGCTACACCCATATATGGAAGTGACAAGTCCGTACACTCTTTCGACAATGTATGTCAGAGGTAACATCTTACTTTCCCCTCAAGTTTCCTCTCTTTTTTGCTGGAGGATCTAGACTTTGCAGATGATTTGTGCCTACTATCACATAGACATCAAGATATGCAGGAGAAAACAATTAGATTCGTAACAGAAGCAGCAAAGATGGGACTTCACATAAATTTAAATAAAACAAAGGAAATGAGTTGCTACACCAGCTCTTCAAGAAAATCTGAGAAAAAGAGGCCATCCCAAAGAGCTGGAAGGAAGGCCACATTATCAAGCTGCCAAAGAAAGAAAACTTGACTGTATGTAGCAACTGGAGGGGTATAACACTGCTAGCACTAGCAGTGGCTGGAAAAATTTTAACCAGAGTTTTATTTGACCGTATTAAAAAGGCGGGTGATGACAAACTCAGAGAGGAACAGGCAGGATTTCGTGCAGGAAGATCATGCACAGACCAGAAAGCAACACTTAGAATCATCATAGAACAATCTAATGAGTGGCAGACCCCCTTGTATATAAATTTTGTGGACTTCGAAAAAAGCTTTCTATAGTATAGACCGTATTGTGATATGGAAAATCCTAAGACATTATGGAATCCCAGAGAAATTCATTAAAATCATCCAAGATTTCTACAGGGAGGCCTCATGCAAAGTAGTACACAAAGGAAAACTATCAGAGCCCTTCACAGTACACAGTGGGGTCAGACAAAGATGTCTGCTATCACCAACAATTTTTCTCATGGTCATAGATTGGGTTATGAAACAGACAACAGAGGGAGAGAAAACTGGAATACAGTGGACATTTAACAAACAGCTGGAGGATCTAGACTTTGCAGATGATTTGTGCCTTCTATCACACAGACAGCAAGATATGCAGGAGAAAACAAATAGATTAGTAACAGAAGCAGCAAAGATGGGACTACACATAAATGTAAATAAAACAAAGAAAATGAGAATAAATAATAGGCAGATGGACTCGATGAAAATCAATTATCAAGTCTTTGAAGAAGTAGAAAGCTTTACATATCTGGGGAGTAACATTGACAAAAGGAGGGGGAGCAGCTGGTGACGTTTGCTCAAAGATAAATAAAGCCAGATGCGCTTTTAATGCGATTCGACCAATATGGAACTCCTCAACTATAGAGAACAAAATTAGAATCTTTAACTCAAATGTGAAGTCAGTCTTGCTGTATGGCATTGTTACGTGCAGTCTTTGATATCTTACAATATTATACATAGGTAATTTTTTAGTGCTTAAGGGAAAGTCATTATTGAGTTACTTCCCTTGAAAGTTGTGTCGGCTCTTTCGATCAAACTCCGCGGATAAATCCATTTTACTGCGATTTATTCGTTGTTTGGGTAATAATAGATTGTTCTTGCTTCAGAATATCTATGGCCTGAATTTATGTGTATTGTTTGTCTGAGTAGGACGAGTCTGTCTTATATCTGTATATCTTTACATATCTAAGTCGAACTATATGTTCTGTTGTCTCTAGAGAGGTCGAAGGCTATTCGGCGGATGTGTCGCTAGAGTGTGGTGTGATTTGGCTTCGTCCTGATAGGGACTGTGTGTTTTCCATGTCGGCCTGTCGCCGGGGAAAAAGTGATCTCAGTATTTGTGGGGAAGGTGATAGTCGTCTAAACCTATCGTGTATGCTTTACCCCAGTGTTTAGTCGTATTGCCAAGGAATGGCAGTTTCATATTTCCTCTACCAAGGTAATCAAAGATACTCTTATGAACTCTCGATCGAAGCCACCATTTTCGATAGTTACGATTTGAATGTCTAAGAGAATATATTTGACTCGATGAAAACGACTTCGATTCCTAGCAGCACTATATCCTGTAGATTGCAGTCAATTGTTCATGATCAAATCTACAGAGCAATGAAATGTTTTATGAATGACTAACTTTAGGACAGATTCATTATCTGTATCCAAACGTGAGTGACAGCTCACGAGTGAAGCCATCTTGGAACCAAAACATGTAGTGACTTTCAAGAAGAGAAAAGGGATGCCCGTATTATCGCTTGTTTAGTCCAGAGATCACTGCTACACATGAGAACCCGTTATTAGCGGTTCAATATTATTATATGGAAAAATATGTGCTGAACATTATGTTGAAGAATCGTCGCTAGACGAGATTAGGTTTAGAAGCCATCTGAAATATTGTTTATAAGCTGACGTGCTCAGTCAGTGAAGTCAGATGATATATGTATGGGCGATACTGAGTGCTTGGCTACTGACAGTCCATTATACACTTATTCTACATGAGTGCCCATGTAACATTGCAAGACCATTTATCCACTGTACTATGATGTATTATGGCAACCTGTGATTTGTCACTATCTGTGCTGTCGAGTGTGTACGTCCAATTAAACTTTAGAAAAGGTACACAGTCGTTGGTGTCGATGACTTCCAGCCATACATGAGTGTGAGAAAAGAACATTTTTTTGTCAACACCACGAACCTTTATCATCATTCGCACATTATACACTCAATCCATGTCTACACACCACTGCGTAGGTCAAGTTGACATTCCATACACTACAGTGGAGCAAACAACACCATAGAGATCTTATCAACTGATGATGATGATGATGTCTGCTTCCATCCACTTATATCTATCTTTTGGTGGATATCATTAACGGGAATAAAAATCCAACGTTATCAACCTTATCAGGCATGTCTCAAAGAGTATCACCTCCAAGCTACAGACATTTGTAAATAGATGTCTCCGACAGATACTTCGTATAAGATGGCCAGATGTAATAACAAATATAGAGCTAAGGAAAAGATGCGGGCAACAGCCAATACAAACATAAATTAAAGTAAGAAAGTGGGGATGGATAGGACATACACTCAGAAGAGAAAAATCAAGCACGGCCAGAATTGTCCTTGACTGAAACCCACAGGGGAAAAGAAGAGTGGGAGGCCAAAGAGAACTTGGAGAAGAACTGTTGAAGAGGAGGCTAGGGAAATTGGAATGACTTGGGTACTAATGAAAAAGACAGCCCAGAATAGAAATCGATGGAAAGCAACTGTTTCTGTCCCATGTTCCACAGGGAACGAAAAGGAATGATGATCCAGCGTCTTCAAGACCCGTCTGATGTTGGTGTCTAGCTTTGACTGAAGGCCAATTATACCACACACATGTTCCACAGACAAATACCACCAATTGGTACCACCGACTAGTATAAAATAAGAGAGAAACAAATACCCTCCTGAGTATTGGGTTTCCTGACACGAAAATCAGGTATCCCTCCCATTCATTCCACCATCCCATCTGCCTCAGAACTTTACCCTCTCTGAGTATTAATGTTAAAATCCAAGTGAGCGGAAAACACTCATTGCATTTATATAGAACATATTTACATATACGTATGCACTGGTTGAAAATGTTAATATAATAATTACGTATGTTATTTGTGACACATCATTCGAAATGAAATGCTACAGAAGGATGTTGAGAATACCCTGGACAGAAAGACCAACAGAGAAGTACTGCACTCACTAAATGTAGAGGAAAATTGGCTCCTAAATACCATCGCAATAAGGAAGCTGAAATTTTTCGGTCATATAAAAAGACATAGTAGTCTGGAAAAATTAGTAATGGAAGGTGTCGTAAATTTATTTTGAGAGAAAAGAGTCGTAGAAATAGTGGTCCGGTTTAGAGTGGAAAATGATGATGGAAAGCTCAGTGATAGAAAATGTAGATATTAAATAGTTGCTTCACAGCGTGCTGGAGGAGAGTAAAGACAGACTTATTTACGACAAATCGCTTCTCTCAATCTTCTCTTCCGCTCTCCTGGTCAAACAATTATTTGCCAGTTTTCCAGACACGCTTCTGCGCGCACACCGATTTGGTGTTTTTCACACACACAGACGATGTAGATACAAACTATATTAAACGAATAGGGGAAATGTTGGGCTGTGGGTATATCCAACACACAGAACTAAATGAGTTTATGTGATTTTATTCACTTTAAACATCAATCACTAACAAATATCAGGTATTACATAAATTATCATAAGTACACAAATGCAAATAACAAATTTGAGAGGGGTGAAGAAGATTGGTATCGACTAAGCCCTTCCCGCTTATTAGACAAAGACAAACCCAGTCCAGAGATAGATAATATCAGGAACATAGGTACGTTAACCTAACAGTGAAGTTAATTACTCTGAAAGAGGTGTTACAAAGTTAGGTATAGGTGATAGAAAAAAACCTGTTCTTCCCAGCTGTTCTTCCCTTTACTAAGCAAATGGAAAGGAGGGGGTTTTTAAACAGAGTTAACCAATTTGCAACTCCCCCTTAAAGGAACAATGCAGGGAATACAGAAAAGTTATATTACTAGGCAAGAAAGTTAACAACAGGTTTACAAAAGAAAACGATTAAATTTCCTGTCATTCATACACACGCGTGAGGATCCACACTCATATACTCACACACTTACCGAATGCAGCCTCAGACGATCCATAAAAGTATATAAAAACAGCAAGTAATCTTTTGTCATATGAACTGTCTAATCCTTCGATGTCCCGCCCCAGATGTTTGCGAGGTTTTGTTGGTAACAAATATTCTCACTTATCGCAAGACTTGAAGACTAAGAGTTCTCGTGTTTTTATTATATATCTAAAAGGAGTCTACGGGATGGCACTAACACGGTTCGGCACAGGGGTGAAAATGAAGTGGTCTCTTTTAATCCTCCGCTATGGTAAAATTCCTTCAATGCGTGATGATAGTTTTATTAAATCCAATTGAGGAAAAAAACTAGGCTCAGTCACAGTCAGGAGAATATGTACTCTCTCACAGTAAACAGTAAATATGATATCGCTACTGGCGATGAGTACCTTCCAGTTTATCTTACAGGTTTGCAAGGGTAATTTGATGATTATTCTTTAAAATGTTCTTGGGTGGGCTTTATTTCATTTAATTCTGACAGCTAGGTCGCAAGGACCGCCACAAGATTATATTTTAAAAGAAATGTTTCTTCAATATGACTGGAAGTTTATAGGATGATTTCTTTATTTCTTTCTTTATTTATCTGGGACTCTGTGTGAAAGGAAAAAAAAGACATGTAACATACCGAAAAATCAAGCGCGATAAATTTCCCGTTAAGCCTATAATACACTCGAGTATTTAATTATGTATTTAATAAACACTGCGCGAATTCTAGTGGTTAAAACACATCTATAAAACTAGGACTTAACTGAATTTATTTTATAAATTCCTTCGCGACTTTAAAAGTTAATTTAAGCATCTATTATCTTTTGAAATAATATAATAGATAGATCATTATATTTACAACTGGAACTATTGAGATGGTTTAATTTAATAGATTTAAATTAACACAAAATCCATTGAAATAGAATGACTGAACTAGACCACTGATCACTTTACGCAATATATATATTACCGCTTTGCACAGAATAGAAAACACTGCAAATTTATATATAAAATCCAGGGGAAAATCTATAACAAGATTTCAATAAAGCTAGTGCTTCTGTAAAGGTCTGGCCAGCGAGTGATAACGTGTCTAGTCTTCATGGTCTATTTAGCTAAAATGGAATGTAAGTTGAGTGGGACATGATAAACTTGACAGCTTATTTGATCTCACGAACTTTTGGGGATCTGACCGCCAAATCAAGAGAAGAAGCCGCCCCCTGGTCTTCGTATCTCCGTTCGCTGCTGCCCGTTTCGGCTTTCCCCCGTTCGCTCGGTTGCGATTGACACCGAGACGCGAAATTAGCGGCAAGCAACTGCGTCTCGTATCAGGGACCACTACTGTCTTTGATAACGCCGATAGTCTCCCCTAAAATCCCTCAGTTCGTCTCTTTGATCTTGGTCGCTGTGCCTGTTTGATTCTGGCGACGCCCCAACCCCCCCACCCCACCCCCCCCCCCCCCCCCCCCCCCCTCCCCCCCCCCCCCCCCCCCCCCCCCCCCCCCCACTGGCCAAGTTAATTAAAATAGCTGCCTATGATTGTTCAAGAGATGTTAGTGGGCGTGATTTAATCTCTCCTTAAATCAATGCGATGACCAGAATCAACGATAGGTAAACTTTCCGCATATCAATCAGCAAACGTGTTTGCCCTCTGTGGAACAGTTTCATAGCTAATGAATCCACGTGAAAGAATAAACGTTTTTACAAGAAGTTACAACAAAGTTCAGGGTCAGCCGAGTTCGTCCATCACAATCGTCCCCTCTTTTGAGACGTGAAAACGTGTTTTCATGTTTGATTTATGACGATGAAGCTGCCCTGATCGGTAACTTTTGGATGATTGGTATCTTCACCTTCCTCCTCTTCCTCTGTAGTCCAGTTTCTACTCAGGAAATCAGCCCCGACATTCTGTCTTCCCGGAATATATTCCACTTTGAAAGAATAAACGCTTAAAAGAAGCGCCCAACGCATGATCCTTGCGTTAAATTCTTTATTGGCACCAAGAAATGCTAACGGAGCGTGGTCTGTTTGCACCGTGAAAGATGTACCATAAAGAAACTCATGATGGCGTCTGATACTGTCAATCAGAGCAAGACATTCCCTTTCAACTACGCTGTAGTTCCGTTCCGCTTTATTTAATTTCCGACTGCCATAGGCAACTGGAAATAGCATGTTCAGGTCACTGTCATCGGCTTGAAGCAGTGTTGACCCGATGCCCTGATCTGACGCGTCGACTCTCAGTACAAAAGGTTTCTTGAGGTCAGGCAACCTCAAAATGGGGTATGCAGACAACTGTCCTTTCAAAGTGCTATACGCGTGTTCGCACTTTTGATCCCATATGACCTTATCAGGACAACCTTTCTTTGTGAGGTCAGTCAGAGGTGCCGTCAGTCCGTTGAAGTTCTGGATGTACTTCTGATAGTATGCACATAGCGATATGAAGGAACGTACGTCTTTCTTCGTTCGGGGTCTTTTTGCTGCCATTATTTTCTCCACGTTCTTCTTAATAGGCCAACTGCATCCGTGAGAAATAGTGTGCCCCAGGAAGTCTAACTGTTCAAACCCGATGAGACATTTGCTAGGTCTGGCTGTGAGACCCGTTTCCTGTAGTCTCCTGAGGAGCATAGCAACCGTAGCAATATGTTCTTCATAGGTTTCCGATGCAATTAAGATGTCATCCATGAAATTATGGATATGGGGACTTTGCAAAGGTTGTAGAAGCTTCCTCATCATCCTGGTGAACACTCCTGGTGCATTATGCAAACCGAACGGCATCACGTTAAATGTGTAATGTCCTTCGCTAGTGCTGAAAGCTAACAAAGGTTTAATTTCCTCCTTGACTGGTATTTGATAATAACCTTTGCTGAGGTCAATCTTGGAGAAGATCTTTGCTTTGCTGAGCTTGGTGAACAACTCAGAAACAGTTTGGAGAGGTTCGGGCTGGAATTCCGTTACAGCGTTTAGCAACCTGTAATCAATGCACAGCCGAACTTCCTTATTGGACTTCTGCAACAGCACTACACTCGAGCTGTAAGGAGATGTAGACTCACTGATAATTCCTGCCTGACGCAGCTTGTCTATTTCTCCGCGAAGTGCGTCCGCTTTAGCGTACGGGATGGGGTAAACTCTGGTTTGAACAGGGGTCTCGTTTGTTAATTTCATATCAAATTCAATGAGATTTGTTCGACCAGATACATTCGTTAAGACTGCACTGTACTGTTTTAGTAGAGCCCTGGTTTCTGTTTGTTGTTCTGGTGAGAGATTGTCGCCGAACTTGACATCTTTAAAGGATTCTGTGGGTTGCAATGGATACTCCATGCAACCATCATCATCTTCCTCGTCTTCCGTTGCTATGGCGACAGCCAGGAGATGCTCGGATGATGGCACCGGACTTTCCAAATATTTCTTTAGCAGATTTATGTGGAAGACCTTCTCCTTTCCTTTGATGGAGATCTTGTAGTTGGTACGTGAGATCTTTTTAAGGACGGTAAACGGTCCTTGCCATCCGATGCGAAGTTTATTGCTTCCGGTTGGAAGTAGCAATAGGACTTTCTCCCCTGGTTGTAGTTCTCTCTCTTTTGCAGCTTTGTTGTATCTTTTAGTAATTTTAGCGCGGGCTTTCTTAAGGTTGGTAGTAGCTAGATCCCATCCTAGCTTTAGCCTTTCCTTAAGCTCAGAAACGTACTTGCTTGCAGAGACGACTGTCTCGTCAGCCTTCTGGTCTGTCAGGGACCGAAGTAAGGCTTCTAGTGGCCCCTTAATAGGTCTGCCAAATAAAAGTGTAGCAGGCGCAAAACCCGTAGACCCTTGGGGTACCTCTCGGTAGGCGAATAAGGCAGCCGATATATATTGGTCCCAGTCTTCCGGTTTCTCCTGACCCAGCTTACGTAACATCATGGTGAGGGTACCGTTAAAACGTTCCACGAGCCCATTTCCGGCCAGATGGTAGGGACTTGTGTGGATATGTTTGGCCCTCAAGATCTTAAAGATCTCCTCCATTAACAGGCTACGGAATTGGGATCCATTGTCCGTCAAAACTTGTTGAGGGAATCCCAACCGTGTAAAAATTTGCACAAGGGCTTCTGCGACATGCTTGGAATAAGTGCATGGTAGCGGTACGGCTTCGGCCCACATAGTGCAAGTGTCAACTAAGGTCAGGATGAACCTGTTCCTTCTTTTGGTCTTTTCCAGAGGACCAATAATGTCGACAGCAACCCGTTCAAATGGAGTCCCTACTATTGGCATTTGCCCCATAGGTACTGGGGGTGTCAAGTGCTTGGTTGCTACCCGTTGGCACTGGGCGCAGGATTTCACATACCTGACAATGTCAGAGTTCATTCCTGGCCACCAATAGTGGTTTTTTATTCGCTGAATAGTGGCGTTTTGTCCCATATGTCCGCTAAAGGGAAGAGAGTGCCCCATTTCTAAGATCTGGTTTCTGTACTGCGTCGGTACTAGGAGCTGGTTATTCCCCGTGTCCGGGTTGCCCGTTCTACGATACAATACACCATCCTTAGAAAAGATGTCTCCGTTGTGTCTGGGGTCCTTAGCCATGGGCAGTTTTTTAAAGCAGGGCGCCAGAGTAGGGTCCTTTTGTTGCGCCTCCTTCAGTTCATTCGGCAACAAGTTTGGCGCAGGCTCCCTCTCCTTCTTGGCTTGCCCTCTTGTGGTTACCACTGCCACAATCGGCTCCTTAGGTCTCCCAATGAACACATATCTACATCCCAGGATAACTGGGTAGATCGGATCATCCATTATGGCCGCTTTAATAACTCCTCTGACAAAGTCAGAGTGTATTTCTACCAGTGCGATAGGAAGCGTCCTGGGTGCGTCATTCCTGAAAACTCCACTAAATTTGACGGTTTCCTCCGTCTCCTGACCTGGTTTGACTAGATGTCTAGCAACAATACAACTAAAACTTAATCCAGTGTCAAGGAGACAAGTAGTTGAGGTACCATTCAAAATTACAGTTCCTCGAGTTGAGGGTCGGTCCCCCTCAGGTTGAGAATCACTGACGTTGACTCTACCTTTCGAGGCTGTATGCAAACATCCAACGCGGTTTGAACCGGTTTATTTGCCCTGATCAGACGTTCCTGGTGTAGGGGTCTTCCCTTTTCCTTGACCTTGGTGGCCGCGCTGCCACGTAGGCTTGGTGGGTTGATCAGAATTGTTGTTTGGGGGGTATCGGGTTTTGTAGAATTTCGATTTTTTCCTGAGGAGGTTTCTGGGTATTGTTATCTCGTTGCTTATAATGTTGAGAGGAAGTGGAAGAATAGGATGCCTGCTCTAGATTCTGTTTTCGAGATGGCTCATCGGTGGGTTTACGTTAATGCTAGGAAGTTCGGCCATTGCATTGCTATAGCGTTCGGCTTTATTGAGTATGTCTTCAAGCCTGACTGCCCCCTGTTCAGCCAAAAATCTACGAGTTTCATTCGACAAAGTGGATTTTATCTGCTCCACAAGAACAAGTTCGAGGAGTCCCTCATATGAAAGAGGTAGGTCAGATAATTCAATGCACTTTGTCAGATAACCCGTGAGACGTGAAGAGAACTGGGGAAATGTTTCCGTGCTCTCTTTTCGGCTGTTTCTGAACAACTGCAGAAACTTTCGGGCAGTCATCTCAAACTGCTGTAGTAAGGCCTTCTTCAACATGTCGTAATCATGTTGATTCGGTCCCAGCTTTGTGTACACGTCGTAAGCATTGCCTTTCAGTGACGTTGAAAGTTTGAGCGCCCAGCGGGTACTCTCTAACCCATAAAGATACGCGAGTCTCTCAAATTTTTCTAGGTAGCTGTCAATTTTTTCGTTAGGGCTAGGAAAAGATTCTAAAGAAAACGACATAGCAGTTAATTGGGCAGACTGAGTGCTGGAGAGATCCATTGTTTGAGACTGGGGCGAAGACGGCTCTCCATTATTTGAAGTAGAGGCACTCCGACTCTCTAAAGCCTTGAGCGCTAATTCGTGCTGTCTTTCCTTGTCTCTCTCTCTTTCCCTGCGGGCGTCTATCTCTGCCTCAATTTTCTTCTGCTCCAATTGACGATCGTCCGCTTCTTTCTTCCTAGCTTCTGCCTTCTCTTCCTCCGCGTCATACCTTTGAAGTTCCTGGTTGATAAACAGATTCGCAGCTTCTGTGTCTAGTCCTGAGTCCTTGGACTCTTGCCTCAAAATGGATCTTATCCTAATTCTCTCTGCCATTGTCAAAGAACTGGATGCTTCTAAGACTAGAGAATAGTAAGATGGAACATGAAGGGGAAAACTCAAAACCGCTACGAAAAAAACCAAAGTAAAAAAAAATTTACTTGAGTTACCTCCTACCTGTACTGTGCAAACTTATCGCTGCTATTATCTGGCAATTAAGGCTCTAAACGCAAGCGACTATGCCACTAAATGGTAAGTTACACTGGAAAAAAAATCTACTTTTACTAACAGTAGAGAAAAATTTAAATAAAAACAATTTAAAAGGGAAAAAAAAAATTTTTTTTCCCTAAATTTTAAATCTCTGACAACAAACTCCGTCCCTAAAGTCAATTATTGAGATGAGACGTTGTTAACTTAATTTTTAAAAATCAGAACAATCCGTCTTTAGCTAAGCTCAACTCTTTTTAACTTCAAAAACCTTAGTGACTGTAAAACAATCACGCAATCCCAGCAACTCTTATAAAGAAAGAAATATAATTATCTCCGCCAGAGGATAATTAAAATAGCAAATATTTTTGTTTATCTGTACTTTCTACTGCTGTGGAGAGAAAACAACCTGTAAATATGCTGTGTGGACAACCCAAATACTTAAAGAACGTTTGTCTAGGGGTGTAATTATTTATTTATTTCCCTAATTCACAAGACAAATCATTCACACTCTACCTAGTTAGACCCAGACTAAATCAGACTCAAAATATCTTTAACCCGGCTATGCGATTGCCTCAAATGTAGCTCAAGATCCCAGAACCAGCCCACAAATATGTGTGCATCAAATGTATCTCAAAATAATCCTGGACGAGCCAGCCAAATATTGTCGTAAATTTATTTTGAGAGAAAAGAGTCGTAGAAATAGTGGTCCGGTTTAGAGTGGAAAATGATGATGGAAAGCTCAGTGATAGAAAATGTAGATATTAAATAGTTGCTTCACAGCGTGCTGGAGGAGAGTAAAGACAGACTTATTTACGACAAATCGCTTCTCTCAATCTTCTCTTCCGCTCTCCTGGTCAAACAATTATTTGCCAGTTTTCCAGACACGCTTCTGCGCGCACACCGATTTGGTGTTTTTCACACACACAGACGATGTAGATACAAACTATATTAAACGAATAGGGGAAATGTTGGGCTGTGGGTATATCCAACACACAGAACTAAATGATTTTATGTGATTTTATTCACTTTAAACATCAATCACTAACAAATATCAGGTATTACATAAATTATCATAAGTACACAAATGCAAATAACAAATTTGAGAGGGGTGAAGAAGATTGGTATCGACTAAGCCCTTCCCGCTTATTAGACAAAGACAAACCCAGTCCAGAGATAGATAATATCAGGAACATAGGTACGTTAACCTAACAGTGAAGTTAATTACTCTGAAAGAGGTGTTACAAAGTTAGGTATAGGTGATAGAAAAAAAACCTGTTCTTCCCAGCTGTTCTTCCCTTTACTAAGCAAATTGAAAGAGGGGGGTTTTTAAACAGAGTTAACCAATTTGCAACTCCCCCTTAAAGGAACAATGCAGGGAATACAGAAAAGTTATATTACTAGGCAAGAAAGTTAACAACAGGTTTACAAAAGAAAACGATTAAATTTCCTGTCATTCATACACACGCGTGAGGATCCACACTCATATACTCACACACTTACCGAATGCAGCCTCAGACGATCCATAAAAGTATATAAAAACAGCAAGTAATCTTTTGTCATATGAACTGTCTAATCCTTCGATGTCCCGCCCCAGATGTTTGCGAGGTTTTGTTGGTAACAAATATTCTCACTTATCGCAAGACTTGAAGACTAAGAGTTCTCGTGTTTTTATTATATATCTAAAAGGAGTCTACGGGATGGCACTAACACGGTTCGGCACAGGGGTGAAAATGAAGTGGTCTCTTTTAATCCTCCGCTATGGTAAAATTCCTTCAATGCGTGATGATAGTTTTATTAAATCCAATTGAGGAAAAAAACTAGGCTCAGTCACAGTCAGGAGAATATGTACTCTCTCACAGTAAACAGTAAATATGATATCGCTACTGGCGATGAGTACCTTCCAGTTTATCTTACAGGTTTGCAAGGGTAATTTGATGATAATTCTTTAAAATGTTCTTGGGTGGGCTTTATTTCATTTAATTCTGACAGCTAGGTCGCAAGGACCGCCACAAGATTATATTTTAAAAGAAATGTTTCTTCAATATGACTGGAAGTTTATAGGATGATTTCTTTATTTCTTTCTTTATTTAGCTGGGACCGCAGGTACGATCATTCTGTGTGAAAGAAAAAAAAAGACATGTAACATACCGAAAAATCAAGCGCGATAAATTTCCCGTTAAGCCTATAATACACTCGAGTATTTAATTGTGTATTTAATAAACACTGCGCGAATTCTAGTGGTTAAAAACACACATCTATAAAACTAGGACTTAACTGAATTTATTAATTATAAATTCCTTCGCGACTTTAAAAGTTAATTTAAGCATCTATTATCTTTTGAAATAATATAATAGATAGATCATTATATTTACAACTGGAACTATTGAGATGGTTTAATTTAATAGATTTAAATTAACACAAAATCCATTGAAATAGAATGACTGAACTAGACCACTGATCACTTTACGCAATATATATTACCGCTTTGCACAGAATAGAAAACACTGCAAATTTATATATAAAATCCAGGGGAAAATCTATAACAAGATTTCAATAAAGCTAGTGCTTCTGTAAAGGTCTGGCCAGCGAGTGATAACGTGTCTAGTCTTCATGGTCTATTTAGCTAAAATGGAATGTAAGTTGAGTGGGACATGATAAACTTGACAGCTTATTTGATCTCACGAACTTTTGGGGATCTGACCGCCAAATCAAGAGAAGAAGCCGCCCCCTGGTCTTCGTATCTCCGTTCGCTGCTGCCCGTTTCGGCTTTCCTCCGTTCGCTCGGTTGCGATTGACACCGAGACGCGAAATTAGCGGCAAGCAACTGCGTCTCGTATCAGGGACCACTACTGTCTTTGATAACGCCGATAGTCTCCCCTAAAATCCCTCAGTTCGTCTCTTTGATCTTGGTCGCTGTGCCTGTTTGATTCTGGCGACGCCCCCCCCCCCCCCCACTGGCCAAGTTAATTAAAATAACTGCCTATGATTGTTCAAGAGATGTTAGTGGGCGTGATTTAATCTCTCCTTAAATCAATGCGATGACCAGAATCAACGATAGGTAAACTTTCCGCATATCAATCAGCAAACGTGTTTGCCCTCTGTGGAACAGTTTCATAGCTAATGAATCCACGTGAAAGAATAAACGTTTTTACAAGAAGTTACAACAAAGTTCAGGGTCAGCCGAGTTCGTCCATCACAGAAGGCATGGCCCCTGGAAAAGGGGAAGGGGTGGATCCAGGACATCCCAGAGAGTCTGGACATGTTTTTGGATGATGCAGATTGATTGGCGCAAAATAGTGATGCTTTCACAGCATCTGTGATGGAGACAACGTTCTGGAGAGAATACGTTCCATGATGATGATGTTATTTCTGTCATCATCTACTCTATGCTCCATATGGAACTTGGGACTACCTCTGCGTTTGGTTCTCTATGAGAAATCAGCATGAAGCGGAAACAAGCTCTTGTAGTGGTGGTTCATGAAACCATCATTCTATATGCTGAGGTTGCCAGCCTCGGATGGTTGGGCATCCACTAGCAATTTTCACATGTTAACATTGCAAAATATTGAATGATAAAATGTATAACTTACCTCAAATAACTTTGTACAATACAGACTTCTGGCTCAGATAAATAGTTTCGGCAACTTGATTAAGAAGCCTCTTACACGTGGACTGGGATATTACTTTATAAGAGACTCCCACTATGACTTCGTGGTCAGGTTCCAAGGATTCCGGGCTTTCTGTTTTAGTAAATGTAGAGTTTTCTTGCTATGTAAGTCAAGAAGTTGCTCAAATACGTTGTCCTGTCTTTTAAAGTAGAATGCTGATTCTATTCCTTATCCTGGCTTGTCTGACTGTCTTCTTGACGAGTTGAATTAGCAATGCTTAAGGCTCAGTATGTGCTTGATTATAAGCACCATTCGGCCCACGCATCCACGTTGCTACTATGTGACAAAGCTCCAATCAGAAATGTTGTATTTTAACATCTCAAATGCCAAACCATTAGCAATTAACTTGCGTACTTTTTAGGGGTATATCCCCACTACTCTCTCATGGAGAATTCCTGGGTGACACATAAGATGCTATTTTTGTCAAAGGTCACTCCCATATTACATATTTTCTCTTCCGTTGATATTGATCATGTTTACAACCCACAGAGCTGTACCAGAATAATAGAAATCCACTAAGTAAATCAGGGATGGGGGCTTGAACGAGCTGAAATTAATAAGTACTTAATTCCTTTACAAAGGTTGTCGGCAGATTTTAGAATTAACGTGCTCAGCCAAAGCAGCATTGTTTTCGCTTATCTGAATATCTTGTGAACACTCCCTTTGTAGTAGAAGTGTCATTACCCTTCTATCTACATCTCTGAATTTTAATGGGTGAAAACTGCTATTGGATGTCAAAGACATTGGAGGCTGGCAACCTTAGTATCTAGAATGATGATTCATGAACCACCACTGATGGGATGGTGATTGCTTTATTGATAGTTTCGTAAAGATAACTAAAAGCATAAAGTAGTTCCAGGTTCCCTATGGAGCAGGGAGGGAAAGATGAAAGAAATGATGTACATTCTAAATATAATACTTACATTTTCAATGTCCCTATAAACATATTCACTTCAAAATTAATGTAAGTTTTCAAGCTTTAAACCAGTGTAAATGTCGATGTGAAAATATTCATTCTAATTAATAGAAATTTCAAACTTTTCCATAAATGTAAATATAAAGGAAACATAAGGGAGCCGCGCTGGTGTAATGGCTTCGGCGTTGTACTGGCGACCAGGTGTTCATGGTTCAAACCCGGGCGTCAGCGTTTGAAGAAATGTTTACGGCCGGAAATTTGACTGAATAGCCTGAACGGCTCCTGTGATAAACCCTCTGTGGATGGGAAGGAGCGAAGCTCCTGACCGAGTTGGAAGGAAAGTCCTCAGGTTCCCCAGCCTCGCAATGACATGTCATTGGGCCGAAGCCCAAGTGCCGCTGGTTAAAAAAAAAAAGGAAACATAACATACTTAGTCGTTTCCCTTTTACCGTGAGGTGTAGAGATTTGGAAGAGAGAGCGCCAGACTATCCTATCGGCTGTCTTCCTCCTGGCCTGGTTCCATTCTAGTCCCTGGTCCTTCAAAGATTGTCTAATGTTGTCCTCCCAGCGGACTCTGGGTCGTCCTGGGGGTCTGGATCCCTGGCTCTTTGTTTCCCATGCTTGTCGTGGTAGCCGATCTTCTCCCATTCTGCAGACATGGCCAAACCATCTTAGTTGGGACTGTTCTACTTGGGTCTGCAGGGGGTGGGATGTTAGGCCTTGACGTATCGTCTGGTTGCGGACCATGTCTCTTCTTGTTACTTCAACCACCTTCCTTAGATACTTCATTTCTGAGGTTTGGATCTGGCTTTTGTGGGTTGTAGTCATTGCCCATGACTCACATCCATGTCAAGACAGGGACATTGGTGGAGCGGTTTACAGCCATCTTCGTTTTCTTACCAACCTCTCTCTTGCTGAAGAATCCTCGATTTATGGCCTGAAAAAGTCTCCCAGCTGCTGCTTTTCGAGTGGCCAACTCTTCTTTGATGCCTCCCTTTCGGTCTATAATAGCTCCGAGGTATTTAAAGTAATCGGCCTGCTCCAGGACCTGTTCTCCCAGCTTAATCTGATGTCTTCTTTCTTCTCGTGATATCACCATGGATTTTGTTTTAGAGCTGCTTATGACCATCCCTCTCTTCTCCAGCTCTTCCTTCCAGACTTGCAGGTTGGATTGGAGATGTGCCTCTGATTTAGCAATAAGGGCAACATCATCAGCAAATGCCAGCTCTGAAATACAGACCTGTCTCATCTTCTAGTACCCCACTGAATACTTTCTTGTTCTTTCCTTACATGCCTTGATGACATCGTCCATGAGGAGTATGAAAAGATAAGGTGACAGGATATCACATTGTCTTACACCAGTGGTGGTCCTGAATTCTTCTGACTTATGGTTTGCTGTCCTCACATAATTTCTGCAAGACTTGTAGAAGCTCTGTATAGCATGAATCAGAGGTGCTGGAA
This sequence comes from Oreohelix idahoensis, assembly GCA_024509875.1. Lineage (NCBI taxonomy): Eukaryota > Metazoa > Mollusca > Gastropoda > Stylommatophora > Oreohelicidae > Oreohelix > Oreohelix idahoensis. The sequence goes on from JAMPIV010004274.1 coordinate 28,643, forward strand.
TGTTCTTCCTTGCCAAACAGTCCCAAAGTTTGCTCCAGGGGACCTTGTCAAACGCCTTTTCCAGATCTGTGAAACAAAGATGGATCTCACTCTTATACTCAAGGGCCTTTTCACTCAGCTGTCTGCGTGTGAAGATTAGGTCTTGAGTACTTCGGTTAGCTCGGAATCCGCACTGGACCTCATCCAATTGTGGCTCAGCCATGCGTCGGAGTCTCTGCTCTAGGATTCTAGAGTAGATTTTACCAGGGACACCGAGAAGGGATTTGCCTCTATGGTTTCCACATTGTCGATTGTCACCCTTTTTTGAAAATTGGTGTTATGATGGCGATCTCCCAATCCCTTGGTATGGTCTTGTTGCACCACGCTGCCTGTAGGACCCTTAAGAGTAATAGGTAGCCTGATGCTCCCATGTACTTAACCATTTCTGATGTTATACCATCATGCCCTGCTGCTTTGCCCATCTTGATTTTCTCCAGTGCTGCCTTCAGTTATTCCATCTTTATGTCATCTTCACCATCATTGGTTTTCTCTTCTGTGCTAAAGGAAACATAAACGAATTTACATTGTGAACACTTTTCAAACAGTGGAGATGTAAATATAAAACATATTACAAGGTATATCTGTACGTTTAACCTTTTCATTTAAATGGAATTTAAGGCTAAAGCTATTCAGTTTAAATGTAAAGGAAGTTTTATCCCAAGGGATTACATTTAATTATAATCGAGGGTAAATTCTGACATGGGATAGTAGAATAGAAGAGGGGGGCACATAACTGTTTCGGAAAACGCCATACTCAGAAGAGCGTTTCGTTTCTGTTTCTATTACCAGTTATTGGTGGTACCAGGAGAAAGTACTATCTCTGGAACCAAGTGAAAGTAGAAGTGGACTGACGTTTTGCGAGACGCCATCATAAGAGGGTCTTATAGACAGACGCAGAACCAACTTGGCCGTTACTCCTTAACGTTCTGGGAACGTGCGGCGCCTGAACTTTGACCATAGACGAGCGCGAGCAGAGTGAAAGGAACTAACCCAGCGGGAGAAGAAACTACCATTGGCAGCTAAGTGAAAAAAATCCACTGCCAAAAATGACCTCCTTCATTCAGTTAAATCCCATTCAAGTGATGAAATCCTTTTCATAACTATTCAAATTATTTCTTTTAAACTGTTAAACTTAAAGTGATTATTAAATTGTGTTATTTGTAATGTTACAAATTTAACTTCGATTCAATCCTTTTAAATGTACTACATGTTTGTGTCAAAGTTACTAAACACACACTCTAAACAGAGCTATATATACAGTATAATAATAATTCCACTGATTAAATCAAGGGTGTGGGCTTAACGAGCTAGAATAAACCATTGCTTAATTCTTCATAAAAGTGTCGGCAGATTACAGAATTAACGTGCTCAGCGACAGCCAGCATTGTTTTCGCTTATCTGAATATCTTGTGAAGACTCCTATGTGATAGAAGCTTTACTGCTCTTCTATCTACATTTCTGCCAATAGTAATCTTGTGTAAAGATAGACTCTATTGAAGCCTATAATAGATACTCTTGAGTTTTGGCCACTGTAGGACCACAACTGCAAAGCAGGGGAGGCAATACCGTCACAGTCACATTTGTTGAAATGCTCCTGTTTGACTTCTGATTCTTACAGCTGCTGTTTGTTGCCAACACAAGTACTTTATTATTCAGGCCCTTACCATATACATTTATGATTTATAACATTTTGATAATTTACTCGTGACTCACGTTGTCAAATGCATTAGTGTAGTCCATTTAACTCAAAATGTAGATCTTTTTTCACTTCTGTGGTCCTCTCTATTCATTTCTTATAATATTTTTGCCGTTGTTTGTAACTTTACCGTCTACAGAATAACATTGTTCATCACTGATTGTTGTAGTGTCTTTTCTGTGCTACAGTTCCAGTCTTTGTACTTCTCGTTTAGCCATGCTTCTTTTGCCGTTCTACATTTGCGTATTATTTTCTTATTTAGCCTGTCGTGTTCTTATTTGTCTCGCTTAGTTTTTGGTCCTACATCCATCAGTAGTAAAATTTCAAGTGGCATCAATTTCTTCTTTGTAGTCCGCTTTTCACTGCTATGCTTGGTTTTATCTGCAATTTCGGAAAATGTCCCTTTTATCGTGCTGCAAACCCTCATGTTTACAGCGACTTCATTGCAATTCGGAGGATTTTACATGTGTGCATGGCCTGTATACATTTATTAAATCAATACCTTTTGTTTCAGGTACATATATACACTACAAAAGCATACTTGAAATATTTATGCATAATGACAATGTGCTTTCACCAACATGCTTTCTTTCATGTGAACTGTTATTTGTAAAACTGATTCAATACCGTTTTATTAGTTTATATACAGGGTGTCCATAAAGTCTCTTTACAATTTAACAAATTTATTACAAAGGCAATTGATGAGATATCTTAATCAGATTTGTTCTATGTACCCTGTTGATGAAAGAGGTACTGTTAAATGAACCCCTAAAAAAATGGCTACTCCTGAAGAGAAGGCACAATGTGTATCATGGTTTATTGAAACAAAATCGGATAGGCAGACTCAGCGAAACTACAGAACTAAGTATGGAAGAGATCCACTGTCATGTCCGTCAATTCGTGCATGGCACAAGAAATTTATGGAGACAGGGACAGTGTTGGATAAAGGGATGAGTGGACGACCAAGAACATCTGAGGAAAACATCGAGCGTGTAAGACAAGCCTTTTATCATTCTCCCACAAAGTCCATCCGTACTGCTGCCAGACAGTTAGAGCTACCACGTTCAACAGTGCACAAAGTCCTACACAAGAACTTGCGATTGTACGCTTACAAAGTGCAACTCTTACAGGCACTCGAGCTAAATGATAAACCAAGACGAAAAGAGTTTGCAGTTAACATGCTGGAACGAATTTCTGAGGATGAAACGTTCTTCAACCGAGTTTGTTTTAGTGATGAGGCAACCAATTCCATGGCCACCTCGTTCACCAGATATCACTCCCATGGGCTTCTTTCTATGGGGTTATGTTAAAGATATCGTGTATCGAACAAAGATACGGAACATCACTGACCTAAAGCAAAAGATCACTGACACCATTGCCACCATCGATGAGGCTATGCTACAGTGAACATGGCAAGAAATCGAGTACCGTCTTGATGTGCTTCGTTCAACTAATGGTACCCATATAGAGGTGTATTAAATGAGGCCAAAAATACTTCAATATCTACTTCTCATTTTGTAATAATTTCCACATATTTGTCTTTTCATTTGCCTTTGTAATAAATTTGTTAAATTGTAAAGAGACTTTATGGACACCCTGCACTTATATTTCTAAAGTGAGCTAATGTTTTATATTATACAACAATATTATTATTTGCGATAAAAGATCTTAAATATTGTTTTTGCATTTTGGATTCAAAAATTATTTGCTTAGTTTTTAACGTTGTGTTGTAAAAATATGAAAATCTTAGATTTACATAAAATCTTTAATTTTATAATAAGCTGCTAATTTCCGTTTAAAATGAAAAATTTTTATAAAATTATCTCCCTTGGTGCACAACGTTTCTGGCTTAATTACGGGGTCCGGTATTTAATTTTAGGTTTTTTGGATTTTTCTAGGGCATCGTATCTTAAGACCTATCAGCATGACAAATTTCAGACTTCTAGGTAGCCTAGAAGTGGTCAAACCGTGCGAACAGATGAACTGAAAATACGCTTCTATTATATATAATAAGATTATATATATATATATATATATATATATATATATATATATATATATATATATATATATATATATATATATATATATATATATATAAGAGGGGCGTTCAGAAAGTAATGCACCACATCGTTTTTCTCAGGAGCTGTTTATTCAAAAAGCATGAAATTTATACACAATATACATGGATATATCATGTAAACATCGGTATTATTCAACATAATCCCCATCAACTTGTACGGCTTTATGCCAGCGTGAAACAAGTGCATGTATTCCTAGCCCGTACCAGATTTTGTCTTGATCATGTAGCCATTTTTTCGCTGCATGAATCACTCCTTCATCATCTTCAAACCTTGTCCCACGGAGTGCATCTTTAAGTGGGCCAAATAGATGAAAATCAGAGGGTGCCAAATCGGGACTATAGGGTGGATGGGGTAGTACAGTCCAACCCAATTTGGTGATTGCTTCCCCTGTTGCCAGACTTGTGTGAGGTCGCGCACTGTCGTGAGGGAGAAGCAGGTCTGTTGGATTCTTGTGCAGCCGAACTCTGCGAAAACGTTGATTGAGTTTTGTCAATGTCTTAATGTAAGCTTGCGAATTGATTGTCTCTCCTCTTGGCATAACGTCCACAAGAATCACACCTTCAATGTCCCAAAAAAAAACAGTGATCATGACCTTTCCAGCTGAAGGAATTGTCTTGAATTTCTTTCTTCTTGGTGATTGCGGATGATGCCACTCCATTGACTGTCTTTTTGTCTCAGGTTCAAAATGATGTGCCCAGGTTTCGTCACCTGTAACGATCTTAGCCAAAAAGTTCTCTCCATCAGCATTGAAACGCTCCAACAATTCAGAAGAAATTGCTTTCCTTTGCAATCGGTGATCATTTGTGAGACTTCGAGGAACCCATCTTGCAAAAACCTTAGAAAATCCGATAGTTTTTATAACTGCATTTGCACTACCAATGCTGACTGACAGTTGTAAGGCCAATTGTTGAGTAGTGATTCGCCTATCAGTAAGAATAATGCCCTCAGCGCATTTCAACATTTCTGCGTTGGTGGCTGTGGCAGGACGTCCACAGCGCAGCCGATCAAGCAGCTCCGTATCTCCACTTCCTGATTCTTTGAACCCAGCGACTGACTGTACTCCTGTCGACTGCAAAACTTCCATACACATCACATAGACGCTTGTGAATATTCACAACAGTTTCCTTCTCTGCAACGAGAAATGCTATCACAATTCGCTGTTTATAACGCAAGTTGCTAACACGCTCCAATTCAACGGTTTAGGGCAGCCGTATTATTTGGTCGGTTGCGGTGGAATTTGGTGCACACAATTGACACATGCCATATTTGAAGTGTGCAAAATTTCATGCTTCTATCTTCATTATTAGCTGAGAAAGACGATGTGGTGCATTACTTTCTGAACGCCCATCGTATATAGATGCTAATCACATCACTCATAGTTTCCCGATGGCTAAGAAAATATGCGCCTAACACCATATTCCCAATATGCCTCAATGGGTATGTAAGTATGTAACGGGACCCTTCGTTTCTGCACTTTGTCAACATACGATTTATATATTACATAGTTTCTAGATATGACTCACTGTCGCCTTAAACAAGGGAACTTGACATCGGACATTTTGTACTTTAAAAAGTGAAACCATCGTTAAAAAATGCAGTTAGCAACATGCCAAATGACGAAATTCAAATTAAACTGCAGTTATTACAAAAATACCGGAGACCTGGCAGACTTTACAAAAATCTACATAGTTCTACGGAAGGTCACGTGTGGGTGGATGAATTAATTATCCCATTGATAACCCATTTCCAGCGTGCAAATGTGCTATTCCTGTTTCGTTTCTTTCTTTACGTTGGTATTTTAAATCTATGTAGAATGTAAGGGGGTGTTTTGCAGTGTCTTGGCAAAACGACATTTGATTCCTGCTAACGATATATATGCATGCTGTAATTCATTGACGATCATTCTATTACCGTGTCCAATGAAGGATTGATGACAAAGTCATGTGATATTTACCCTTTAATGGGCGTGTCTGCTTCTTTGTTCAGCGGTTTTTATTTAGTGCTGCTGTCCTTACAGAAATGATTCTGTTCAGTTTCAAAGAAGAGCGTGATTACTGATTGGTGGTTATACTGCGGGCATCCAGTCAACGGAAGGTAACAGAAACACACCTTCAGTACTGTACTTTATAAATATTGCATTTTCACCCAAAACATTCAGAAAAAGAATCTACTATATGAAAGAGAGTGGGAAATAAAATCAGTCAATCAATCAATCAATAAAAATTGAAACCTTTAGTGCAAAACAAATCAAGATCCTGCCCGCAACTAAAACAAATAGTGAAACACAAATGAATGTCACTCAGAAGTCTATGATTTGACAACCCGTCATGTGACATCACTCCTCAGGCACTAGCAAAGAAACGCCACGGAATGGGGCGAAGGGGAAGATCCAGAAATTTAAGCAGGATGAAGCACTATGAAATAAGTGATAGTTAATCCACACAAACAGACAGACAGACAGAACGAACGGATGAAGGAACGTGTTTTATATTAATAGGATAGGGATAAGAAAAGACAGAGAGATATAAAATTTTATAGACAGACAGACAGACAGACAGAACGAACAAACGAAGGAACGTATTTTATTTTAAAAGGGTAGGGATTCGAAAAGACAGACAGACAGGCAGACAGACATATAGACATATAGATAGATAGACAGACTGACAGACAGACAGACAGACAGACAGACAGACAGATAGATAGATAGATAGATAGATAGATAGATAGATAGATAGATAGATAGATAGATAGATAGATAGATAGATAGATAGATAGATAGATAGATAGATAGATGAGACACAGAGTTAACTTTACACTTGATTACTGCTTTAGTTCAATTTCGGGGGAGGAGGGGGGGAAGATGTTTAAAAATGCAAAACTTTCCCCATAAAAACACCCCCAACCCCTTCATTGTTTTGTCGCCTTCTAGTAGTCCGAACTAAATGCAAACATTAACAACCCCCCCCCCCCTTACTCCCACTCTATACACATTTACCACTCCAACTAAAACACAATTTACAAGCTACCTGAGTGTACTATAGACCAGTGTTCGCCGCTGTGGGTCTGCGAAATTCATGTCATGACAAGCACAGCTTGCGGGATCTCGTGTCATTCATTCACTTTTATAAAATAAAATGTTTGTGTGTGGAAGTGTTTGGTGGACTAAGTGTCCTACTTTGCTGTCAGCATTGTCAACATCATCACCACTATGTGTGGAAGTGTTTGGTGGACTAAGTGTCCTACTTTGCTGTCAGCATTGTCAACATCATCACCACTATTCTTCAGCTCCTCAATGACCAACATCATCATCACCAACATTTTACTTTTTCGTTGACTATGGACCATGGAGCCACCACTGCACAAGGTCTACTTGAAGGAAGCCTATACAAAACATTCACATCCTCTTGCTGCAGTGGTTTCTGTAACAATATGTTTTGGATGATGAGTTTGCCAGTTCTACGCACAACTTCATATTAGTCGCCCTGTACAACATGTCTGATGGAGCAGTAGTTACGTTCTTTCTTTGTCCCATCAGAGACCCCCTCCCCCCCCGGACCTATACGCGGCGCCCTACGCACCATAGACCTAATAATTCATTCCAAGTCCTCCTGTACTGTGCCATTCACCCAAGATTTCCATATCTTATTCATCCCTTTCTTGTGTCTCCAGTTGTCTTCCTCTACCTGTCTTAAAATGGGGATTCCAGAACAAGGACTGTCTTGTGATGTTCTCAGTAGACTTCTTCACCGCTTGTCCTATCCATCGGCAGCGTCCTCTTCTCGTCTCATGTTTCACTTACATCCGTCTGGTTCTTGTCATCAGCTCCACATTGGTGATCGTGTCATTCCATTTCAATCCTTCTATTCTACGCAAGTACCCAATGATAACAGTACATACATTTTTTGCCTGTTTTTTTTTTTTCTTAATGTTTCAGAGGCACACAGTAACACTGATTTCTTCATCTTCTTCTTCGTTCACCCTCAGATGTCAACTTGAATAAGTTCAAAGAAAGCCGTGGTCAACCTGAGGCCGTTGATATTTCCGTAGATTTTCTCCAGGAATGGTACTGGTAATGGCCATATGCGTTTTCTCTGTTACTCATATGTTGCGCACCTTTGAAGCAGATATTCGGCTGATCCGTATTACCAGCTCAGCAGAAGTGAGCAAGTGGTAATCTTCAGACTTCGCACAGGTTATAACAAATTGAGATACCATCTATTCAACAAATTAAAGATATGAACTACTGATGAGTCTCACTGTGGCACTGATAAAATGACTGCCATGAGCTGAAGATTTTGATATTTGTATTGAAAATGATTTGTTTTTAGTTGATCTTTATTTCATACCGATGACGTAATCTGCGTACAGGTCAAGGTAGTTGATACGGACTGTGTTGGAGTTATACAAACTCTGTGTGTTGTGGGTAATCTGTTCTGGTCACCACTGATACCTGCTGGTGGTTCACTACTGATACAGGTATACTGCTATGGTGGTAGTGGCTGGTGATGTAGTGTGCTTTGTGATGTCAACATAGCGCGAATGCGTGTTGGAAAGTTCGACAAGGTAGACGTCTATGCAGCAGTACAGACTTGCATCACAATACGTAACAGATGAGAGTGTGTAGCTTTCATCACATATAAAAGTGTAGATGTTATGTTGATGGAACCATATATCGTACGTGTCATAGGCATGGAGTCAAAAATATAGATGAACAGCTGTAGACTTTTTTTTCACTATTTATTATAGTCACAGCAACACAAAACGTAGACGAGTTCATATAAGCATGACACAGGAACATGGCAGACGTGAAGACAGTTCATTACGATTGCATGGAAACAATTTCGATAAATATTCATATCAATATGCTGCTGACTCCAATTTATCTATCATTCCACAACTAGCAGAAAAACATCCATCAGTTTCATTCTGACTTCACCATGTCAGATATCTTCTTAAGTCTCCCGTCGACCCCAAACATGGCGGGGCGACGAAATAGCATAGTCCATCCCTCTAGTCGGACGAATCGACAATGATCTGTGCTTTCGAAGATAGTCTTATAACATTAATGGTACCACTGACTCAGCGCGTCAGGTACTCCAAATAACTCCCTCGTACACCAGGCGAGTTTTCATTTCCATAGTTATAATAATAATAACTTGTAACTCATCTGGTCTTCCACTCCAGATAGTTACATTAGGCTCTATGAAACAGTAAACACTGTGGATTCCTCAAAACGTAGACCTACTTGTCCATGTACAAAATAGACCGCTAACATGCGGGTTTCAGAATAATATCTGTTCTCCTGGGTTTCTGTGCAAATCTGAGACTAACAGTCTTAATTAGCTCCATCGAGCATAGCAAAAAAGTACTCTGCATTTCAAACATCCGTGAACTCTTTTCACGGTTTGACTCAAGAATATGTTCTGCAACCATTGCGAACGAAGGAAGTTTCAAAGTTCATTTTTACCTTGCTTCGAATTCCTATCACACCTTAATAACAACTGTCGCCTTCCTGACGAACAGAATAACACAGGGGAACCTTAAATAACAAGTGGAAGAATTTCCATCCCCATAGGTAATGCAGAGAGAATAAACAGACGTCTTGTCTGACAGAACCCAGTTCATCTTCTTCTCCCGCACCCGGAAGTCTCTTTCAAAAAACCCCCAGTCCGGGCATGCGCTAACGTTTAACCTCTGAACTATAATACCAAGTGGGGCAACTACATATTTACTTTCACTCGAAGCAAAATTTGAGTATTCGCCCTTTGATTAGAGTTCTAACGAAAAATACCTTAGAACCAAAATCTTATTACCAAATATTTTCAAACATAGACAAGTATACAGACAGACTAAATTACTAGCTAGGAAACTGCACGCAACAGTTACCACACCCCCCGGGAAAAAAATGAAACATTTTTTTTTTTGAAATACATCTAGGAGCAACATACAATAGGCTCACAACGCACGAAAAATGCGCAGATGAAAAGTATTCCAAATAAATATAACGCCTAATGTGAGGCTAAGTCGACGTATGGATCGACAAGTGAGAATATATCTCATAATCTCAGAGAAAGCGTTTCTCTAAGTATTACTATTTCCAGAGAGGTGTCACCAACTTATACTACAATACTGGCAATATCAAAATCCATACAAAAAATTCATACAATAATTCCATATTAGATATTATGAGTTCATGATTACCAAAGAAGAAAAAAAAATCATGAAAAGACCAGCGGTAAATATACATTAATGAACCGCTAAGTGGTGATACAATCAATATATCATATATTACAAATGTGTACATATTTTGATATAGAAAAGAACTGTTGTAGAGTTAGACATATTAGAAAGTCCAAGACATAACAGTTAGGTGGAATCATGTGGGCATCTAGACAAAATGTCTGCCATCACATTTTCTGAGCCACGGATAGCTCGCACCGAAAAATGAAAAGGTTGAAGAGTAATCGCGTATCGAGTTGATCTCGAGCTCTTCAAATTTTTACTTTGAATAGCTGTAAGAGCTTTCTGGTCAGTTTCCACAATGAATTGCGCGCCAAGAAGGAATCTTTGAAGTTTGAGAATTGACCAAACCATAGCCAATAATTCACGGTCTAAAACCGAGTAATTCCTTTCTGCCGCATTAAGTTTTCGAGAGATATACATTACAGGATGCAGAGTTTCTGAGTACTCTTGCATTAGTGCCGCTCCGATCCCAGTGGATGAAGCGTCACTACGAAGAACAAATATCTTATCTGTAGTAGGTAACATTAAGATAGGTGGAGTTGAAAACAAAGTTTTAATCTTATCCAAAAAGGATTGGCATTCCTGAGACCAGTGGACCATATTAGGGGACCCTTTCTTTAGTAACGAAGAAAGAGGTGCCATGATAGAGGATAGATTCTGATTGAATCGTCCATAAAATTGTATCAGACCTAAGAGACTTCTCACTTGCTTTTTAGTCTTAGGAATAGAGATGTTAAGTAATTTACTGGTATTATGGTCCTCTGTCTTTAGGAAACCATGACCGTCACGGTGACCTAGGAAAGAAATTTCGCTAAAACCAATACAGGCTTTAGAGGATTTCGCTGTCAACTTATGCTTGCGTAAAGTAGACAGTAATTCATATAACCCCAAATAGTGATCTTCCCAAGTATCACTGAAAAGACAGATGTCGTCTAAGTACGCAATGACATCTGAACGATGAGATAGGATTCGACGCATCATGCCGGGGCGTTCATAAGGCCGAAAGGCATGAAATTCCATTGAAACAAACCCCTAGGTGTAGAAAAAGCAGTAAGAGGTTTGGCGTGTTCAGATAAAGGAACTTGCCAATATCCCTTAGACAAGTCAAGTTTAGTGAAGAAATGAGATTTAGAAAGCCTAGTAAGTAGCTCTTCTAGTAAAGGCATAGGTTCAGCATCGAACTTCGTAACTTGATTCAGTTTGCGATAATCAACGCAAAGACGTATGTTATTGTCTTTTTTCCGAACAATAACCATCGGCGAAGAATATGCTGAACTGGATGGTTCGACTATTTTTAATTATATCATCTCATCCAACTCTTTCTCGACCTGTGCTTGAAAATGTTTAGGGATAGGATAAGGTCTGACCCTAATAGGATTATGGTCAGTTAGAATAATGTCATGTTCAATGACATGGGTATGTCCTGGAATGTCTGTAAGGACATCCTGAAATGTTTGTAACATTGACGAGACTTGTCGCTGTTCCGCCATAGATAAATTAGGAGACACAGTGACATTTTTCCATGATTCACTAGAATGAAGTGGAATCATCAGAATAGGAAGATTTACATCCGAGAAACTTGTTTCCTCATCCTGTATTACGAACAGGGATGAGTAATGACCATGAGGGACTTGAGAATCGTCCGTCGTCTGGAAAATAGGCTGCAAATAATCTGGACGTTCATGGAATTCCGTAAGCATGTTGATGTGGAAGGTTTTATGCTTCCCGACAATATCGACAATATAGTCAACATCGGAAATTTTTTATATTATATCGTACGGACCTTTCCAAGAGATAAGAAGTCTGTTTTCCCTACAAGGTAGCAAAACAAATGCTTTTTCACCCGGACAAAGTTGTCGTAAGCGTCTCTTTTTATTGGCAAATTGCCTTGCCTTCTGTTTAGCAAATTCAGAAGAAGTTGCTAATTTGCATGCTTCGATAATCTTGTGTCTAAGCGCGATGACATATTCGTAAGAAGATTTTGTGTCATCGTTAATATTATCAGCGGTTATAAGATCATGAAGCAAAGACATAGGGCCGCGCGGTCGCGCGCCAAAGAGAAGTTCAAAAGGAGAAAATCCTGTATGTTCATTGTGAACCTCTCTGTAAGCAAAGAGGGCCGCGGGTAAAACCCTGTCCCAATCTTGAGGATGATCCTCAGTTATCTTTCCAAGTAAGTTTTTGAGTGTTCTATTTAGGCGTTCGACCATCCCATTAGACATTGGGTGATAGATACTACTCAAAGATCTTTCTGTCTGCAGAGTAGACATTACTTGAGACATGGTATCCGATACTAGTTGGGTGCCATGGTCTGATAATATTTCTCCGGGGAATCCCAGACGAGAAAATATGAGCCAAAGAGCGTCTGCAATATCAGCAGTAGAAATGCTCTTCAGAGGAATAGCCTCTGGCCAACGTGTGCACATGTCAACACACGTTAAGATAAACTGATGTCCTCTGGCAGACTTGATCTTAAACGGACCAATAATGTCTATTGCCATTTTCTGAAACGGCCGAATAGGAATATCTGCAGCCTGAATAGGTGCAGCATGGCGTGGACCTTTAGATTTGACTTCTTGACATACTTTGCAAGATCGACAATAAATCCGTATGTCTTTGTTTACGAAAGGCCAAAAGAAAGCTGCAAGAACTCTTGACTTAGTACGGGAAAAACCCATATGTCCAGCACACTGAGAGTCATGAGCGTGCTGCAAAATTTTAACTCTCATATTCTTGGGTACAAGAATCTGAGAATGCATGGACTTAGTGGAGTCTTGAACCATACGTACAAGTACGCCATTTTTCATTGTAATCAAAGATTTACAATTTGTATCTTTATTTGGATCACCTTTTGTTGCAAGAGTGAAGAATTTCTTTAAGGAGGGATCATCTTCTTGCTGTTTTATAAATGAGTCACGAGAAATTACCAAGGGATCATCTTGTTTATGCGCTTCATTATCTTCAGTAGATGAAGTTTGAGGCATATTAAGAGCTTGTGCTCTTGTGACTACAGCATTAGCAGTTTGTACATTTTGATTTTCCCAAACAGCAATTAGTTGCGGAGTGCATTCTTTGACTCCGTGAATACGACCGATGATAAGATCAGCGATCGAATTCGGCAGAAGACATGCGTGTACCTCTCCCGTAAAGAAAGGAGTAGCAATCTTAATGATAGCAGTAGAGTACTTCTCCAAAGTGCCGCCGAATGTTACACATTTGACTACTTTGCCTGTGGCACGGGAAGGATCTACGAGTGACTGCCTAACACCAATGGTGGTGCATCCAGAATCAAAAAGAACTGAGACTGGAATATCACTTACTAGACCTTTATGCAAGACAAGAGAACCTCTTCCACCATGCGCGACTGACGCAGGAAGAGCAGAAAGAGGGTGGCCACAACTTAAAGTAGACACCGTAGTTTGTTCGAATAATGTTTTGCATTAGGGGCACTGAGATGCTCTCCCAAAATCAAAAGCAGAACATGCCATATTATGAGAGTCTTTATTATCATTAGTCTGATTACAGGACTCTTGCTGTGCAGAGTTTGCCTGATAATGTGATTTATGTCTTTTGTATTGTGATCTACCTCGATTACTATTGCCTCTATAATTATTATTGTTTCCTCTATTGTAACCCCTATTTGGGTTTGAGTCATAGTTTTCATGGTTACAAGTATCATTCTCGTTATAATGAGAATCTCTATAAGTCCGGTTTTGTTGTCTCCATGTTGGATGACTTGGATAGTTCCCATTATGACTTCCCCTGCGGAAATGTCTATAGTTGTGACAACCACTGTATCGAGGGCTGTCAGCTCGTCTCCAGTCCTTCGAAGAAGAACCCTGATATGATTGGTTACCTTGGTTTTGATAACTATTATGGTTACCTTTTTTATCAAATCTGTTTTGAGGTCCCTGAAATCTGTGTGAATAATTGGGATTGTATGGTGTTGCTGGAGCAACTGGCACACTCTCCTTAATCTTAGTGTTGCCAAAAGTCACGTCGGGGTGTGCAGTGACATATTGGGAACAATATTCTTGCATTTGTTTTATTGTTTTGGGTTTACGCTCATGTAGAAATTCAAGGAATGGTTTATTTACACAAGACATGATCTTGTCTCTAAGCAACAAGTCCATAAGTGCTTCATATGTTTTTTCTGTTTCGGATAGCTCAATCCATCGTGTAAATGTAAGACGTGCTTTTGCAATAAATTCTGAGAATTCTACTCCTGTTTCAGGTACCATTATCTTAAACAAAAGACGATAACCTTCCTCTGTTAATTGATATTTTTTTTATCAAGGCTGCTCTAATAACATCATAATTATCCCTGTCAGCCTCTTCTACCAAGCTTAAACTAGTCAGAGCATCACCTTTCAAATTTTCTGATAACTGATTAGCATATTGTGATTTATCCACATTATGAGTTCAACAAGAACGTTCAAATCTATCCAGCCAGAATGTTATGTCATCACTGGAAGGATTGAACGCTGGTAGCTTGACCTTATAAGTAGAAGGTTTTCCATTAGTACTGGATGACTGATTAACACCACTCACATTTGTCAATTTCAATTTCTCTAACTCAAAAGCTAAGAGTTTCTGTTCATGTTCCATCTTTGCTTTTTCTTTTCTTTCTTCAGATTCTCTGTCTAATCTCTTTTGTTCAGCCTCGGCTTCTCTGTGTAGCTGCATTTGAATCTTTTTTCTTCTGATTCTCTGTCTAATCTCTTTTGTTCAGCCTCAGCTTCTCTGTCTAATCTCCTTTCTTCAGCCTCCATTTCCTGTTGTAACTTTTTCTCTTCAGCCTTCTGTGCTTTGGCATATTGAGCAAGTGCAAACTCTTCTAATCTCTCCTCAGTTTTACCAAAGGTTATCCCTTGCTTGATAAAGTAGTCTAAAGTCGCCATAATGTTTAATAATATGTGACTAGTTACCTGAAATAATAATGCAATCTATTTCAAAGTAAATGGCAACAAGTTCTTAATAAACTTGATTAATCAGCTCACCTTATCCCAATCTCTGTGGGAGACAAGCCTTTTGTATGGACTTGTATGATTATTTTATAATAATGTTATCATCAAACATTTATTTCATAAGTGCAATCACGATATTAATAGTGTATGTCTAAGTATGTGTACCAATAGCATAACAAACAATAAATAATAATACGAAGACAAATATTCAGCACACTACGATAACATTCGCAGAAGTCAACTTAACTAAAAAAGTTAAACTGAATGAACTCTCACAAAGGATGTGATGATAACTGCGAAAAGGTAAACAAAACAAATGACGTCACAGTGTATAAATATAAAAGTGTATACAACTAAATGAAAGGAAAGATGAGACCTACAAATACAAACAAATCAAAACAAAACTGAAAAACAGAAAAATATTACAGAAACAACGATAAGTACAGCTCGACACAGCTAACAAAAATAGCAACAAATGTTGCCAGCAAATTTTCACTTAAGAAAATTGCACCTACAGAACACTAATATAGGACCTCTATGACGTGGTATTCCTATATTAGTCACCGCCCAACCTTAATCCCGCGAAACATAAACTAATTTAATATACAAACAAATAACATGTAACATAAATACAAAAATACATATAGCATGGTTAATAGGTGTGTTGTGAAAAAGGCTTAATAGCAGTATATAAATTATAGTTTCCACCACAAAATATGTCACTTTATATATAATTATTGTTCAATAGTCAAGAACATTCATAACATTCAGCATTCTCAGGAATGATGTTCCAACTATGAAAAAAAAATCCTACTGTTCCCGCATTAAGAACTGCGGCGATGGTAGAATCGGTACTTGTCCTTCAAAACAATAGTAACAACGATCATGAAACTTTGCCTTCTAAATAGCAGTTTTGACAATAACGGAACTTGACCTTCTCAACAGTAAGAATCCGTGGCAACTTCAATCTGACAGGCAATGCTGGGTACTTCGCATTATGATGAAGATGAAGTCTGCGTTCAAAATTATAGTCTCACCTTGACAACCCACGAATTTGGCCTACGACTGATACAGACTGTGTTGGAGTTATACAAACTCTGTGTGTTGTGGGTAATCTGTTCTGGTCACCACTGATACCTGCTGGTGGTTCACTACTGATACAGGTATACTGCTATGGTGGTAGTGGCTGGTGATGTAGTGTGCTTTGTGATGTCAACATAGCGCGAATGCGTGTTGGAAAGTTCGACAAGGTAGACGTCTATGCAGCAGTACAGACTTGCATCACAATACGTAACAGATGAGAGTGTGTAGCTTTCATCACATATAAAAGTGTAGATGTTATGTTGATGGAACCATATATCGTACGTGTCATAGGCATGGAGTCAAAAATATAGATGAACAGCTGTAGACTTTTTTTTCACTATTTATTATAGTCACAGCAACACAAAACGTAGACGAGTTCATATAAGCATGACACAGGAACATGGCAGACGTGAAGACAGTTCATTACGATTGCATGGAAACAATTTCGATAAATATTCATATCAATATGCTGCTGACTCCAATTTATCTATCATTCCACAACTAGCAGAAAAACATCCATCAGTTTCATTCTGACTTCACCATGTCAGATATCTTCTTAAGTCTCCCGTCGACCCCAAACATGGCGGGGCGACGAAATAGCATAGTCCATCCCTCTAGTCGGACGAATCGACAATGATCTGTGCTTTCGAAGATAGTCTTATAACATTAATGGTACCACTGACTCAGCGCGTCAGGTACTCCAAATAACTCCCTCGTACACCAGGCGAGTTTTCATTTCCATAGTTATAATAATAATAACTTGTAACTCATCTGGTCTTCCACTCCAGATAGTTACATTAGGCTCTATGAAACAGTAAACACTGTGGATTCCTCAAAACGTAGACCTACTTGTCCATGTACAAAATAGACCGCTAACATGCGGGTTTCAGAATAATATCTGTTCTCCTGGGTTTCTGTGCAAATCTGAGACTAACAGTCTTAATTAGCTCCATCGAGCATAGCAAAAAAGTACTCTGCATTTCAAACATCCGTGAACTCTTTTCACGGTTTGACTCAAGAATATGTTCTGCAACCATTGCGAACGAAGGAAGTTTCAAAGTTCATTTTTACCTTGCTTCGAATTCCTATCACACCTTAATAACAACTGTCGCCTTCCTGACGAACAGAATAACACAGGGGAACCTTAAATAACAAGTGGAAGAATTTCCATCCCCATAGGTAATGCAGAGAGAATAAACAGACGTCTTGTCTGACAGAACCCAGTTCATCTTCTTCTCCCGCACCCGGAAGTCTCTTTCAAAAAACCCCCAGTCCGGGCATGCGCTAACGTTTAACCTCTGAACTATAATACCAAGTGGGGCAACTACATATTTACTTTCACTCGAAGCAAAATTTGAGTATTCGCCCTTTGATTAGAGTTCTAACGAAAAATACCTTAGAACCAAAATCTTATTACCAAATATTTTCAAACATAGACAAGTATACAGACAGACTAAATTACTAGCTAGGAAACTGCACGCAACAGTTACCACACCCCCCGGGAAAAAAATGAAACATTTTTTTTTTTGAAATACATCTAGGAGCAACATACAATAGGCTCACAACGCACGAAAAATGCGCAGATGAAAAGTATTCCAAATAAATATAACGCCTAATGTGAGGCTAAGTCGACGTATGGATCGACAAGTGAGAATATATCTCATAATCTCAGAGAAAGCGTTTCTCTAAGTATTACTATTTCCAGAGAGGTGTCACCAACTTATACTACAATACTGGCAATATCAAAATCCATACAAAAAATTCATACAATAATTCCATATTAGATATTATGAGTTCATGATTACCAAAGAAGAAAAAAAATCATGAAAAGACCAGCGGTAAATATACATTAATGAACCGCTAAGTGGTGATACAATCAATATATCATATATTACAAATGTGTACATATTTTGATATAGAAAAGAACTGTTGTAGAGTTAGACATATTAGAAAGTCCAAGACATAACAGTTAGGTGGAATCATGTGGGCATCTAGACAAAATGTCTGCCATCACATTTTCTGAGCCACGGATAGCTCGCACCGAAAAATGAAAAGGTTGAAGAGTAATCGCGTATCGAGTTGATCTCGAGCTCTTCAAATTTTTACTTTGAATAGCTGTAAGAGCTTTCTGGTCAGTTTCCACAATGAATTGCGCGCCAAGAAGGAATCTTTGAAGTTTGAGAATTGACCAAACCATAGCCAATAATTCACGGTCTAAAACCGAGTAATTCCTTTCTGCCGCATTAAGTTTTCGAGAGATATACATTACAGGATGCAGAGTTTCTGAGTACTCTTGCATTAGTGCCGCTCCGATCCCAGTGGATGAAGCGTCACTACGAAGAACAAATATCTTATCTGTAGTAGGTAACATTAAGATAGGTGGAGTTGAAAACAAAGTTTTAATCTTATCCAAAAAGGATTGGCATTCCTGAGACCAGTGGACCATATTAGGGGACCCTTTCTTTAGTAACGAAGAAAGAGGTGCCATGATAGAGGATAGATTCTGATTGAATCGTCCATAAAATTGTATCAGACCTAAGAGACTTCTCACTTGCTTTTTAGTCTTAGGAATAGAGATGTTAAGTAATTTACTGGTATTATGGTCCTCTGTCTTTAGGAAACCATGACCGTCACGGTGACCTAGGAAAGAAATTTCGCTAAAACCAATACAGGCTTTAGAGGATTTCGCTGTCAACTTATGCTTGCGTAAAGTAGACAGTAATTCATATAACCCCAAATAGTGATCTTCCCAAGTATCACTGAAAAGACAGATGTCGTCTAAGTACGCAATGACATCTGAACGATGAGATAGGATTCGACGCATCATGCCGGTGCGTTCATAAGGCCGAAAGGCATGAAATTCCATTGAAACAAACCCCTAGGTGTAGAAAAAGCAGTAAGAGGTTTGGCGTGTTCAGATAAAGGAACTTGCCAATATCCCTTAGACAAGTCAAGTTTAGTGAAGAAATGAGATTTAGAAAGCCTAGTAAGTAGCTCTTCTAGTAAAGGCATAGGTTCAGCATCGAACTTCGTAACTTGATTCAGTTTGCGATAATCAACGCAAAGACGTATGTTATTGTCTTTTTTCCGAACAATAACCATCGGCGAAGAATATGCTGAACTGGATGGTTCGACTATTTTTAATTATATCATCTCATCCAACTCTTTCTCGACCTGTGCTTGAAAATGTTTAGGGATAGGATAAGGTCTGACCCTAATAGGATTATGGTCAGTTAGAATAATGTCATGTTCAATGACATGGGTATGTCCTGGAATGTCTGTAAGGACATCCTGAAATGTTTGTAACATTGACGAGACTTGTCGCTGTTCCGCCATAGATAAATTAGGAGACACAGTGACATTTTTCCATGATTCACTAGAATGAAGTGGAATCATCAGAATAGGAAGATTTACATCCGAGAAACTTGTTTCCTCATCCTGTATTACGAACAGGGATGAGTAATGACCATGAGGGACTTGAGAATCGTCCGTCGTCTGGAAAATAGGCTGCAAATAATCTGGACGTTCATGGAATTCCGTAAGCATGTTGATGTGGAAGGTTTTATGCTTCCCGACAATATCGACAATATAGTCAACATCGGAAATTTTTTATATTATATCGTACGGACCTTTCCAAGAGATAAGAAGTCTGTTTTCCCTACAAGGTAGCAAAACAAATGCTTTTTCACCCGGACAAAGTTGTCGTAAGCGTCTCTTTTTATTGGCAAATTGCCTTGCCTTCTGTTTAGCAAATTCAGAAGAAGTTGCTAATTTGCATGCTTCGATAATCTTGTGTCTAAGCGCGATGACATATTCGTAAGAAGATTTTGTGTCATCGTTAATATTATCAGCGGTTATAAGATCATGAAGCAAAGACATAGGGCCGCGCGGTCGCGCGCCAAAGAGAAGTTCAAAAGGAGAAAATCCTGTATGTTCATTGTGAACCTCTCTGTAAGCAAAGAGGGCCGCGGGTAAAACCCTGTCCCAATCTTGAGGATGATCCTCAGTTATCTTTCCAAGTAAGTTTTTGAGTGTTCTATTTAGGCGTTCGACCATCCCATTAGACATTGGGTGATAGATACTACTCAAAGATCTTTCTGTCTGCAGAGTAGACATTACTTGAGACATGGTATCCGATACTAGTTGGGTGCCATGGTCTGATAATATTTCTCCGGGGAATCCCAGACGAGAAAATATGAGCCAAAGAGCGTCTGCAATATCAGCAGTAGAAATGCTCTTCAGAGGAATAGCCTCTGGCCAACGTGTGCACATGTCAACACACGTTAAGATAAACTGATGTCCTCTGGCAGACTTGATCTTAAACGGACCAATAATGTCTATTGCCATTTTCTGAAACGGCCGAATAGGAATATCTGCAGCCTGAATAGGTGCAGCATGGCGTGGACCTTTAGATTTGACTTCTTGACATACTTTGCAAGATCGACAATAAATCCGTATGTCTTTGTTTACGAAAGGCCAAAAGAAAGCTGCAAGAACTCTTGACTTAGTACGGGAAAAACCCATATGTCCAGCACACTGAGAGTCATGAGCGTGCTGCAAACTTTTAACTCTCATATTCTTGGGTACAAGAATCTGAGAATGCATGGACTTAGTGGAGTCTTGAACCATACGTACAAGTACGCCATTTTTCATTGTAATCAAAGATTTACAATTTGTATCTTTATTTGGATCACCTTTTGTTGCAAGAGTGAAGAATTTCTTTAAGGAGGGATCATCTTCTTGCTGTTTTATAAATGAGTCACGAGAAATTACCAAGGGATCATCTTGTTTATGCGCTTCATTATCTTCAGTAGATGAAGTTTGAGGCATATTAAGAGCTTGTGCTCTTGTGACTACAGCATTAGCAGTTTGTACATTTTGATTTTCCCAAACAGCAATTAGTTGCGGAGTGCATTCTTTGACTCCGTGAATACGACCGATGATAAGATCAGCGATCGAATTCGGCAGAAGACATGCGTGTACCTCTCCCGTAAAGAAAGGAGTAGCAATCTTAATGATAGCAGTAGAGTACTTCTCCAAAGTGCCGCCGAATGTTACACATTTGACTACTTTGCCTGTGGCACGGGAAGGATCTACGAGTGACTGCCTAACACCAATGGTGGTGCATCCAGAATCAAAAAGAACTGAGACTGGAATATCACTTACTAGACCTTTATGCAAGACAAGAGAACCTCTTCCACCATGCGCGACTGACGCAGGAAGAGCAGAAAGAGGGTGGCCACAACTTAAAGTAGACACCGTAGTTTGTTCGAATAATGTTTTGCATTAGGGGCACTGAGATGCTCTCCCAAAATCAAAAGCAGAACATGCCATATTATGAGAGTCTTTATTATCATTAGTCTGATTACAGGACTCTTGCTGTGCAGAGTTTGCCTGATAATGTGATTTATGTCTTTTGTATTGTGATCTACCTCGATTACTATTGCCTCTATAATTATTATTGTTTCCTCTATTGTAACCCCTATTTGGGTTTGAGTCATAGTTTTCATGGTTACAAGTATCATTCTCGTTATAATGAGAATCTCTATAAGTCCGGTTTTGTTGTCTCCATGTTGGATGACTTGGATAGTTCCCATTATGACTTCCCCTGCGGAAATGTCTATAGTTGTGACAACCACTGTATCGAGGGCTGTCAGCTCGTCTCCAGTCCTTCGAAGAAGAACCCTGATATGATTGGTTACCTTGGTTTTGATAGTTATTCCAGTTACCCTTTTTATCAAACCTATTTTGAGCTCCTTGAAATTTGTGTGAGTAATTAGGATTGTATGGTGTTGCTGAAGCAACTGGCACACTCTCCTTAATCTTAGTGTTGCCAAAAGTTACGTCAGGGTATGCAGTGATATATTGGCAACAATATTCTTGCATTTGTTTTATTGTTTTGGGTTTACGCTCATGTAGAAATTCAAGGAATGGTTTATTTACACAAGACATGATCTTGTCTCTAAGCAACAAGTCCATAAGTGCTTCATATGTTTTTTCTGTTTCGGATAGCTCAATCCATCGTGTAAATGTAAGACGTGCTTTTGCAATAAATTCTGAGAATTCTACTCCTGTTTCAGGTACCATTATCTTAAACAAAAGACGATAACCTTCCTCTGTTAATTGATATTTTTTTTATCAAGGCTGCTCTAATAACATCATAATTATCCCTGTCAGCCTCTTCTACCAAGCTTAAACTAGTCAGAGCATCACCTTTCAAATTTTCTGATAACTGATTAGCATATTGTGATTTATCCACATTATGAGTTCAACAAGAACGTTCAAATCTATCCAGCCAGAATGTTATGTCATCACTGGAAGGATTGAACGCTGGTAGCTTGACCTTATAAGTAGAAGGTTTTCCATTAGTACTGGATGACTGATTAACACCACTCACATTTGTCAATTTCAATTTCTCTAACTCAAAAGCTAAGAGTTTCTGTTCATGTTCCATCTTTGCTTTTTCTTTTCTTTCTTCAGATTCTCTGTCTAATCTCTTTTGTTCAGCCTCGGCTTCTCTGTGTAGCTGCATTTGAATCTTTTTTCTTCTGATTCTCTGTCTAATCTCTTTTGTTCAGCCTCAGCTTCTCTGTCTAATCTCCTTTCTTCAGCCTCCATTTCCTGTTGTAACTTTTTCTCTTCAGCCTTCTGTGCTTTGGCATATTGAGCAAGTGCAAACTCTTCTAATCTCTCCTCAGTTTTACCAAAGGTTATCCCTTGCTTGATAAAGTAGTCTAAAGTCGCCATAATGTTTAATAATATGTGACTAGTTACCTGAAATAATAATGCAATCTATTTCAAAGTAAATGGCAACAAGTTCTTAATAAACTTGATTAATCAGCTCACCTTATCCCAATCTCTGTGGGAGACAAGCCTTTTGTATGGACTTGTATGATTATTTTATAATAATGTTATCATCAAACATTTATTTCATAAGTGCAATCACGATATTAATAGTGTATGTCTAAGTATGTGTACCAATAGCATAACAAACAATAAATAATAATACGAAGACAAATATTCAGCACACTACGATAACATTCGCAGAAGTCAACTTAACTAAAAAAGTTAAACTGAATGAACTCTCACAAAGGATGTGATGATAACTGCGAAAAGGTAAACAAAACAAATGACGTCACAGTGTATAAATATAAAAGTGTATACAACTAAATGAAAGGAAAGATGAGACCTACAAATACAAACAAATCAAAACAAAACTGAAAAACAGAAAAATATTACAGAAACAACGATAAGTACAGCTCGACACAGCTAACAAAAATAGCAACAAATGTTGCCAGCAAATTTTCACTTAAGAAAATTGCACCTACAGAACACTAATATAGGACCTCTATGACGTGGTATTCCTATATTAGTCACCGCCCAACCTTAATCCCGCGAAACATAAACTAATTTAATATACAAACAAATAACATGTAACATAAATACAAAAATACATATAGCATGGTTAATAGGTGTGTTGTGAAAAAAGGCTTAATAGCAGTATATAAATTATAGTTTCCACCACAAAATATGTCACTTTATATATAATTATTGTTCAATAGTCAAGAACATTCATAACATTCAGCATTCTCAGGAATGATGTTCCAACTATGAAAAAAAAATCCTACTGTTCCCGCATTAAGAACTGCGGCGATGGTAGAATCGGTACTTGTCCTTCAAAACAATAGTAACAACGATCATGAAACTTTGCCTTCTAAATAGCAGTTTTGACAATAACGGAACTTGACCTTCTCAACAGTAAGAATCCGTGGCAACTTCAATCTGACAGGCAATGCTGGGTACTTCGCATTATGATGAAGATGAAGTCTGCGTTCAAAATTATAGTCTCACCTTGACAACCCACGAATTTGGCCTACGACTGATACAGACTGTGTTGGAGTTATACAAACTCTGTGTGTTGTGGGTAATCTGTTCTGGTCACCACTGATACCTGCTGGTGGTTCACTACTGATACAGGTATACTGCTATGGTGGTAGTGGCTGGTGATGTAGTGTGCTTTGTGATGTCAACATAGCGCGAATGCGTGTTGGAAAGTTCGACAAGGTAGACGTCTATGCAGCAGTACAGACTTGCATCACAATACGTAACAGATGAGAGTGTGTAGCTTTCATCACATATAAAAGTGTAGATGTTATGTTGATGGAACCATATATCGTACGTGTCATAGGCATGGAGTCAAAAATATAGATGAACAGCTGTAGACTTTTTTTCACTATTTATTATAATCACAGCAACACAAAACGTAGACGAGTTCATATAAGCATGACACAGGAACATGGCGGACGTGAAGACAGTTCATTACGATTGCATGGAAACAATTTCGATAAATATTCATATCAATATGCTGCTGACTCCAATTTATCTATCATTCCACAACTAGCAGAAAAACATCCATCAGTTTCATTCTGACTTCACCATGTCAGATATCTTCTTAAGTCTCCCGTCGACCCCAAACATGGCGGGCGACGAAATAGCATAGTCCATCCCTCTAGTCGGACGAATCGACAATGATCTGTGCTTTCGAAGATAGTCTTATAACATTACTGGTACCACTGACTCAGCGCGTCAGGTACTCCAAATAACTCCCTCGTACACCAGGAGAGTTTTCATTTCCATAGTTATAATAATAATAACTTGTAACTCATCTGGTCTTCCACTCCAGATAGTTACATTAGGCTCTATAAAACAGTAAACACTGTGGATTCCTCAAAACGTAGACCTACTTGTCCATGTACAAAATAGACCGCTAACATGCGGGTTTCAGAATAATATCTGTTCTCCTGGGTGTCTGTGCAAATCTGAGACTAACAGTGTTAATTAGCTCCATCGAGCATAGCAAAAAAGTACTCTGCATTTCAAACATCCGTGAACTCTTTTCACGGTTTGACTCAAGAATATGTTCTGCAACCATTGCGAGCGAAGGAAGTTTCAAAGTTCATTTTTACCTTGCTTCGAATTCCTATCACACCTTAATAACAACTGTCGCCTTCCTGACGAACAGAATAACACAGGGGAACCTTAAATAACAAGTGGAAGAATTTCCATCCCCATAGGTAATGCAGAGAGAATAAACAGACGTCTTGTCTGACAGAACCCAGTTCATCTTCTTCTCCCGCACCCGGAAGTCTCTTTAAAAAAACCCAGTCCGGGCATGCGCTAACGTTTAACCTCTGAACTATAATACCAAGTGGGGCAACTACATATTTACTTTCACTCGAGGCAAAATTTGAGTATTCGCCCTTTGATTAGAGTTCTAACGAAAAATACCTTAGACCCAAAATCTTATTACCAAATATTTTCAAACATAGACAAGTATACAGACAGACTAAATTACTAGCTAGGAAACTGAACGCAACAGTAGTCATATAACAGACACATTACCGTAGGGGCGTGAAGTGTTAAAGCCTTCCTATGTCGAGCTTCGAAAGGTGGGAATGATTAGTTCCCTTCCTCGCTGCTTTTCTCGTCCCTAACTCACGAGCACAGTCATCTACCCATTTACAGCTAGATAGACTGGAGCGTGACGTTACCGTGTTTCTAGCCCAGTACCTTCGCCGCGAGAGACCAGCACTCTAACCACTCAGTCAATTTGAGTAGTATGTAAAAAATTGCGTTCTTCGCAAATGATCCACGTTTCTAACATGTTGAGAACCACTGCTATAGAAGCATAATACGGATAGTGGTCAAGGACATCAAAACAACAGGCTGCGAGTTATGGGCAATGACTAAAACCCACAAAAGCCAGCTCCAAACGCTAAAATTGAGGTATCTGAGGAAGGTGGTTGAAGTAACAAGAAGAGACATGGTCCGCAACAGGCGATACGTCATGGCCTCAACATCCAGCCCCTGCAGATCTAAGTGGAACAGTCCCTAATATGATGGTTTGGTCATGTTTGCAGAACGAACGAACGAACGAACGAACGAACTTTATTTTCAAAGGGTTGAGAATTGGGCACGCAGGCCCGTCTGACATTCTGCCCTTCCTTTCTCTCACCTTTCATACTGAATTCATTTATTCTCATATGCATTTTACATATCAAATTCAAGGAATTCAACGTTGTAAAGTAAAATAATAATATAGCACACTCATATTAACATTAATTACTTATAAGCATGACATAACATATGTTGAAAAGTACAAACATTATCAGATAGATAGATAGATAGATAGATAGATAGATAGATAGATAGATAGATAGATAGATAGATAGATAGATAGATAGATAGATAGATAGATAGATAGATAGATAGATAGATAGATAATAGATAGATAGATAGATAGATAGATAGATAGATAGATAGATAGATAGATAGATAGATAGATAGATAGATAGATAGATAGATAGATAGATAGATAGATAGATAGATAGATAGATAGATAGAACGAACGAACGAACGAACTTTATTTTCAAAGGGTTTAGAATTGGTCACGCAGGCCCGTCTAACATTCTGCCCTTCCTTTCTCTCTTCTTCCATAGTTAATCTATTTATTCTCACACGTATCCTAAATGTTACTTAAATAATAAAATAACAAGAAAGTACAATAAAATAAAATCCCAACATTGTAACAGTACAATAACAGTTACACAAATTTACAGATGCGTATCATAATTTATACTAAACAGGACAAAATTAACTTTAAAACCTACATATGATGTTATGTAATAATAATAATAATAATAATAGCCCCTTCAGTCATAACTGACTATGGGAATGCGCCCCTGAGGTGACAGCGTAATTATTTAAGAACATAACGAAATTAGGGTGGCATATAATCTGCACTCATGATGTATTTGAAAAGTCTGTGATTGAATGAATATGGACTAAGAGTATTTTTTAAGTCGTGTGGAAGAGTATTCCACAGATGAGCAGCAGAAAAAGCTAAACTTTTCTTGAATAAGTCGAGCCTAGGCTTGGGCATGTGTAATTTATTTAAGCGTTGACTGCGTCTTCCGCTGTATTTGAAAATAGGCCACAGATACGTTGGAGCATTCTGTGACAAGATTTTGTGAATAAATTTGGCTTTGTTGAAGAGAAGGCGCTTTCTTAGTGGTAATATGTTAAGATATGTATATGCGTCTACACACTGTGTGAGGTTTTTGTCTGAAATTAGGCGCACTGCACGTTTTTGTAATGAAAAGAGTCTTTTGGTGTTGGACATGGTGCAGCCATC
Source organism: Oreohelix idahoensis (assembly GCA_024509875.1). Lineage (NCBI taxonomy): Eukaryota > Metazoa > Mollusca > Gastropoda > Stylommatophora > Oreohelicidae > Oreohelix > Oreohelix idahoensis. The sequence goes on from JAMPIV010004274.1 coordinate 55,949, forward strand.
CCAAATTGTGGAACAATAGTCTAGATGTGTTTGTATCTGGGATGTATAGAACATTTTTCGTGTCTCCTCATCTAGGAAATGTTTGATTTTAGCTAACTGGTAAACTTTTTGTGCCGTTTGTTTGGTCAGTGCTTGTACATGCGAATTCCAACTTAAATGTTGGTCAATTATGAGTCCTAGTGTTTTATATTCATTTACATTTTCAATTAAAGAGGTTCCAATGTAGAGCTGAAGTGTTGTTTTCGGCGAGTTTTGTAATTTTTGTCTAGTTGATATTATCATACATTTTGTTTTAGTGATATTTATTTGCATGCAGTTTTCATTGCTCCACTTAATAAGATTGTCTGTGTCGCTTTGTAATAATATTTCTAGCGTGTTGCAACTTTTATCACTAGTATAAATGGTACAGTCATCGGCAAATAGGTCGCAGGATGAGTGCTCGATGTGTAGTGGAAGGTCATTTATGTAAATGGAAAAAAGTAGAGGGCCGAGAATAGAACCCTGAGGAACACCAGTGTCAATAATAGTTGGGCTTGACAAGGAGTTATTGTACCACACTACTTGCTGTCTGTCGGACAGGAATGATTTAAGTAATGTCACTAGTTTAAAGTTAACTTTCATTGTTTCTAATTTTCTTATTAAAACAGCGTGATCTAACATATCAAATGCTTTCCTAAAGTCTACAAAGATGCTCCACATATGTTATCGTTATTTATGTTTAGGTGCAAGTTGTCTATCATCTTAGTTAGAGCTGTGTGGCATGAATGCTTTTGTCGAAACCCTGACTGACTGTCAATTAGCAAGTCATTGCTAACTAGGTAATGTAGTGTTGCTTTATGTATGTGTTTTTCTAGTGGTTTAGAAAGCGATGATAAAATAGAAATAGGTCTATAGTTACCAAGATTACTGTTATCTGACGAGCCAGGTTTGAAGAGAGGATATACTTTGGCAATCTTAAAGGCTGAAGGAAAATAACTTTTAGCAATACATTGATTATATATAAAAGTTAGTGAATCACTAATAGCTGGTGCGGCGTAACGCAGTATTCGATTACTAATTCCGTCAAGCCCTGATGAGCTATTATCCTTAAGGCCAATAAGATAGTTATACACTTCATTAACTGTCATAAAAGGAATGTCGGGTGGAACTGAGTTTGTACATTTGTTTTTACAGAATGCTGAAAGTTTGTCTAAGTCACTACAGGAAGGTGGTATTGTGGATTTCAGACCGTTTATTTCTGCTTGAAAGTGATTGCTGAAGTCGGTGCAAGTAAATGAAGTGTTGGAAGAGAATGAGTCTGGTGCATTACGTTTTTTTCGCTAAGGTGTTAATTGCCTTCCATATTTCCTTACTATTTGATTTGTTCTGAACTATATTTCTAAAACGATTTTTCTTTTCTTTCCGAATTAAATATTGAACTTTGTTCCTGTATACCCTGTATGTGTTGAGGTCCTTATTTTTGTGCGCTTGATCTCTCTGCCTCATAGCCTCCAACACTTCCTGCGTGATCCACGGAGATTTTAATTGTCGTTTGACGCGAATTTCCTTAGCTGGTACGTGCGTGTCAAAAACATTATAAAAAATTTTTGTCCAGTATTCAATAGCGTCATCCGGATCAGGAAGTTGGTAAACACGGGCGAGAGGTGCAGTTAGCAAGTCATTTAAAAATAATTCCTTACTGAAATGTTTGAAACTTCTAAATTTGATACTTACATGTTTATTTTTCGGAACTTTACATTTATTCTTTGACCATGTACAGCATACTGGATAGTGGTCACTCATTGCAATATTAGGGACAGAGCATTCTATGATGTTTTCTGGGCAAGTTACGTAGATGTGGTCGATTAGTGTGGTTGATGCTTGTGTTACTCTTGTAGGCTGGTTAACTATTTGTTTTAAGTTGTACGATAATATTATATTTTTCCATGTTAGATTTGAATTGTGTATATCGATGTTGAAATCACCAAGAAGAACAACCTCCTTGACTGTGGCAAATACATTGTCCATCATTATGGTGAAATCTTCGTACCATATAGGTCCTGCACTAGGATTTCGATAAAGATATCCCACCAGAAATGGGCCCTGATTCGGTAGCTTTATTTCCAACCATACACATTCTATCTCTGCTGTCTCTAAGTCGTTTCTGCGGCGAAAATTAAGGGAAGTGGAAATATAAACTGTTATACCTGTCTCTTGTTTTTTGCTTGCGTCTCGCCGAATAGTTTTAAAACCATTTAACGCAATGTCATCGTCTGTTATTCTGTCATTTAGGCGACTTTCTGAAAGTCCAAAAATGTGAAAATTATTACTTAGAATGTATGTAAGTTCGGGGAGTTTACCTAGAAGATGGTAAATATTCAGATGACCAAGTCGTAGACCATCCTTGTGAAGCCACGGTACATAATTACCAGCCATGCTTGTATAGTAAAAAGAAAGATATATTTTAAAAAAATATAAAAAAATATAATAAAAAAATACAAGTTAAAAAACAGTTAGGCTATGCACACAAAAAGCGCAAAATATTTTTACGAATTAATACTTCACCAAGGAAGTGGAATTCAAGAAATGAGAAATTGCAGAAAATACAATATTAAAATAATTAATACAACTAATAAAAAACAATTTCAACTGAGTATATGAAAATTGTCACAAAACAATCAGGCATACAACATATCACACCAGAACTGCTCAACACAACAAAGTGAAGTTAAACGAGAGATGGAAGAAATTAATAATAGTCACAAGTCAGACAAGTTAAGTATACAACACTTCACACCTTAACACCGAAAATTCTAACAAATTGAAGCTACGCGTGATAATAAGAAATTTAAATTGTAACGAAATAAGTAATCAAAGAAATTTTTTTTTTTTAGAGGATATTAACCGATAAACTATTAAAAGTTCTGATTATTACCGTTGTATTAAAAAAATCAACAAATGTTCAAATGGAGTGAAGGCTGTAGTAACAGAGATTTAGTGAAGCAAAGTGTTTGTTCGTCAATAACTGACGTCTCTGCCGGGCATATAATAGGGATGACTTTGGGCAGACATCATTAATGCTTGTCTAAGTGACGCAGGGCTGAATTGCATCAGATAGACAAGTTCAGGGTTCCACTGAGGACGATAATAAGAACTAGGGGAGGAAGCATGGTGATCTCTGATTTCTTCCGTCCTTGTTGTAGTGTTGGTAGGAGTATTCTGCGCCTGGGACATTGGAATACTGTTGGTAGAGGTACCTGAGTGGGGCTGCTTTGTGACTAATGGGGGAAACATGGTATCATAAGATTCGGCTTCCTGATTGAAAGTGGCGTTGTGATAGCTGGAAGGCTGCCTGCTTGCAATAGGTGTGCTTCTTTGAGGGGTAGGTGGGGTTTGTGATGCGTTGTAATTATATGTTGATGTCTCAGTAGATTTCGTTGCATTCTCTATATGGGTTGAGCTGTCTTGTTGTGTCCTTTCTGGATATTTTATGTTTTTGGCCAGGATACTGCTTCCCAGTGTGGATGTGTGAATTTGATCTCTGTAGAGTCGTTTCTTAGGTGCTCCTGAGTTAGATGTAAAGAATGGAGTATTGTTGATGAAGCCAAGGCCGTTTTGTTTACAATAGTTCTGTAGTTTTGTGTTGTAAGTGTCCGCTGTGCGACGCTGAAACCCATAGCATGGTGGTATGATTGATGAAATAAAGATGGAGGCTTTGGGAAATTTTTGTTTTATTGTAGCCACCAATCAATGCGAGAAGATCGGCTCTCATGAAAAATATGGGAAACTAAGAGCCAGAGTTCTGAACCTCCAGGACGACCCATATTTAGCTGGGAGGACAAGTGTAGCCGTGTACATAGTTGTTCCTTTGGAAACAGGCTATAAAAAAACCAGATTAGCATATAAATTTCTACTTTCCGAGAAACAGATCAAATGTTAATTGGGATAGAGTCGCGTTACATGTCAAAATTAGTCACGTGATTTTTATCCAATCGTGAGCTCAGAAAAATTTAGAAGGGACACGAATTTCCCCAACAACCTAGTTAGTGGAAAAGGACGCGTCTAGCTAAGGAGACAAGCAAATTTGTGCTGATAACGCAGTGGTTTTACTGCATGAAAGTTATTCAAGTGAAGAATTAGAAATTCCAGGAATGATGGCATGTTCTCTTCAGTGTGCATTTTTTGTGTATTTAACTTCTATATTCGAAGTCTGTAAGTAGGAGCTAATTACTAATCAATTACTGACCCATTGTTGCAGATTTAGAAAAAGGATTCATGGCCGCAAGTTGCGCCTATGAGTTGAATGCAGAGATGATGGAATTTGCTCTGTACAAGCATAAATTGATCAAATTGCAAAATATGAGCATATAACGAAACCCCTTGAGAATAATGAATTAATCGGTCTGAAGTGGAACAGCCTATATGAAATTGGATCAACGCAAACTGGTATTTAAACAGAAAAAGTAGACAGGAGTTGGATAGGCCTGATTCATACAAGTGTCAATTCCCCATGCTAGATCATTGAGAGCGACTCGCATTTTATATTATGAATGAAAAATGCATGTCTGTAACTTCACGCTATCATGTATATATTATGATTATTAAATAAAACGTTGACATCAAAAAGAGGTCGTATATTTGATTGCTAAGCCTTAACCATGAATGGAAGGAGGTAATGTCTGTTGAGAAACCTATAAATTCTTACTAACTGCTCACAAACTACAACACCTTAGAGGATAGTCCCCGAACCTGGTAAAATCCTGTAAGTCTGTAGAGAGCAATCATCACCTCTAGCAGGCTAGCTAGTCATCAAAATCTGATACTCTCGATTTAAACAGCAACCCCCACTACCCTACCCGGCCACACATCTCAACTTGGTGCCCGTGATCAGTCCTCATTAAAAAAAGGTATTGAGCAGGAAAACACATCTCAAAGTGGTGCCTGTGACCACTTCTCTTTGATAAAGCGAATAACTAGAGATCACAGACCATGGAAAATTTACTACATAATTTTCAACAGCTTGGTGTGGACCAACAACAACAACAACCACAGAACCAACCTGTAAATGCACAACCGTTGCAGCCCCCAGTCAATCCAAATATGGAGGAACCCACATTGATAGCGCTACAGCGCCTTACTGAGAACTTAGAAAAGAATAGCAATTATGCAAAATTATCCCAAGTTAGGTCCATAGTACAACCATTCGAGGGAGATAAGAAGAAATTCAGGAGATGGTTGGCCGACATAGAAAAATTTGCGGCAATAGCAGAAACAACAAATGATGAAGAGAAAAAGAAAATCGCTCTGTTGAGCTCTGATTCGTTTGTAAATGATTTTTTAAGAAGGAGGTCCCAGCAGTACCCCACAGAGACCTACGAGTCCCTAAAAAAAAGAGCTCACCCAGAGATATGGGGAAATAATAGACAAAATGCATGCTTGGTCAGTCCTTAGAAGCATGAAACAGGAAAGGGACGAATCAGTACAACTCTTTGGAGATAGATTCCTCAATATGGCAGAAGAGGCGTTTTGTGGAGAAATCCCTACCACACCTGAGGTAGAAATACAGTTAGTGGGGATATTTGCCGATGGCCTTAGGGCAGAAAATATCAGAAGGCATATCATTAGAAAAGACACCAAGACCATTGCTGAAACAATCCAAGCAGCAATACAGGAGGAAAATCTTCACCGAAGGTTCCAACAAAGAGCAGTTAGGGAACCCCGACCGGAATATAGGGACTATGATGAGCATGAGCCTATGGAAGTTGACCATGCCAGGAGGCAATGGAGTCGCCCACGACAACGAGATGATAGACCCCCCACACAGAGGCAAAACGACGTCAATAATGTCAATACAAACGGATGCTTCACATGCGGTAGGCTCGGACATGGTTACAAGTCCTGTAGAGCAAATTACAATAATGCACCATCCAGAAGAGGAGGTTACCAACCACAACAACCCGCACCACCCCCACGTGATTACACCAGAAATCAGTATACCAGAGGCGCACCTCAACCCCTCATGCGTCAGGGAAACGGCCGCGCCACTCACTAAACAGGACCGTTAGTGAGGGCAACAATCACAGAAAATGGTCCAAAACACAAGAAACAACACAGAACAGAAATTGTCAAGTGGGCCCTTCCAGTAAAATACAATATGAAGAAATGCTACATGATGGAACTAAAATACATCCGGACCCCAGTTCCTGCATCATGTCTATACAGGGCCAACAATATAGGGCACTGGTAGATACAGGAGCATCCATCAGCCTTATTAGGTTCCAGCTGTTCAAGAGGATCCAACACTTAGTACGATTTCAACCGTCCAAAACACACCTAGCTTCAGTCACGGGACAAAGACTAAATTCAGTTGGGACAGCATGGCTAAAATTTTCCTTAGGCGAACAAATTTTGAACACCCATTTGTCATTACTAAAGGAATGTCTAGAAATCTTATCCTAGGGAGAGATTTTTTTAACAAACACAAAGTTCGAATATACTATGACCTCCAGAAAATCAAAGTCAACACTACATACATAGATCTCCAGGACGATATCCACATAGCGTCTTTGGTAAGGATTACAGCTCCCATAACGGTGGCTCCAAACTCCCTGGTCATAGCAAAAGGCAGAGTAAAAAATTCTGAGTACATAACACCAGGGCAATCAATTCAAATACAGCCCCTAGCAGAAGAAAGCATTATTGATGACCCATTGTTGCAAATTACAGAGGGAATCGCTGAAGTCTCGAAGGCTAGAGATTTCCCCATCATGATATTGAATATGTCAGGAAAAACTACCACTATAAATAGAGGCACAATTGTAGCACAAGTGGATACGTCAACGATAAGACAGACTAAAACCAATAGAGACCATCCACAAATTGTCTCAACCACCCCCACTGGACATAATGCACGAAATCGCAGCACAAATAACCATAGTACATGGAAAGTAAACAGTTATAAGGCTTATGCAGAAAAAGGCAGCAACATCAGTCACAGCTATGTTACACCACAGCATACCCTACCCAGATGGCAGAAACGAACCAGTCCATACATAAGAAGAGAAAGGCCACAGTATGAAAATGACTATAATTACTCATTCTTGCGCCCCAGCACACCAAGAGAAAAGATGAAGTGCTGTATATCACAGAGTAACAGAGAAACAGAAATTGTCTTGCCAGGAGGATATCCAAAGCGACAAGACAGTGATACATGCCCCATGGAGTATCAATATAACTCAAAAACAGGTGGATATGATAAAGTCCCAAAACCAATTGAAATTTCCGAAGAAAAGGAAGAATTCTTATATGACTATTCCACAGGAGGATACTATAGCAGCAAAGTTGGAAACAGAAAGAATGAAAAATTTTCGCCCAGGGAAAGAAGACAGCCCTATAGCACAAACAGAAGAAATACAGTAACGTACGCGGATAAGCGCAGTTACGGCAGAAATAATCAGAAAAAATGGCACAACAACGACTACCCCAGAAATATAATAAGAAATGAATATACAGTAAATGCAGTGACAAATGGAAATGCACACAGCACATGGCAGAGGAAACAGTACCAAGCACAGCCCAATGAACGGCAAAGAACTACGCAAAAGAAAGCCACATACCAGGAGCAGAGATTTTCACAAGATGCAAGAAAAATGTCCCAAGATTATGGGAATGAAACGGAGGCATCAAGACAGACCAGAGATATCATAGCAGATCATAAATACAGAGAAAGAATAGCTCAGTTACTTGCAACCCTGAATGCCACTGAAGATAATAAGCAACGTTTGAAAACGTTTGTAGAAAAGCACCAAGATGTATTCGCACTCAATGACATGGAATTAGGCAGAACTAACACTGTCACAATGGACATTCAAACAACCACAGAGGAGCCAATACATATGAAACCCTATCATACGCCCTTGAAAAATAGAGAACTCGTGGAAAGGTCTATAAATGAAATGCTACAGGCAGGAATCATCGAAAGATCCCGTTCCCAATGGTCCTCACCCATAGTGATCGTAACAAAGAAAGACGGCTCCAGTCGCTTTTGCTGCGACTACCGTGCCCTTAACAAAATCACAAAAGTCATTTCCTACCCCCTCCCCAGGATAGACGATCTACTTGCGACGTTAGGAAAGTCTACATACTTTACCACACTTGATGCAAGGTCAGGCTTTTGGTGCATCCCCATGACACCTGAGGCAAAACAGAAATCCACATTCTGTTCACATATGGGAAGCTTTTTTTGGAATGTTATGCCATTTGGTCTAAAAGGATCTCCAGCAACATATATGTCACTCATGGATGAAGTGTTAAAGGGTCTACATCCATTTGCCCTGGCATACATAGACGATATCCTGATACATACCGCAGGCACGATGGAAGACCACCTCCGCAAGGTTGAAACAGTGTTTGATAGACTCAGGCATCACCAAATAAAGTTAAAACTGTCGAAGTGTGAGTTTCTAAAGACAGAAACAAAATATTTAGGTTTTGTCATCAATAGACATGGCGTCAGACCTGATGAAGATAAAGTCAAAGCCATAAGAGAAATGCCTAGCCCCAAGACGGTGAGACAAACACGCTCATGTATTGGTACAATAGGGTACTATAGGCGCCACATCATCAATTTCTCCAGAGCAGCAGAGCCCTTGATAGCCCTTACCCGCAAGTATGCACGCTTCAAATGGACAGAAGACTGCCAGAGATCCTTTGAGTATCTAAAAAATGCCCTAACCACCATCCCACTGCTTGGACACCCAGATATTTCTCAGCCCATGATACTATACGCCGATGCCTCAGATAACGCAATTGGTGCTTGTTTGGTCCAACCAGTACTAGAAGATGAAACACCCATCCTACCAAACATTCCCAATGAGAAACCCATTGCATTCCTATCCCACGCATTGTCAAAGTCACAAAAACGGTGGACCACCACTGAGAAAGAAGCATATGCTATTCACTATGCAGTACAAAAGTTTGACTTTTATGTCAGAGGAACTAAACTCATTATAAGAACTGATCATCAACCTTTGGTTAACTGGCTCACCAAAAACACAAGAACAGCCAAAGAAGTTACAGACATGGGCAATGAATTTGCAGTCCTACGACACCACTATCGAACATATCCCAGGCGAAATGAACACCTGTGCAGACCTCTTATCCAGGATTAAATATGATGATGAAACTGAAGTGAAAACAAATAGAGTCAAAAATGATGGCACATCCTCAGAGATTGACGATAACGCTAAATAAATTAATGAAATTACTTCATCAAGTCGAAGAAGTACCTCAGATTCCGCCACTCAAGTAGAAGAAGAAAGTCAAGATATGTTTGACATGAGAGTAGAACAAGCAAAAGATGCAGAAATTGTCAAGCTGCTCACATACGTGAAGGAAAACCCAACAAAAAGTAAAGACTTTACAGTACAACCAACGGATGGAGCTCTATACTATATTGACCAGAAACAAGAAGGGACACTAAGAAAAGTCATTCCAGCACATCTAGTCCCAGAAGTATTGCTACAGTTTCATGATAACAACGGGCACATGGGAAGAGACAAAACAATTGATGTTATAAAGAAAAGGTATTATTGGCAAACTTTCTACAAAGACATTACAGAATATGTAGCCACCTGTAGAACATGTAAATTGAGAAACATGAAGCCACATTTAATTCCCCTTCAAGAAATGCAACCTTCCCATTACCCCATGCAAACAGTGAGCATTGACTTATCAGGTCCTTACCCACTCACCCAATCAGGCAACAAATACCTCCTGCACATAGTTGACCAATACTCTGTTTGGCCAGAAAGTTACCCGCTCAGTGATGCCACATCGCAGTCCATCACGCAAATTTTTTTACAAGAATTCATTCCCAGGCATGGCTGTCCAAAACGAATCATTTCAGACAACGGTAAACAGTTTATTGGTAACCCATTTAAAGCCACCTTACACCAGCTGAATATTGAGTATACTACAACCACTTATTATTGCCCAAATGCAAATGGCAGAAATGAACGCATGCACGCCACCTTACATGATATTATTAGCAAATATATTAAAGGGAACCACCAATACTGGGACCTATACATTAACCAAGCTCTTGAAGCCATCCGAGTAAACGTCAACGATACCACAGGAATGTCACCCTTTCTCATGCTATACGGAAGAGAACCCAACTTTCCGTTAGACAACCTACTTCGCCCACAAAGAAAATACATGGGAGAAGACCCCATCGAAATAATCCTTCAAGAAAAGTATAAAGCTCACCAGATTGCACAACGAAATACGCAGAAGGCATTTCACAAGAAACAGAAACAACATGATAAATCAGCCAAGCTACCAACGTACAAAATAGGAGACAGAGTATACTACAAGAAACATGTACGCAGTTCAAAATTCGATGACCGATGGTTAGATGGCTACAAAATCATGAAACAAACTACGCCTGTAAACTTCATTATTTGGAATGAAGAGAAACAACACCAAACAAAAGCTCACGTAAAACAAATCAAAATGGATAATCACCGGCCCATTCCGCCTCTGACGACAAATACAAGACCAGTCAGAAAGGCCACCCTAAATTATAATCCATCCAGCACAGATTCGTCTGACATATCAGAGTCAGAGACGACAGACTCTGAATTTTACCAAGACGACCACATACCCAGACCACCCACAGATGAAATACATCGAGCAAGACAACAACGAGACTCGTCCGAAAGCGAAGAAGATATCCCACCACTTGAATTGCGTAATCGACTCCAAGACAGAGACCTGCGCATTAGAAATGAAGAAATAATGCCTCAGACGTCACACGATGACAACAACCAAATACCTTTTATTCACACTCAAACTTATTCCCGCGGTGAAAAATCGTCAGCTGATACCTATCACACCCCCAGTTCAGGCAGTTCCAGTTGGAATACCAGCGAAGGACAAACACTGCTATACCACAAGAACAAGATTGCTCGTTCAGAACAATCAGATCCTGAAGAAACGATACCCAAGCAGATTGTTGAACCATATACCAGCAATCTGTATGAAGATGAAACGCAACAAGAAATGCGAAATTACAGTGTCAACCCCGGCACAGCTTTGTCAGACCCCAACGAACAGAATGACAGAGAAATGGTAGAATTGTACCAACAAGAAACAGACATTGATACAGCTAGTTCCATTGAAACCAGTGATGCGGATAGTACATTATTTGTACCAGTCCGCTCCAGGGTCAAACGCGCCTATACAGCAGGGTCAGATGACTCACCTCCTGTCGTTAAATGCATGAAATTGCCACAAAATGAAATCAGACGAAAAATATTGAAGAAACGCTATCGTGTTCCAAAGCCCAGCCGAGAAGTGTTAGCCTCAGCTCTACTAGTCAAAAACAACAGTGTGCAAATTACTGCGCCCACTGTCAAAGACGTTAACGTACCACAGGCCCCAGTCAGAAGAAAAATCAAGGCGAAACATATACCTGCCTCAAAACTAACAGATGTTCCAGCCATACAAACCCTAACCACAGTGAAACCATCACCACAATCAAATGATGTTAAGCCATCACCGCATTCGTCAATATCCTCAGTGCCCCAACAATCAGCAAATGCAGTGTCGTCGCCTATCACACCCGTCACCACTGCTACTCAGTATGATGCTCGCCTAAGCAGTCGGGAAATTGCAATGCTCGAGGCGATGGAAAAAGTCAAAGACCTCGCAAAGCTATTCTGAAAACACGCCCCTCGAGTCTTCAATGTACATGCCATTCCATGTACGGCCAACGCATATGTGAAAAAAACCTTTTTAACAATGTACTAACCTTCCTATGTACTTTATTTTCAGTTTCCGACAGTTCAAATGACTTGCTTCCAGACTAAGATGTCAAAAGCCCCACTGAGAAACTTTTTTCCAGCCTAAAATACTGATGCATCAAGACCAGCCCACGGAGGATTTTCATTGGACATATTATAGTGTTTTGAAATAAAGATGACACAGATGACACAATGTTCCTTGTTTGCAGACACTTTACACCAGTACTTTTTCTTACCCCATACTAATATTTCTGTGATCTCATTTATGCTAAACTCCTTTATATCTATCACCTTGATCAATCATACTGTTCCCACTATGACATCTCTTAACAGCATATAATTCATACCCAAAACCAGTATTGTATGTTATGCTATTTTTTCTCCACAGGATTATTTATTTTCAAATGTACATTATTATTTTAGACCCAGATGTATATTAGTACTGTCAAGAATTTTAAACATTCTCCTAAAGAGATTTCATATCCCAACCTTGACCCTCTATAATAAGATTTCCTTCACCCCACTGTTACACCATCTTTAACTTACTATTTTTCCATTCCACTATATTGAGACGACATTCTAGACTTGTGATCTTTTCAATCCCAATCATATTCATTCCTTGGAATTACAATCATGTTGTAATCAGGAGATCCTTGATGTACCCTTTCCTCGCCACTTATTGACAACAGACACTGCTACAACATTCACTCTATTCTAACCTAAACTATTACTTGCAGCCCTATTGGTTAGGATTTACTATTAAGAATATTGATAGTATCTTTAGTGTTTAGTGAATTGATTTTTTATCATTTTTTAGTACTTGTGATACAAACATAAAAAAGAAATGAAAAAGAAAAAAAAATGAAAAAGATTCACAACATAACAGAAAAATGAGAAAAAAATAAAAAAAACAATTGAAATTTTTTTATATAAAATGTATTATGTGTATATGCCACCCTCACACATTTTGATGATGATAAGCCAATATTGTAAAACATTGACTGCCCTGAGGTTAGCAGATGAAGAAGAAAATAAATAAATCACCCTATGCCAGTCATACACCCCACCAGCTTGATCCCTGATACTCCAACAATATTTTGTTGATATCACAAGTACCCCAATGACATTTGCGCATGTTGATTTTCTGCAAATGAAGAATCCCTTGAGAGCATTAGTATATGCTAACCCCAGATTGAACAAATTGCACCTATTTGTTGATGATGCCTTTGCCCATGTTAAAGAAATAGCATTTGCACATGCTGACCTAGCAAATGAAATACCCCTTTACAGCATTTGTATATGCTGAACCCACATTGAACACCCATTACCAGATGATAACCACTAATGACACATGAGATGAAGAAGCAACTGGTTATGTATGATGAAGATGCCATTTTATATTAAGGTGAAACTTTATGTTGTCACAGCTGCGATTTTGTTGTAATGTTTATGCACAAAATCCCCCACATTAACATTGGAGGAATAATCTTAGTCTTTCGTGGTTACGAGATAAGACAAAGAGATAATGGAATATTTTATGAATACCATGGACATGGAACAAATCAGAGCAGATGATTGTTGCACATATGAGGACCATATTTGAAGTCATTATTGAAGGATTGTCAGTAGACAAGAGACACAAATGAATTATGATAATCCCATGGAACCACAGGTACTAAGGACACAAAATGGAGATTAAATAATGGAGGAAAAAAAAATAATGACTGAATAATTGCTATGCCCAGAGGTAAAGGAAATAAAGATACATCCGCATTTTTGGAGAAGATATCTCTTTGATTTTTGCACATTGCCTTTGTAATATGAACATTGTTGTATAACAAATGACTATTCCTTATCACGAATTACAGAATGTTGTAAGATAGTTGAAATAAATTGACAATTTACTATACTCATAATATACCCAGAATTACAGGAGAGAAAAAAATAAATGATTGATGAAATTGGACGTACTGAGATTTGCTCACCCCGAGGATATTGGATAAAAAAAATAATGTTATCCCAAGGACAAACATGTCACAGATATATCATGGAGATATTATGACATAAGAAAAAAAATACCTAGATTAGAAATGCAGCAAACTTAGTCAAGGATACCAAGAAATAGACCCCCGCCCCACACTTAAGATAACTGACGGACGAGATTTTTGAATTATAAGTACCATAAGTCACCCATCTGGCTGTAGTCAGCGGATGTTACAGGCACCACATAACTCTGACTAACCCTCGACCAGCGAAGGCAGAGTTGGTGTCGAAATTTTGCACATATGTAAAAAGACATGTTTTTGTTCATGTTTTGGTAAAGTCTAGACATTTATGTAAATGGTTCTATAAATGATTAGTTGATATATTGTTGATAAATATTCGCAGATATAGTACATGGACAATTAATAAGGATGTATTTCCAGTACAGAATAAGAGGTATAGGAAGGATCCACATTTTAAATATTGGAGCACCATGAGCGATGAATTGGACTTATAAAGAAAATGGAAATGGTACACTGTATGCAAGGATAACCAGAAATAATATGGATAAATAGTAGTCAGAGTGCAAGGAACTTTGTCTTATAAGAATATTGTAGATTCCTCACGATCAACTGATTATTTTCTTCCTTTCTGTGGTGAAGTGGGATGTTATAAATATTTATAGGGGACTTAGTGTACTGACTGAGATCAGCTGTGAAGGTATCTATATCTAATAAGAGTAGTGTATTATAGGTAACCTTACTTGCTGCCACATATGTATACCTCAGTCAGAATTATTCTGGAATAGTGTGATGACTACGTTATATGTCTAGGGTATGTGTATGATGAAGTGTAAGTCATAACAACAACAGACAGATAAACAATTTAATTTATTCCACCACACTTGACAACACTGTGACACTCACATACATATAACACTCTATGAGAATATCTTAAAGGAGTCACTGATAACTTTTCAAATAACAATATGTATTCAGTGCTATCATGAATGTATATGTGTCCTGATTCAAATACAAAGGGAACCAGGAATCACAATCAATTTTAATTACAAGTTATATGTACAGAATTTATCAATATGAATCTTGTAGTGACATATATTATTAATAGTATCCTATGTGTGTCAGTTGTGTAGTAGTAATCTGAGGTAATACTGGTTTTGTTTTGTTCAAGCTCTGTTGGTATTTGTCATCATGACTTCAATAGTTTGTCTTTATTGGAACTAGTATTGGAGATGTTCTCAGTTCCTGATATTAAAACAATTAACTTCCCCTCTTAATTGTATTTTACACTGTCATTTTAAGATGGGGGTACATAATGTTGAGCTCCATGGGCACACTCTCTTATCTTTCGTGATGACTGCAGTAAAGGCCTCCTCTGCTCGATTACTTTAATGAGTTCTGGAGCCACCCCACTGGTTGCTATATGGACCAAGGAGTATGCTGTCCACCTCTGGCTTCAGCAAAGCTCTGACCAGGTGCTGCTCAATAACTTTAAGACCACGGTCCCTGAAACAAGAAGGATGTACCTTCTACGTCATAACTAATTTATACTCTCTTTCTACACTGAGCACAATACATTACAAACATTGAGTTCAGAGCGTTAGGCCAACTGTCAGCTTCATCTGAAATATTTTATACCAGTATTTCCCTCCCTAATGGTTACTACGCCTCTGCAATTCCAGCATTATTTCTTTCTAGTCAATCATCTAGGTGTCAGTGTACTGTTTGGCCATTCCATGCAGTTTTACTTTCCTCCGACACCTTCTGTTCAGGCTGGAGCATTATAGGCTTTACATCATGTTTGCTACTGAACTACACATATATACAGACATAATTTATCAATTTACATTCAATTTTCATTAAAAGATATTGAATATTTCAAGCTTACCACAATTCATAGAATAATAAACAGTTTCGTTGACTGGCAATGAATATAGCACAACTCCGATCTGCCGATGTCCCAGGCTTTATTTTATAAAAAATATACACTGGTGCTCAACGCACTGCTTCTTAGTAGGTTTATTACAAGATGTGGCAATGAACAGACGCTCTGAATCGAGTATATTCGCAGCTCTACCCAATGAAACCATGTCCACACATCTTTTCAAAAAAGTACTCCTTTTTCACGTTTCCCCTGACAACACAAGATAGTATTTATAGCCCGACCAATCGGGTTTAGTCTTACATTTGTTGCGCTCCAATCAATTTGGAGTTAACATGGTAGGCTATTTCCGTAACGTAAGGTTTTTTTCAAACACGTTATAAAAAAATTTTATGAGCAGAAATGATTTCATGCTGTCAGGCACCCCCACTATTTTATTTTGGCTATAATTTGGTAATTCCTAGACTATTTGCGTAACGTTTTACATATTATTTGTCAGCAAGTCCTAAGGAACCC
The DNA here is from genome assembly GCA_024509875.1 of Oreohelix idahoensis. NCBI lineage: Eukaryota > Metazoa > Mollusca > Gastropoda > Stylommatophora > Oreohelicidae > Oreohelix > Oreohelix idahoensis. The sequence goes on from JAMPIV010004274.1 coordinate 72,136, forward strand.
AAATATACAAATTTAATGGAGCTAAGTGGCTGCGTTCAAAATATGCAATTTCTTCTACCTCCTGTTTCGAAGATGTGCTGTCTGGGTACTGTAATGTTTTCAAACGTAAACCCATCTATTGTCATCTTTCCTAATAAGCGTTTTCCAGGTTTTTAAAAACCTAACTCTGGGAAGGTTAGTGTATTTATCACTGACGATTTGAAAAAAAGTTAGTGCATGTGGCCTTACACGCGTGATGGCAGCAATTGTGTATCGCGCGACGCGTGTTTAGTGTTGCATGTGTCCTTGCTTTCATTCGCCCCTCCTCTCTCCTGCTTTATCTGTCTTTTAGTTACGCCGTGTATGGGATGAATGAAATATTAAATTTAGGTCATAGATCAGCTTGCGTATCTCAAGTTTAGTACACGTTTCATTGAAGAAAGCGGGTAATAATATAGTAGGCTTTTACTATCAACGTGAAAGCGTTACAATTTGCAGACGAAGCAGAAAACAAGGGGGATTTCGAGTACAGTCATTGTGACAGCACTGTTATTTTACCTTTGCTCTTTTCTTTATTAAATGTATTTGTTAGGCTTCATATTTACCTGATAATTTATATATGTGGATTAGAATATTCCACGACAACTTTCTATGTCACATTTTTTGAGTGATGACCCCAAAATTTTTTTTCATCTCATATTGTCAAACAGTTCTTACATCTCAGTTGATAGTTCCATAAATAATTGTTTGATGTGTTTTGCATAAAGGTATTGCTAGATAAGGTACATAGGGAGTTACTAAGGATGAATTCTCAAGATAACAGGAGGACTAGAATGGATACAATGATATTGGAACACCATAAATGATACATTGGTGTTATACAACAAAAAAAAAAAAAAAAAGGAGACAAATATAAACTGTAGACAAGGATGCCTTGAGAGTGACAACATGGATACGTATTGTCAAGAGTATAAGCAGTTGTCTTAACAGAGAAAATAAAGTAATACGGAACCCAATGTAGAAAATTCATGATGATTTGAAACTATATTTTCCTTTTCCCTTATATTTCATAAAATGATAGCAACATATTCGTCTGTTGGTTGCTGAATAATTAGATGTTTGAAAATTGATGTATGGCAAGTCAAAGAAGACCTTTGAAAAAAAAAAAATATATATATATATAAATATATATATATATATATATATATATATATATATATAATATTTCTAGGAAAGAGTTCACAGAAAAAAAAAATACTGTGTTGACAGAAAAGAAGGAATGATTAGAAATAACTGACTAATAGACAGGATCACCACCAGACGCACGGATATTAGAGACAAACATCACATATTTTGAAAAAAAAAAAAAAAGGGAATATAATATAGAACATTTTTTCTACAGTGACGGACTTAGAACGAATTCATACACTTACCATTTAGAAAATATGAATAACAGGGAACATACAAATAAATAAATAAGGATAAGCCATGAGGTTTTAATGCTTTTATTGTAAAAAATGATTACTTATAAAAATGATGCTAGTTATATTATCATCTGATAAATATGCATATTATGTCTAGAGATGTTTTCTACATGTAATAATGAGCAAGTGGCTCATTCAAATGATGAGTACCCATGAAAACATTGGCTATTTTATGAAAGTGGATTGCCATTACCATAGGAATTGGAGATCCTGGACATTACTAAGGATATTGCAGAGTACTTGGAAAATAAAATAAATAAGTACGCCAGGAAGAAAAAAAAAAGATTTTTTAAGTCTTGCAGACTTATATATGGAGCAAATAACAGGAACAGAAAAGAGATAACACCCCCCACCATATCCAAGAGAATGTAATCAACTATATTTTTGAATGAAATGTAATAGATTATGATAATGCAGCCAAGTTCTGCAAATAAGATATTTTATTGTTCATTTCCCAGTGTTGCCACTCGTCACATTTTTGGTGATGACCTTATGATTGTTTTGCAGAGTTTGTTGGTAGTGTTGCCAATTGGTAAATTTGGTTCAAATATGTATTGATGTGAAAGATAGTTTGCAAATTTTTGGAGATGATGTCCATCTATAAGGCCCCTTCATAGACGACAGTCCCATATAGACATAGGAGCCCAGATGTAGGAATTTCGTTAAATTTTCTGAAATATTTTTGGACTTAGAAAAATTTTTGAACTTTGAATTTTTTCAGAATTTTTTTTTGAACTTAGACATTTTTGGGGATGAATTTTTGTTATTGATAGTACTCAAATGTCTCCCTACGGGATACATTTGCGGAGCCCCGGGATCTATATGTAGCCGTGTACATAGTTGTTCCTTTGGAAACAGGCTATAAAAAAACCAGATTAGCATATAAATTTCTACTTTCCGAGAAACAGATCAAATGTTAATTGGGATAGAGTCGCGTTACATGTCAAAATTAGTCACGTGATTTTTATCCAATCGTGAGCTCAGAAAAATTTAGAAGGGACACGAATTTCCCCAACAACCTAGTTAGTGGAAAAGGACGCGTCTAGCTAAGGAGACAAGCAAATTTGTGCTGATAACGCAGTGGTTTTACTGCATGAAAGTTATTCAAGTGAAGAATTAGAAATTCCAGGAATGATGGCATGTTCTCTTCAGTGTGCATTTTTTGTGTATTTAACTTCTATATTCGAAGTCTGTAAGTAGGAGCTAATTACTAATCAATTACTGACCCATTGTTGCAGATTTAGAAAAAGGATTCATGGCCGCAAGTTGCGCCTATGAGTTGAATGCAGAGATGATGGAATTTGCTCTGTACAAGCATAAATTGATCAAATTGCAAAATATGAGCATATAACGAAACCCCTTGAGAATAATGAATTAATCGGTCTGAAGTGGAACAGCCTATATGAAATTGGATCAACGCAAACTGGTATTTAAACAGAAAAAGTAGACAGGAGTTGGATAGGCCTGATTCATACAAGTGTCAATTCCCCATGCTAGATCATTGAGAGCGACTCGCATTTTATATTATGAATGAAAAATGCATGTTTGTAACTTCACGCTATCATGTGTATATTATGATTATTAAATAAAACGTTGACATCAAAAAGAGGTCGTATATTTGATTGCTAAGCCTTAACCATGAATGGAAGGAGGTAATGTCTGTTGAGAAACCTATAAATTCTTACTAACTGCTCACAAACTACAACACCTTAGAGGATAGTCCCCGAACCTGGTAAAATCCTGTAAGTCTGTAGAGAGCAATCATCACCTCTAGCAGGCTAGCTAGTCATCAAAATCTGATACTCTCGATTTAAACAGCAACCCCCACTACCCTACCCGGCCACACATCATTAGACAATCTCCGAAGGACCAAGGACTAGATTGGAACCAGGCCAGGTGGAAGACAGCTGATAGGATAGTTTGGTGCTATCTCTCTGGCAAACTTCTACACCCCAGGGGTAGAAGAAGAACGATTAAGTAAGTAGATTCTGATATTGTATTGAAACTGATTTGTTTTAGCTGATCAATATTTCCTACTGGTGACGTAATTTGAGCAGTATGTGAAAAATTAAGGTCTTCTAAAATGGTCCACGTTTCTGCCATGTTGAGAAACACTGCTATAAAAGTATAACAGTGAGTTAGACAAGCTACACCTACCTAGCTCTCTTTGTACCCTGGGGTGTATAATAAAATATTCTGATGTTTTAAAGCGCGTACAATCTCTAACACAAGCTTTTCAATCCAGTCACGGAGAAGTGACAGATTACTCTGTGAAGATATAAAGGTCGTACCATGATGGTAGGAAACACTATACACAGCGATACAACAGGAGGCAATCTGATCATCAGAAGGTTTCTCCTGTGTTTCGGCCCTTTAATCTCATTTCAACTCTGAGGGGAGCGGGCCCACTAGGGTCATGACTCCCATAACAGAAACGGCAGTAACAGAGTGAAGTATAGAAACTTCAATATACGAGGTCTCAGCTTCATGAGCTGGGATGACCTGTTCCCTCATTGCTGCCTTTGCCTTCCCTATCACAAGAACAGGTGCCCATTATAAGCTGGGTAAACTGGAGCATGATGCTACTAGGTTTCGCACCGGGTAGCTTTGCCTCAAGTCACTTTGCTAATGCTACTCGATGTTTGTTTATGAAAAGTATTTGTTTAAAAATAAAAAGTATACATTTATTTCTTTGTGAACTTGTTTTCTACTAATAGGAAAAGTATACAGTTAAAAAAAAAAAAGTTAAGAAATAAATAAGTAAAATTACAAAGATTACAAAACTTACCATGAACATTCCCGAACATTAATTTGGCTTTTCACAATACAGGACAGCGGTCGAGAGCATCATAACGACAGGATAAAATTACAAAAGCTAATAACATTAGAAAGAAAAATTATTGCAAGTATACACAACAGACCTGCGTCAAGATGGAGTGGCAGTGGTAATCAGTATAATTATGCCCATTATGATCAGCAATGAGATTGAAGTTGGTTGTGAACATGAGAGCTAACAAAGAAATCAATAGCAAGAGACTCTTTGATAGCTAGAGCGGATACTTGATAATTTAACATTAAGGCGCAAAAAAGAAAAGGAGAAATAATGAACTTCATGGAAAATGTCTGAGGTGAGTTTTCGCTGGTAGAAATGAAACTGAAGTCACTCGGCACTACGGGTGATGTTGATGAGGAGTAAATTCCTGCACCTCTCGTTTGTTAAAAACAAAAAGTACACACTTAACCTAAATCTAAAATGTAAATCACACTTTTATTACAAATATACTTTTCCCTCCTTGTGCCATTGAAGTAGTTTATGCACTTTTGTGGATATGTGTTAGTTTTGCTCCTTGTACTGTTGTCGGTTGTTGTTGTTGTTGTTGTTATAGATTTGAGCCCAGTGTTATGCAGTGGTATCTGCATGTGTTTGTAAGTTATGGTTTCTGTCACGAGTTGCTTCCCCTTGCTCTGCAGTAGTGGTGCAGCAGTGGCCAAAACTTAGAGTATCTAATGTGGGTCTTCAAAGGTGTCTACCTTCGCACAAGATTACTCTTGGCAGAGTTGTAGATAGAGGTATAATGATGCTTCTACCTCGAGGGAGTGTTCACAAGACATTTCAGAAGTCAAGAACAATGCTGAATTAGTCTGATCCAGTTAACTTTTTATCTGATCCACCGCCTTTTGTGAAGATGGATATAAATTGTATGATTTATCTATAATCACCTAACCCTGCTGTCGAGTCGGAAGTAATTATGCAGCCTTAAGCAAACCCTTCCAGCTTGCATTTACCTGGATTCAATGTGGTATTATCACGGTTTAGAGATTCAATTAATCTCTCAGGGATGGGCGACACGCTTGTCTGGCCCTGTCATGTATCGAAGCGTGAAATGTAAACAATGACAATAGGGAAAAAGTATGTTCTAACAATTGAATAATGCACATAATTCAGTACGCACAACAAATGTAGTTCAATACTGCTGGAGAGGAAAAGAGAGCGCACAAGTTATGTCACAGTTTCGCTACTTATAACGTTTACGCACAACAAATGTAGTTCAATACTGCCGGAGAGGAAAAGAGAGCGCACAAGTTATGTCACAGTTTCGCTACATATAAAGTTTTTCATTTATCTAACCTCGGAGAAACTAGCATTTTCCTAACATCATCTAGTGCAGGGCACTCAAACAGGTAGCGGCAAACAGTTTCATAGGTCAACAGTTTCCTTGTACCGTCACAGTAATTACTTGTACTTTTGTAAAGAAAAGATGTTTTTTCTTGTACCATAAAAATAGTTATTTTCACTTTTATGGAGAGAAAGTATTATTTTTATCGCATACCATTAAAGTAGTTATTAGCACTTTTGTGAAAAAAATGTTATCTTTCTTGTTTCATCAAATGAGTTATTTGCACTTTTGTGAAGAAAAATGTTATTTTATATACCATGAAAGTACTATTATTATTTGCACTTTCTTGAAGAAATATTATTATTTTTATCGTATACCATTAAGGTAGTTATTTGCACTTTTGTGAATAAAGGTGCTATCTTTCTTAAGTGAATAACTTATTTGACATAAAGCTATAGGCCGAAGGTAGATCAACATTTATGTAATAACTGCAGTCTACTTTGGGCCACTTTTTTCATTTTTTGCCAAAATACATTTGTCTATATTTAATATTTTCTTTATCAACGTGTCCCCGTTTCCGCTTCTGTGGATCTTTTCCATTTCCCCCAGTGTTTTTAATAAGGCAAATCAAATTCAATAAAACATATTAAAATGTTCGCGGGTGTGGTGGATTTAGATGTTATGACTTGTTGTTGTTATGCATTTCTATTGTACTGAATGAGGTCAGCTGTGAAGGCCCCTGAATCTAACAATTATTAGGGTGAGTTTTCAGAGTGCCTTTCTGCTACCACCTTATGATCTCATTCAGACTTATTCTTGACTAGTATGTCTGATAGCTACGTATAATGTCTAGGGTAATGTAAGGTGTGTTGTAATAATATGACAACAAATACAACTAAGAACTATATGAAAAGTATTTAACAACACCCAGAGTTAAGTTTAAATGTGAATTAATTGTTTACAATTTATTGTTTCAGTATCACAATTCAAAATGATCAATCAAAATATTTACATCAAAATGATTCTATTTATAACTGCATATATTATGGTTCACAAATTTAATTACATGTGTCAATCTGGGACAATGTCACTGTACTATAGCTCCTATGAATGGGTACTGTAAGGAAGAACGTCTAAGTTCATCACAATCTGAATATTTATTAAACACTTGGGAAATGAGAGAAATTTTTGGGTTGATATATCAAATGCCTGCAGATACTTGCTTAACTTTGTGGCTTCTGATGTGCAGGATGAAGTATAGTCACCCCACCAGCTTCCAATAACAAGTCAGGCTTCTGATCTTGAAATACAGGGAGGCACACAGTTGATTCTGCCTCACTTCTTTATTATGCAGAAGAATATTCAGATCTCTGTTGACCTGGGATCACTTCTAGTCGTGGATGAAACCCTGGAACAATATAAATGCGGCCTACATCACCCTCTGATATACTCTCTCTTTCCCTAACTAAACATTTTAATTCATTCAGATTCAGCATGGTAACTACACAATTAGTTAACGTTCTTAATTGGTTTGTTACCCAATTCATGGTCAAATAAACTTCAAACTATAGTTTGACACTTTCCTTGACAAAGGAAACATTTTAAGTTAATAATATCAAGTCATGTACAAAGACGGTGACTTGCTGAAGAAGACGGCCAGTGGTTTGCCTGGTCTTATGTCACAATACTGTTCAACAATTTCCCCATTACTATTTAATTTTATTTTCTCCCAAAGTGTCAGAAAACCTGTCGGGCTTTTCTACAACCTATTACTATATTTCTTAACAACTCTGTGAAACAACACAAAGTTTGATGTTGGCTTCACCCTAGATAATCTTTTCCCCACATAATTTTCATACAAATTCCATAATATAGACATAATGATAATAATAATGATAATATAAAGGTTTTCTTTCTTACCGCATCAGAGAAATATTAAACACTAATAGTTTGAATTGAGATAATATGGTCAACTCCAGATCTCTTGCTGGTGCAGAACAGTTAAGCCAAGACAGTACTTTTATCTTGCTTTTAAACAACTTTAGTGTCGAAAATCTCTATCACAAGTGGCCCCGAATACTACTATCCATTAGTTTTATTCTTCCCTTAGTATATTAGGCTACAGCCAATCAGGTACCGTTTTGCTTTGAGCGTCCTTATATTCAAACTCGAACTAAATTTTCAAATCTAGGACTAACTTCCCCCTTATTCCCACCACAGGGCAAACTGAGAAAGATTCAAGTCTGTTCGTCCATCTGTCTTCGTCAATATCTCGGTTAGTTCCTAACAGTTTATAATTCTGACCAATAATTAGTGATCCTGTTGTTACCGGTCACACAGTGATTAAATTTTTATTCTTGTATTCATTATATTCAAAATCGTTTTTATTCTTCATTTCCTCAACCAACATATTTTTCTATTACCAATTCAATTATTATCGTTTTTATTCTTCATTTCCTCAACCAACAGTGATTTTTCTATCTTACCAATTCAAATTTTGTATTCCTCATTAGGGCCGTACCACCCAACTATTTTTCTAGGGTAATCATAATTTTCCCTTCCCCATAAACAGATCCCAATTTTGACAGGCATGGCTTTTGTGGGTTATTAGTATTGAGAACACGACTCGAATACATTATAGGTTTTCGGTATCATTTTTATTCTTCATTTCCTAAAAATATTTCCCCTATATTTCCATCAAGTATTTATTTTCAAAATTGTTTTTCCACGTTAATCGTAATTTTTTTCTTTTCTGGTTAAATTATTATATTTTTTTATTTTTTTTTTATTAATATATTATTATTAATTTTAATTTTCTCTCATTCATTACGAGACAACGCTCTTGTAGTATTTCCTCAACCAACATATTTTTCTATCTTACCAATTCAAATTTGTAAACACTAACTCGTAGTACCACCAACTATGCTCCTTCCCTTCCCCGTTCCATACAGTATTTTTTTCAAAATTTTCCACGTTAATCGTAATTTTTTTCTTTTCTTTAAACGGCCGCTCTCATTCATTACGAGACAACGCTTGTAGTAATACGTCACAAAAGCAACGAAGTGCTGTCTGTACGCTACATTAGCCCTACTTTTACGCTAGAGATACGTGTGAGTACGGGTTTTGGGCAGTCTCGCATCCGATCATTGTGGTAATATACATTCGCATCTGCGTTACAGAAAAAGGGGTTTTTCTATCGTATTTTTGAAACAAGCTACGATATCGGCTTGCACTATTGTCTGCTCGGCTCGTGAAGACCAAGCAGAACCAAACGTGTGTCGAAGTGTAGCATTTTCTCTCTCCCTCTTATGCTTCCTTTTATTCTTTCACCGTTTCTGTCTTACTATCTTCTCGAAAACTAGGCTTGGTTTTGTGTCAAAATATGTTACGTTAGTGTCCCAAGGTCGAGGCATAAAATCTTAGCACTGACTTGCGGCGTAGGAGATAACGTTCTCCACAACTTCGCTATTTTATTTCTAGGTTTTTTTTTGAATTTATAAAAGTGGTTACTAGTCTTACAATTTGGGGGAAATTTGGCGAGTTATATGTGAGCGTGTTGTACATACAAATTGTATTTTACGACAGCGGGGGTCGGAGTGGCTAAGAGATAAGGCGTCGGCATCGAATTCTAGAGGTACCGGGTTCGATTCCCAGTTGAGGGAATATAATTTATGGAATTCTTTTTTCAGAACCAGTGGCCCTTATGATGATATGCTCCGACTTGGTCTCCTGGGTAGTGAGATCGAATGCCTAGCCTTCTCGGATAAGGGCGAAAAAGTAGGAGGTCCCGTGTGCAAGTTGCGCACATTAAAAATACCACAGCAGTTGGAAATCGTAAAGAGTAGACCAATCAGCCGCTGTCCTGACAAAATTAGAAACCTACCCACCACAAAAATATGTATAGAATGTGTGATTCCTGGATATACACACTGGGATTCTCGCCGGTGCTACGGAGTTCGTGCATTGTGCTGAGATCCTCTTTGTGTGATCTAGGGGAGGAGATGGAGATCGGAGCACCGGTGGAGTTGCCCGTGTGCAATGGAGATAGTCCTTAAAACCAAACCAAACCAAAATGTTCGCACTCGATTAGAAATACAGTTATTCATGTTTAAGAACAAGTAAGGTGTATTTAAAACCTGCACATCTTAAAAACATAACACCTTACTGAAGACCATAACAGAAGGCAGAGTTGAAGGCAAACGCACAAGAGGTAGACAACGTTATAAGTGAGAAGGTAACATCAAGAGATGGACAGGAAAGAGTCTATCAGAGTGCACCACCAAGAAAAGAGACAAAAGACGTTGGAGATCATTGCAGCCGACCTTCGATGTAAAGATGGCACCTGATGTTAATGACAAGTTTAATGCTACTATTGTAATTACTTCATGCGCAATGAAAAGTAAATCTAGGCAGTTGTCTCCAGCCACGAGTTTACACAACATAAATCTGAGTATCCTACACAACATAAATCTGAGTATCCAAGATTGTATTTCTGTTTATCTATCGCAACCGTAGCCAATTAGCGTATGTCATTTAAAAACAATCTTCTGGTTAAACGTGCAAGGAACAGTCCATAACATGACGTGACATATTTACGTTGTGCTCTTTCTGCTGCATGTACTGACGAATGTACTAACTCTTTTGTTGTCTTTTCATTCCCTTCCATTCCATCTCAACTTGAACGGATCTTGTAGTCAAACTTATCATGGCTTTTTTTCTTTTCACTTCTAATTAAGGCTGCACCGAATGGGGGTTTTCACTATTCGGCCGAATGCGAATAGGGGACTTTAACTATTCGGCCGAACACGAATACGAATAGTGAGTGAATGATGGCATAAAAAGTTGTGATCAATAGGTCTGCTGACATTTTAATTAATTATACAGCGTTACAAAAGAAAAGGGCAAATATCTTGGAAATATTTGATGCTACTAGCTACCCATTAATCAGTTGCTGCACGACACATGCATTGGCTTTAAACCAAAACGAATCTCTCAACATTCTCTGCCAAAAGACAACATCTGTTATCTGAAAACATGTTGTCGGCAGTGCTGAACAGAAATTTACTATTCGTATTTGATTGCAGCGTACTATTCGACCGAATACGATTAGTTCATTGAATGCACTATTCGGCACCGAATCGAATACGAATCGAATATTCGGTGCTGCCCAACTTTTAATACATTTATACCACATAAGGAAGGGAAACCCGAAGCCTGTAAACAGTCAATAAATATTAGACAAACATAAAGGTATGTTTTCAGGCACTCGTAAGAAATAAAGAAGTAGAACACTAGACAACAGAAAAACAACAGACGTGAGTGGCTTACCCAGGACTCGAACCCCGGACGTGGAACCACCATTGCAACTAGTCCCATTGCAGGAAACGTATATCAAAGTATTCATGTACTCTTGCAGTAGTGGTTTCCTTATCTATTTGTTTTGTACGATAAGGTCGCTGTCACGGGTTGCCTTCCCTTAGCTCTGCAGTAGTGGTCCAAAACTCAAGAGTAACTGATGTGGGTCTTCAAAGGTGTCTACCTCTGCACAAGATTACTCTTGGCAGAGTTGTATGTAGAAGGATAATGATGCTTCTACCTTGTCACGAAGTGTCTTCGCCTTCTTTTCTCTCTGTCAATCTTTTCTCATACCAAAACATTCCTTCTCTCTAAATATTTCTAGAATCTACCACGCGTAACTACACATCAGGAGATCTCCCATTTGCTGCGGGAAATAAATTCCTTTGTTCTACGTTTGACTGGCAAAACCACTGTGACCTTTTACCGCTGTGAACTTTTACACCGCGCCCTGAATAATTGCAGTTCAGCCAATGGATAGGGAGCGCGGATTATTGTCTTTTGACCTTTGACCTCAGCAACCAAACGGAAACCTGGAGGATTTTGGCGCTATTCTCAAAGCGCAGGCCTTTTCTCTCGCAAGCCGGCAGACTGACCGGGAACAAAATGATTGCTCCTAAGAAATACAGAGGGGCCCGATCATTTAAACAGCAATGAATCTTGGCTGAGCGAGTAAGTGATCTATATTGTTATATGAATAACATGAATTAATCATGTTTATCTACAACATATCATGTCAGTATCTTTTGTTTTTCACTGTGACAGAAATTAATATCTTTGATTTTGTACAGGAGACAACAACATTATGTATACTGAAAGTTTCATGTATGAACTACCATTGTCCTGTTTTATACTGAATGATTTCTACTAAATTCTACTGTATGATTTCAGCCATGATTATCCTTGTCATATTTTAATCCTGAACTGATTTCTGCAAATATCCTTATTATATTTTAATGTGTTAATGTGCATGTTCCTATGTTATGATGGTATTATCAAGATATATGAATGCCTATCACATAAACACAGAAGTATGTAATGAATGGACAACAGCACTGTAGCCAATTTTATAAATGAATATGTTGACTGACTTGTAATTCAGTGGTTCTCAAACCTTGGCAGCAATGACACCCCAACATGTTACAGAAGAATAGAAAACTATTACCCAGTGGTTCTCAAACCATTGTTGACAGTGACACCAAATTGATTTTATTGCTCTATGGGCACTAGGTAGACCAGTGGTTCTCAAACTTTGGATGACCACTGCCCCAAACTTCACAATTGGTGAAGCTAACAGCCCATATGTTGAAAATCACTGCGGTAAACAAGCTGGAAGCCAGATATAGGTTTAGATCCACCTGTTTGCTTATAACATCAGTTATGCTATAGTACTTTATAGATAATAAATAGTAATTTGTTATTGATGTTAACTATGAATGTTTGTTAGATTTCTGATGGACGATTAGCGTCCAGCAGATATGGGAAATGACTTCTCTGGCAAGATTACTAATGGAGCTCAAATTGTTTGTCAATCCAGTCCTATCCGGTTGTCATACCAGAAGACCTAAGCATAAGCAGTGTTCTCAAGGGCAGACTTAATCCATCCCAGCTGGTGATGCGCCCTGAGTCAAGACGGAGAAGAAGCAACTTGCCATCCTCTGAAACCCTAAAAAGAACTTGCGGGACCTGGAGTGCTGAGACATATTGAACCTGTGACAACAAGACTACATCAATTCAGCATCTAAGATGAGTATCTGAACATGCCAGCAGAACCACTACAGAATATTCCTATTGTCCTATGATTACAAATTAATTCTGACATGGTTCAGAAACATTCATAGATTAGGGAACATATAGCTAGTTGTATATTTGAATATATTGTGAGATTCTATTTTCATTTTTGTAAACTTTACATAACCGAGTCTGTTGTTATTTTCTTTGTAATATTTAATTGGGTTGTATAGTTTTAGTAACATAAATCTACACCCTGGGGCAGAGCCAAAATTAATAAACACTATTGGGTCAGGATATTTTTAATGTATCTGGGCACCAAATCTCTTATCCATCTATATGTACTATACATAGTCCTTTGTAGGATATCGGATATAGAATTTATCGCCTAGAGAATATCCTGTTTAGTTTCACCAGAATTCTTTTAGAAAGTTTTTTGAGTGGACTAATTCCCGAGGAGAGACTGTGCATTCAACCTGCAGTCTGGAAGAGTTTCCTCAAAGATATTCATTCATTCTTCCATCAAGTCTGTCATACTGACACTTTCTCTCTCAAAACAAAAACCATTTCACTACATACCTCAAGGGATGTTCACCAGATATTCAGAATGCGAGAACAATGCTGTATGAGGCTGAGCAAATGTTAACTCTAGTATCTGCCGTCAACTTTTGTTAAGGATAGGATTATCTTATAATTCGTTAGCTCGTTCAAGCTCCCAGCTGAGTTAATTCAGCGAAATTCCTCTTATTATTATACAGCTCTGTTTAAGTGTATTTAAGAAATAGTCTGAGACATACGGTTGTAGTACGTTCAAAATTATTAAATCAACTTTAGATTTTGTCTTTATGCAGGTATCTAATTTAATAATCAATTATGCTTGAACAGTTATAAAAATAAATAATTGTTGAGAAAAAATTATTCATCACAGTGTGATGATATGGTTTTCGAAAAACTGGATAGTTCACTTGGCAGCTTTTAAGTTTTATTTAGCTGCGAATAGTTTGATGGTTTCTGCTCCAGCTGATGTTTGGTTCTTTGCAGATAGATGACAGGATCACACTCGTCACTGGTCAAGTTTGAAAGTTGTAGCACGATACAAGAAGTGTCATGGAGTAACTACCAAGCAGGTCCCGCGTCTCTAAGACGCGTCTGATGATGGTGTCGAGTGCCGACTTCAGGCCACTTATACCCTCACTTGTTCCAGAGATAGTACTCTCAACTGGTACCACCATCTAGTAATACAAATAGAACAAATACCCTCTTGAGCATTGCGCTTTTCGACACATACTTATGTGTCCCCCTCTTCCTATTCCACCATCCCATCTATCTCAGAACTTTTACCATCGCTGAGAATTAATATTAATCCACTTGAGCGGAAAAATATTAATTACATTTAGGTTGAAAATATTTATATTTACCTTTACATTGGTTGACAAGGTTAATAATATAAATTGAATATGTTTCCCTTTACATCTACCATGTTTGAAAATGTTAACAATATAGATTGAATATGTTAACAATATAGATTATGTACATCATTTCTTTCATCATTCGCTCCCTGCCATGTGACGAAATTAGTTGTGCACTTTTCATAAATTTTGTCCTCTTCGCCAGTATCACTTCATTTCTTCATTTTCCTCACCTCATAGTCGCGCCTCTTATAGTTGTTAACCTCTATTCACACTGTAATAATGTTATTTCACGGCTGAAATGACTTATGAGGATTAATTGTAATCACTTAAGTGGCCTAGCCACCTTGAATGCAGAAGGTAAACGTGAAGAGTAATAGTGACTTTGTTATAACTCATTTCTGGCCCTGACTGAGTGACCACCTGGAATTCGAGGTTTATCACCGCGCCTTCCGACATCTTGGGCGGAAAGAACAACAGACGGCCAGGTGTGTCGTCGAATAATGTTCGTGCGCCGTGCTGTATCAGCAATTATCTGTCTCGTGAACGATTTGAGTACGTGGTTGATAATCGGCCTTTCTCTTTAGCCCATGCATTTACTGTGTAATTAATACAGATAAAATACTTCTGAGGAGATATTATGAACCAGGCAATCATTGAGGGATGAGATCACAGATGTGTTCGCCTGTCTGTATAATAGCGACCGAAGTAAACATGCCATTTTGAGAGAAAGGTCAAGTGTTTAAATTTTAAAATATTTTAAAACACGCGGGGGATACTAATGATCAAACACCCCGACCCACATAGTTCTAAATATCTTTGATTGGTTAAATTTGAGAGATGGAATAGACACTGGATTTCATTGGCAAATTCGTTGGAATTACCATATGGTACTTGGAGCGAAAGTAGAGATTTATAATCTAACAATTTGAGATTTGGACACACTGCACTGCTAAACATCAAAGTAGCAACTCCTGAGAGAGAGCCAGAAGAGAATAGCACTTAGATTCCATACGAAAAAACCAGAACAGAGTATTTGGGCAACTCTGAAACTTAAAAGTAAATCCGCATTTTTAAATACAAAGACTGGAGACTTAAGGAATCTGAATCAAGTCATAAGAGGGATTCTAAAATAACCCTAGACCCAGTATTCGAAGCACCTAACCTAAGTTGCTGTGTCCATTCTAACTGTGCCAGGAGATTGCAGATCCCATTTTGGGTAAGTTGTGAAGATATAGTTTAAAATGTGAATTGTGACATGTCTGTACTTGCTAAGTGGTCATACCAGTCATAGGAGGCTGGCAACCTTAACATATGAAATTAGTATATTCATAAACCACTACAGCAAGTGCTGGTGATTGCTTCGTAATAGTCGTATAGAAAACCGACAGCAGAGGTGACCCCAGACTCTGAATGGAGCAGTGAGAAGTGATGATTACATCACATGTGCCTAAAGTGTGTAGTATCATTTTGTGAGATATATGTACCTTGTTAACTGCAATACATGCAAACCATTGCCCTCGCGCTGTACAGACACATATTTCCCATTATAGTAACCAGAAGAATAACGGTGATTTCTAATCATATTCCATGAGTTATACTGTGTATACTTAGGGATAATAATTATTCAGAGATGCTAACACTGGTGGGTGGACAGCGAGACAATGAGCCTGTTAATATCCAGCCCACAAGTGTACTTAGCAGGGGCATTTGTTCTTTTTATTTTGTCTAAAGTTCGTGGTACAAAGCTGCAAGACTAAAGTTTGGACGCCACTAGTTGTGAGTCAAGAGCAGGGATTCAACACTAACCACCTACATTGGACAAGTTGTGTGAAAAAGTGCCCTCATCACAAAAGAATTGACGAAACCACGGCTGCAGGACTCACTTAGACCAGCTAAGTTCTTATTAAAGGAAACAGCAAAAGGACAATTTTTTTTTATACATCCTCAACCCCTGCCTCAGTGAAAACATTTTTTTAAATATACATCTAAAATTCACCATCATTCCATCGTTATTTTAACCTGTTAAAAATTAATTGATTATTCAATTTGTTACATGTTATTTTAAAGCAAAACAATCATTGTTGATTCAGTTATTATGGGTATGAAAGCAAACATATGAGCAAGACTCTTTAAAATATATACATCTAATATATTTACATCTACAGAGCAAATATTTATAAAAGAATTTAGCTGGATTACACCAGCTGGGGGCTTGAACGAACTAAAACCATTGCTGAATTCTTCACGAAAGGCGACAGGTCAGATATATAATAGGGTCTGCCCTATGCAGCATTGTTCTTGACCTGAAAACATCTTGTGAACACTTCCTTGAGATAGAAGCATTATTATCCTTCTTTCTACAAATGTGCCAAGAGTAATCCTGTGCGAAGGTAGACACCGTTGAAGACCCATATTAGATACTCTTAAGTGGTAGCCACTGGTGGATTACTCTTGCAGAGCTAAGGGGTGGCAATCCGAGACACTCCATATGGAACTTGGGACCATCTCTGCTTTTGGTTCTCTGCTAGAAACTCGCAATAAAGCATTCACCAGCCCTTGCAGTGGTGGTTCATGAAATCATCATTCTATATGCTGAGGTTGCCAGCCTCAAATGACTTGGACATCCACTAGCAATTTTCATATATTAATATTCACATGTCAATATATACATATTAGTTAACTTGTTAATAATGCAAAATATAGAATTTAAAATGTACAACACGCCAATATTTAGGCCCACAGACTGCTGGCTCAGAGAAATAGTTTAAGGCAGCTTGACGATGCCTCTTACACGTGGTCTGGGGTGTTGCTATTTCAGCAATAAGTTCCCACTTTGACTTTGTGTTACAGTTTCCTCAGATTCCGGTTTTCCGTGTTAAAATGGTAGCGTTTTCCTGGACTCTAAGTCCTCAATGTGCTCAAACAAGATCCAGTATCGTAAATGAAATCTGCTGCTATTCTTAACTTTGGCAAGGTCTGGTTGTCTTTTTGGCGCGAGGTGAATTTTCACAGTGTTCTAAACTCACTAAAATGTCAGGTTATATTCCCCATTTTGTTCCAGGCACGTGTTGTTTACTATTAGACCAGGCCCAAATCAGAAATGGTGTTATTCCTACATCTTGATTGCCTGCCAATAGTTTCAAAACCCGTGTGTTTTTCAAATATTCAAAATATTTCCACTAGACATTTCTGTGCGCTAATGCAAAGGCCATATTTTCCAAATATGGAATTGAGATTTCCGTACTATTCTCGTCAGTGATTAGAAATAACTTCTTACTTTTGTCACAAGTAATATCTCCGTAATAATTCTGCCGGAAGCTTATTACAACATTCCGACTGTCAAGTGCGCGTCTGTAATCTATTCGCAAGCGGATGATTTATCGCCCGGCACGCCTTAGGTAAACAAAACTGACCGGCCCATCTGGGTTTTTTACCTGGGCTTAATCTTAGCAAAGCCGAGAAGCTTAAAGCAAACATGACGAATAGTCACCGAAGGGAGTGTACGGTGATTAGAAATTAGCTAGTATCTGCATGATAGCAGAGAAAGAAATGTGCCGACCACTGAAATTTCACTTAATCAGTACTCACAACAAATGTAACAGCCTACTGCCGGAGAGGAGAAGAGATCGACCCAATAATTCCGTTACAGTCGCCAACTCCAAGCCCACCCTCAAATTAGTGGCCTCTTGCGATGTAAATTAGATAACAGTCGTTCTATTCTTGCCTTGTCGCCCCGGAGATTACCGGGTATTTCGCGGGGCTTGAAAGTAAATACTGTGACGACATGATTTAAATGAGATAGTGAAAGAGTGAAAGCGACAGATTCTGTGAGAGAATCTAGGGTTATTCTATTAAGAATGCCTTATATCTGCAGACACATCCAAGAACACTTATCTCACAATCAGGGAAGTTCACTATTGTGAAACTGAAAAGGAATATTTAGTAAAAAAGTAATCTGTATCTCTTTCTTGATTGAGTTAAATAGAGACAGAGGATTGATATTCGAGTCACACTTCTATCCATTCCCTGAGTGATTTAATTATTAATTCATTTACAATTATTTTCGGCTCGAGCCCCCAGTTAAAATAATAAAGAATTTATCTTAAACTTATTACCACATTGAAGACAACAACCATACATCTGACAAGTTACAAAGTAAAGCAGACACGGTTGGTTTAGTTATTCAAATATAACATAGAATTGTAAAAAGGAAAAATAAATCACGTAGAATCCCACTATACAGAATGATTGTTACACTGGTATTATTGCACGTTTAGTGTTACATTAGGCAAGCGTCATCATTTTGATTCAAAGTTTGTGAAGTTGTATGTTTCGCTTCTCAAAAGATGTTGTTTGTTACTCAGCTTTTTGGGAGATTTGTTGGTCTTCTGGGGTTGATGTTGGCGGTTTTTGACTCAATGGGTTGCCTCGGCTCACGGATCTCTGTTTACTAGTCTCTTACTTCAGCACATTTGGTTGGTACTGCATAAGGACTTAGTCTTCACCATTGGGACTGGAAAATACACACATTGGAGGCTTCGTAAGTTTCCTGCTTGAGGTAAACTTCATCTTCTCTCCCATTTCTATTTTCTGACCATCAGAAAATATGCGTCCCTGACAAAACAGGTAATAATTGGCCTATGATGCAACTCAAGGGTCGCGAAGTATACGCGTTCTCTTTATCCTCCCCAACTCACAAAGTAAACCTCCGTATTTACTAACATGCCTCGTGTGGATATTGTCTGTTTACACTGGCCAGCGAGGGCTTATCACTACTTAGGCCGAGCGAAAGTTGCTATTACCTTACTGATCCCGCTTCTATCATTCATGCTTGGTTAATCATGGAAAACATTGAAATTCTTTTCCCCAAACAAGTAAATTCACATACGTGCATTTAAATAATTATCAATAATAGTTCATTAATAAACACTCATATTGTACATTCAAGACAGAGTGATTGAAAACAGCTGATATATTAATAACATAGAACTCAGCAATGATAGAAGTGGAAGTTAATTATTGATAGATCTGTATTCTTCTTGGCCCCAGTTAGAGCAGATGTACAACATTGGCTAGATGACCAAAGAAAGATCTATGTATATCATAATTGATGAAATCTGTCTCGCTGTTCAGCACAAGTGATACAAAGACAGTCAATAGTTATGCTCCTGAATTAGAAGAAGTTGCGAATTTTGCATATATCAGAGAACAAGAATTAATGTTACAATGAAATGAAAATACAGCTGCAACTACATCTCAATAATGATCATAAATTTATATATACATATTAGATATACAAATAAGATATTATGAATACTCAAATTTATCGACCTACCCTTCTTCAACGAATTCACTACTGCTCTGGTTCTTGATGGCTTTAGGTCTTTAAGGTCAATGACTTGAATCCTAATTAAATGTTGCCCGCACAGTTAGTACACAGTGTGAATCATTCCTGTATGACCGAGCCCCAGTCTTGGTTCTTTGTTGAGTGCCAAACAGTTAGTTAGTTAGTTCCGTCTGTTATTTTGCTGTGATACCCTGTTCAACCAAAACCCAATGAAGGGTTACAAACGGTTATATTGGGGTATATAGTGTGTTGATATCTTCGCTGGTGTCACTTTCATAGTCCTGAAAAGGACTGGTCCTGAAAAGGACCACTAGCTGGCTGTCTGGATTCCTCTTTGTTTGTCCGGTTGTGGTGCCGTGCCGCTTATAGTGTTTTGTATGTCCTGCCTCACTATCTGGCTTGTGTGGTTTTGTGTGGTTTTGCCCTCCTTGTTTCTGTTTCTTGTGTCTTCCTTTGCTCTTGTATCTTAGATAGCGCTTTTTCTATAATTGTTGGGAGTAGCTTTTCCAGCGTTTCCTCGATGACTTCTTCGTCTGGTTGGTCGTTCGTTTTAATATCTTTTGTGTTTGATGTTATTTCTTCAATGGTCATTCTTTCTGCTTCTATTCTCTTCAGTACCTCTTCGTTTCCTTCTTTCAGTTCTATCAGCTTCTTGATATCTTCTTCTACCTGCTGTTGAATTCTTTTCATGTCTTGGTGTATTATTTTCATGTCGTTCATGAATTGTTGTTGTTTCGCGCTTTCCGAGCTATCAGGGATTTCTTCACATCTGGCCGTTGATGTTCTGTCTTTGTGTGGGTGCCGGTTTTCTCTCTCCTTTCGCAGTTGCTGTTTTAGATCTTTCACCTCAGTCGTGAGCTGTCTGACCTGTTCTGTTAGGCTGTCTTGGCGCTTATTACCTTGAGTACTTGAAATCAGTGTGTTTTTTGCCTCTTGGTACGATATCCCCTTTCCAACGGCAACTGTAATTTTTTGCCTTGTTTGTTGGTATTCGGGACACCCTCTGTATCGTGCTCCGTGCTTTCCGAGGCAGTTGGAACATTTTCTATTGTTATTTGGTGCTTTGTAGTCGCGGTCTTGTTTTGCCTTTGGGCAGTCTTTGTATTCGTGGCTGCCCGCACAGTATCTTCAGACCGTCTCTTTTCTGCACGTGTTCTTTGTGTGAGAAAATCCCTGGCACTTTGAACACTGCATCACTGGTGGGATGTAGGCATGTGTTCTTCGAGGTCTATTCTGGATAGTGATGTTTTCCGGGACTGTTTTCCCCTGTAGAGTCACTATTATCAGTCTGGTGTCCTCTTTGTTCCAGGACTTAAGCCTTTCTGCATGTGTGAATCTGTACCGAGGGTTTTCGGCCTGGATGTAGCTGAGGGCCTCTGTGTCTGACAAGCTTGTGTCTATCCCTTTGATGACTACTCTCTTGGTTTCAGTGTAGATTTCTGCTTGGATTTTGATCCGGTGTGGTAGCTGATATTCTTTAGGCCCGGATGTCAGAGCAGTCATCAGCGATTTAGTCTTTTCTGTATCATTCAGGGCAAGTGCCACTCTCTGTTGGTGCCTTCTGATACTTATTATGCCTCTTTTGCCTACTACTTTCTCCAGGACATTGATTACTTTGTCGTCCGGGAGTGCCCTGAGTGTGGCTTCTCCTTCGGACAACTGCGTAATTTTTATTTTGCGCTCTTGATCCTGTTCTTTGTGATTGCTTTTTCGTAGTTCGCCTGGGCGGCATCTCCCTTCTGTCTGCTCATGATTTTGCTTCTCTTGATCACCACGGGGGACTTGGCTATTCTCTGTTGAATTCCGGCGTATCTCGATGTCTGACACTGGAGCCACCTCAAATAGTGCTTCTTTCAATGTTGGAGTGAGACTAAGAAACTCGTCTCTGTCTTCACGCATTCTGTATAGTTCGTCCATAGCGGTCTCTGCGATATCTTCTGGGTCTAATTCGCCTTGTTCAGATGATGTTGTCCCCTCATCAGCAGCTGGCTGTGAGGTGACGTCTTGTTGTTCTGCACTTTTGTCTACCTCTTAAGCCGGTCCGTGTTGAAGAGTTGTCTCTTCCACCTCCTTTATAGTGTTTGCAGGTGACCTCTCGGCATCGTGTGGTGGTGTCATTGGTGTTTGGTGCAGCTTCTCTGTGGTAGACCGGGTTTCTGCAGAAGAGTCGGGTACGTGTGGTGGAGGCAACATGGATCTAAGCTCCTGTTTTCCTTTCTCTTTCCTTTCCAGCGTCTGTTCTATCCCCTGTATCAGTCTCTTCACCCTCTCACGCTCAGGGTCTAGGCCGTGGACGTTTGCAGCTGCCCTTTTCTCTCTTCTTTCCAACCATCCCCTCATCTTCTCCAGGTGGTGTAGCAATCTCATCGTTTCCTCATCCTCTGGATCTACATCTTCTAGGTCAGGGACGCCTGCATCTGTCCTCTCCTCTGTCTCGCAAGGAGTCGGGCCCCTCAGCCTCTCAGTCGGGTCGACACACGTAGCAGCTAACTCCTTCATCGTGTCTAGAGTTGGAGGAGGACCGGTCTCAGCACGAGTACTTGGGGCAGTCTTGCTCTCTGGCTGTCTGTCTTTTTTGTTGTTTGAAGCTTTGTTATTCGCATGGCTGTTCAGCGCTGGCGGGCTGGTGTAGACCTTCCTCCTTTTGGCATGATGTTTATTTCGGGTCATTTTGATGAAAATGTGATCTTGTCTTGAATAGTGGCGTCCTGAGAAGGACGTTGGTGTTCTTCGTATTGGTTGCAAACGAACGAATCGGGCCCTCTTTTTTCAAGAGTGCCAAACACTGTAGGTTCTGGACATTTAACAGGTTGGGCAGGTTTCAAAATGTCAAAAGTATTCCTATCCTCCAATAAGCAGGCGTTGGTCCAGAGAGGCAGATTTAATCTCAAAAATAGGCTGTCCTTTATCTGGGCGTCACTGTCTGTTGTATAGGTTCTCAGAATCGTTAATTTTCCCCGTTCAGAAACTTTATGGCCTGTAATGAATGGTTTCCTTACTTGCCCGAATAATTAAACGGGTGTATATCACCTCTTAGTCGGTGAGTCTTATCAATTACGTCATCTTTGAGAGGCATTAGATGACTCTCGACGTCAAGTGTTAACCTTACTTGGCGGTTAGGATTCCACATCTAGTCGCCGAAAAGTCTGTAGTCGGCTCTGTTCTCAGGTCTAACCTAACTTAATACGCATGGAGAACGACCAGAAAGGTGTTGATAGTATGTTCTGGCAACCGTACATGGCGCGCTATTACGCTTCGCCACGAAGACAGTATAATACCAAAGGGCATTTGAATAAAGAAAGTAGCATTGAATGACTAAGAACTGCACTATTATAGGACAAAGAAGAAAACTGTATGGAAAATTGACGTAGTCATAGGAGAAAGATAGATGAAACAAATGAACGAAATTTGGTTCCGTCACAAATACTCACGCATTTAGGTCGCAGTGGACAAGCAGAAATACACAAACCCATTCTCAGATACTCAGTATGATGTGTTAACTTGCCATTCGTGTGTGACCGGTAGCTTGGGACTTTAAGAATGAAAGAGAGTACAGAAAAATGGTTTAAGAAAGTTAAATAGAGTTGTTAATAGACTATATGTCTTTGTTAAGGGGAAGTGAAATGATCAGAAGAGTGTTTTGAGGGAAGGGAGGTAACTCCGTAGGTCCCCTTTTGGAAGATGTAGCTTGGTTTTTTGGGTTTAGTATTTCATGTGAGTTCTTTATTATGGTGTGACTGATTTGCATAGTAATGTTTTAGTAATAAGATTAAAGAAGATTGTATGGGTTTTGAGTGTAATCAGCAAAGGGAGATGACTTTAAATTACGTCCCTTGAAAGGTTTTAGTGAGCGAGCAAAAATAAACACGCACGAGAAAGTGTTGCGAGGGTGAACGAACTTTATTTACATAAGTAATTTACACATTTTTAAGCAAAGAACGGGAAAATGGGAAATCGAGAGGAGATTACTAAAGGGTCAAGAAAGGTAAACGCGCTTAGCGTAGGATAGCAAGTTTGCGATGTATAAAAAGTTGTAGTGGCGAGCGATGTTGGATGGTTCATATTTTTGGTGAACAAGCCACTGAAGGTGGTTGGTTGCTGTGGTCACAGTATTGTATCAAATTATTTTGCCGAACCAACAAGACGCTCAAACGCCACCTTTAACAGATGATAGATAAAGACAAGAAAGACAATGTCGCCAGTTCAAGATTGTGTTAACAATTTGTCAAGACTACAAGACGAACAGGTATGTTGTGTTAGATGCAGAGACAATAGACAGTAGCTAGGGGCAGCGTAGAACAAGTGACTATTGATACAAATAAACAGCCCTGGTGGTTAGACCAGTCTTATATCAAAGATACATCGATTAGTTTCACCAGTCCTACGGGCCTTATCAAGGGTAAGAAATCAGAAGAACAGAACAGTAGACGAGCTAGTAATCCTAGAGACAGCGTCAGACTATATAAGATAATAAAAAAATGATGGGGTGAGAGAAGATTTATTTCAAAGTTGCCTATGAACATTGTTATTATGGGAGATGTCCCGCCTCAGAGGAAAGGTTGGGCATGAATTATGATTTTCAGCGGATTGATGACTAGCTGTAAATAAACATCATCTTTGTTGTTGACCGCTGTTTGAGTGCACTACTTTTCGCCAGATGTTCTCCATCCCATCATCTGTCTGTCATGTGATGTTATATCGTCAAGATTTGTTTTAACATAGCATCATCAACACCGAGCTGCCACCACTGCGGGACAGTGAGACGAGTCCCATTATACGACAAGTACCATCAACACTAACATCATCAACACCTAGCTGCCACCACTGCGGGACAGTGAGACGAGTCCCACTATACGACAAGTACCATCAACACTAACATCATCAACACCTAGCTGCCCACGGCTGGACAGTGAGACGATTCCCACTATACGACAAGTACCATCAACACTAACATCATCAACACCTAGCTGCCAACTGTGGGACAGTGAGACGATTCCCACTATACGACAAGTACCATCAACACTAACATCATCAACACCTAGCTGCCCACTGCGGGACAGTGAGACGATTCCCACTATACGACAAGTACCATCAACACTAACATCATCAACACCTAGCTGCCCACTGCGGGACAGTGAGACGATTCCCACTATACGACAAGTACCATCAACACTAACATCATCCGCTGTATGGCCACATGTGCTGGGAATTACTGCAAATATTTAAACGTTGATTGTGCCTGGAACATATGAAGAACTCATTGGAAACACCAGACATGTCACATTATGAGAAAAACTGAGTTAGTGATTTAACTCTTTCCGTACGTAATTATTTTCAGCTCTGGACGGAATTATTTTTAAGCCCCAAAAATTTACATATACATAATTTACGTTTACTGACAATGTGTGTCTAATCATGAGTTAATTATAACATATTATATATCAAATTAAAGTACATTGGATGAACAATATAAATCCATATGCCTTTCTAGCTAATTTTATGTTATGTTTATGTTATAACAGATAACATGTACACGGAAAAAAAGATAACTTGAAATTTTGAACAAAAATTTTCGACTTACGTAAGGCTTGTAACATAAATTTTTATCACAATACAGTTTCACTGCTCTCTTTGTGCAGGTAATCCATTTAGAAACACAGAAAAAGTAAGAAAGTTATGGTTGATCACACAGTTTGTTCACTGTTCACATATTAGTAACATATCCTGTGTGTTTTTCGGCCATTATGGCGATACGACAAAACACGATTAAAGATGAAGATAAATGTGAAAAAATCCCTTCAAACGCAAATAAAAGACGTTGAAGCTTGCTGTTTTGTGTTTACTTCCGTTCGAGATAAATTCCGGGCAGTATAAAATATCAGAATAGAAAGAAACAACGAAATAAATCAGCGTCTTTTAAAAGATCTTGCGGTCACAGCGGTCGGCCATTGCGTCTTTCAAAAGATCTTGCGCACGGAATCAGTTAAGCACAGCAAACATATTCCAAAGAAGGTGTAGAAATTTAAATTACATTTGAAAACGCATTCGTCTCAACAACAACACAAAACAAAAACAAGGCATAAAAACAGGCAATCCTGATTTGTTTCATAATGTTTCAAAGGTTAAAATACAATTTTCTCGCATTTCATTTTTTGTAACACATCAGGTTTTTCCAGTGAGGTCTGTCTTAATGGGAAATCATTTCGACCAAACAGCGCCCACTGTAAGTACTTTGTGCCAGATCTTATACTGAACAACGGCGTGCTTCCCAAAAAGTGTAACCATTTGTGTATATTAGTAAAAGATTATATCAAGTATTGCTTCTATTTTGATTTAAAGCTGGTGAAATCACGAAGAGCTAACGTTCAGTGATGGTAGATCAAAGACAAAACAAGACAATGTAGGTGAAATATGAACTGTTTAACGTCTGTCTAAGACGACACTCTCGACTATTGTCTAGCTAACCTTGGTTTTACCGCATTATGTAGACGTTTACCTAGCTCTTAATTTTCTTCCACGGGGGGGGGGGGGGGGGGGGGGGGGGGGGGGGGGGGGGGGGGGGGGGGGGGGGGGGGGGGGGGTTGGGGGGGGGGGGGCAGGAAAGATCGTTAATTTATTCCAGCACAATAAATCTGTTATTAATAGCTGCTTCTCTTAAAAGAAATTCCGAGAGTGGGGAGAGGGGATCGTTGAAGAACAGCACGTGTTTAAGCAAATTTACTGTATTGCACGGGGTGAGGGAAGGATTTTAAGTACAACAAGAATTCGTTAGCAATCAACATTTTTATAGGAAACAAGTATAAAGGGGGGTGGGGGGGGGCGCAAAAAACACGTTTTAATGTTCCACTTAAATTGTTGAAACCCAGTGCGCTAAAAAAAAAAAAAAAAACAGAAAAGAAATGCTCTACACAGGTCTATTCATCATCACCCCCCACCCCCCCCCCCCAATGTTTTTAAGAAATAGAAAGCGAAATTGTATCAGATGAGCCTCATTAACCTCTGGTCATCCATCATCTAGGAGCAGTCTATTCTGTTCAACCTATTCTTTGGTTATAATTAGGGTATTCATTGTAATTTTATTTTCCAGTAATTATAGTATATGTCGTAATTAGATAGGATTGGAAGTTATTTATGGTCCCGTCTGAGTATAGTGGATGGTGATAAGTACGTGAGAAAATAAAGGTGTGAGAAATAGATTTCACGGGTGAATTGTTTAAGGAGAAGATCTGTCTCTGATATGAGTAGTTTCTCTAGTCCAGCCTATCTATACGACTATAATTTAGTACAAGACAATCTTTGCCTCCCTATACATGTAAATATAAGTTTAACTACACACACACACAATTATGTGGCAACAAGACACACAAATGTGAAAAAATATGGTTATTTGGGTATGGGTCTGACCAACACACAAAGTTAAGTTTCTTTTGTTGTTTATTATCATTAAACTTGACAACATCGAATATCTAAAGAAAGATCAAATAAAATCAGATTTACAGACATATGAAAATAACGGAATAAATGTGCCCTCCCCCTTTGGAGAAAAAAGAACCCAGAAAATAAATAACCCAAAGGTCAAAGATTAGCGCTGTGTTATAGAATAGACAGTAAGGTAAACCAAAGTTCCTACTAAATGCTACTCAGTAAAGTAAACAATTTTAGCAAAAAAATAACCCGGTTGGTACAAATTACCATAACAAAGAAAAATATTCATTCTCTCTGTCATACTCTCTCTTTGTTATACAGTGGCCACTCAATCACGCTTACCCTATTCTTGGTGATATCCCTTTGGAATTACAATGGTTCCTGAATATACAGAATGTCAGGGGTATTATCCAAGTTGGCCCCAGTCCATCCTCTATAACAAATAAGATTTTATGAGGGGACGCCAAATTTGGTGGTGTATTCCTAGATGAACAAATGTCACTTCGAATGGTTAGTGTAGAAACCGAGATCTTGTGTTCACAGTAAGCAGAGGAAAAATACTTCCAGTATTTGGAAACATCTAGTTGCTAAAAACTGTTACAATTGTTAAATGATGGTAACCCTATCGGCTGGCTCTATGTGAGTGCCGATTTTGAAACAGCGCAACTTCTGGATAAAATCCACGTGGATACGACTGTCAAAAGTCGGGAGAAATGTTATTGTTTTACAACCCAGTGGGCTTATAAAATTGAACAAATTATTTCTGAGTTATATAAGTCCAGTTAAATTTACCATTTAAAATGTTACTAATCTCTTTGGCCAATCCTGTTCACAAATGAACTTTGGGACGCGTTAGCCAAGACAAAGGTTAAATTTACCATTTAAAATGTTACTAATCTCTTTGGCCAATCCTGTTCACAAATGAACTTTGGGACGCGTTAGCCAAGACAAAGACAAAATTAATCAATCAGTAAATGAAGAAAGGAAATAAATAAGACCGTTTGACGCCCTTTGATCAGGTCTGCGAGAAATAAACAAAAACATTTATGAAAAAAATGCTACTATTCTATTTACACACGGACGGGGACAAGACGATCTCTTATCCACTCCGTCAGTCCTGATTAAAGTTAAAAGGCACACGGTGATTTTAGCCTATCCTATCGCGCGTCGCTTTTCGCGCGCGCTGCAATTTCAGGTCGGATGAAGGTATGCAAACCTCCCCCGCCTCTTTTTCGCGCGCTGTAACGATTAGCGTACAATGTCAATTATTATTTAATTATCCCTACGCGCACTTACATAAATATTGCCTGTCGTTAATAGCTATTAAATTGTCGGCGTCTGTTGGTCATCGTATGGTATTAAATAATAGTCACTTACTATAATTACACAAAATGAAATATAACGTTAATTCTATCTTCCACTATCAGTCGCGCCTAGCATATAATATCAATCAGCTAAACCGTATCTTCTTGTGTGAGAAAGCGCGTGGTAAAATTAACATTAAACTGAACCTCTGGTATAAAATAGCTATGTGTTATTATTATTTCACTGCTCTTAACAACTAGAACTCTAAGTGAATTATATTGGAAAAAGCTTTAACACTTTATCACTAAAGCACTAATTTCTATTACCAGAACATCAGAATGACAATCCCCACAAATACTATTAACACATCTTCCACAATTGGGTCTAGACTACGTGTTTAGACTATCCGAAAAATTCTGAGTGACAACTGATAGCTGGTTTCGGAAGACACAGTTTATATATCATCATGTTTATCTGATCTCTAGAGGATGCTACTTTTCACACTATAGTGCATAGCAGAGAATCAGAAAACTAAACCCTCTGCTTAAATTCAATGACACCATACAGACAGCTGCTGCAGAAGCATGTGGTGAAGTCCGACTTGGGAACGAGAGAACGAGGACACCTTGGTGGACAGAGGAAGTCAAAGAGAAAATAAGAGAGAAAAAAATGGCATGCAAACAATACTTAGGAGCTAAAAACACAACAGGACAAATGAGAAATATAGAGAATATGTAACAGAACAGAAGCAAAGTACAAGGTGCTAGCAGCAAAACAAAAGTCCTAGGAAAAATTTGGACAAAAGCTAGAAAAGATGCACAAGAAAACCAGAAATTGTTCTATAAGACACCAAAGAACACGAGGAAGGAAAAACAAAGCCCTCTCAAATTTATAAAGGACAAGCAAGGCAAATTGCTTACTGCCCCGAAGGAAGTAATGGAAAGGTGGAAAGAATATGTCTCAGAACTCCTGTATGGTGAGCATGGTGAAGCTACAGAAATGATAACCACTAGCACAGAAGAGAAAACCAATGATGGTGAAGATGACATAAAGATGGAAGAACTGAAGGCAGCACTGGAGAAAATCAAGATGGGCAAAGCAGCAGGGCATGATGGTATAACACCTGAAATGGTTAAGTACATGGGAGTATCAGGCGACCTATTACTCTTAAGGGTCCCACAGGCAGCGTGGTGCAACAAGATCATACTAAAGGATTGGGAGATTGCCATCATAACACCAATTTTCAAAAAGGGTGACAATCGACAGTGTAGAAACCATAGAGGCACACCCCTTCTCAGCGTCCCTGGTAAAATCTACTCTAGAATCCTAGAGCAGAGACTCCGACGCCTAGCTGAGCCACAATTGGATGAGGTCCAGTGCGGATTCCGAGCAAACCGAAGTACTCGAGACCTAATCTTCACACTCAGACAGCTGAGTGAAACGGCCCTTGAGTATAAGAGTGAGATCCATCTTTGTTTCATAGATCTGGAAAAGGCGTTTGACAGGGTCCCCTGGAGCAAACTTTGGGACTGTTTGGCAAGGAAGAACATTTCACCACCTCTGATTCATGATATACAGAGCTTCTACAAGTCTTGCAGAAATTATGTGAGGACAGCAAACCATAAGTCAGAAGAGTTCTGGACCACCACTGGTGTAAGACAAAGTGATATCCTGTCACCTTATCTTTTCATGCTACTCATGGACGATGTCATCAAGGCATGTAAGGAGAGAACAAGAAAGTATTCAGTGGGATACTGGAAGATGAGACAGGTCTGTATTTCAGAGCTGGCATTTGCTGATGATGTTGCCCTGATTGCTAAATCAGAGGCACATCTCCAATCCAACCTGCAAGTCTAGAAGGAAGAGCTGGAGAAGAGAGGGATGGTCATACGCAGCTCTAAAACAAAATCCATGGTGATATCACGAGAAGAAAGAAGACATCAGATTAAGCTGGGAGAACAGGTCCTGGAGCAGGTCGACCACTTTAAATACCTCGGAGCTATTATAAACCGAAAAGGAGGCATCAAAGAAGAGTTGGCCACTCGAAAAGCAGCAGCTGGGAGACTTTTTCAGGCCATAAATCGAGGATTCCTCAGCAAGAGAGAGGTTGGTAAGAAAACAAAGATGGCTGTATACCGCTCCACCTATGTCCCAGTCTTGACATATGAATGCGAGTCATGGGCAATGACTACAACCCACAAAAGCCAGATCCAAACCTCAGAAATGAGGTATCTTAGGAAGGTGGTTGAAGTAACAAGAAGAGACATGGTCCGCAACCAGACGATACGTCAAGGCCTTATATCCCACCCCCTGCTGACCTAAGTAGAACAGTCCCAACTAAGATGGTTTGCTCATGTCTGCAGAATGAGAGAAAATCGGCTACCACGAGAAGCACGAGAAACAAAGAGCCAGGGATCCAGACCCCTAGGACGACCCAGAGTCCGCTGGTAGGACAATATTAGACAATCTTTGAAGGACCGAGGACTAGAATGGAACCAGGCCAGGAGTAAGACAGCCGATAAGAAAGTCTGGCGCTCTCTCTTCTAAACCTCTACACCTCACGGTAGAAGGGGAACGACTAAGTAAGTAAGACAACTGATAGATTGTTTCGGAAGACACAGTTTATATATCATCATGTTTATCTGATCTCTAGAGGATGCTACTTTTCACATACAGTGCATAGCAGAGAATCAGAAAACTAAGTCTCCCAGATGAACGTTTTCACGTCGCTCTGTCGGGTGTTGCTAATCGACATCAGAGACTTAAAAGCGTGTAACGGGTCCTCGGAGATTTTTGCCCGCGACTCGACATCAAAGCCACACGGGAATTTCCCGGCTTTCCTGAGTAAGAACTTCAAAGGGTCTTCGGTTTCTTCACGTGCGGTCTGTCAGGCATCGCATGATTGACAGATAAGCTCGCGTGAGAAACTAGGTAAACAAACCTAATTTGCTACCTGTAATGACTGGCAGGACGCTAAGTTTCTAAACTTTGCGTTAGCCCGTGTTAACAGAAAAGAGGCGTGGATTAAAAGGAGAGTAAGACAGGCAGAAAAATGCATGGTTTTGTTTGCAAATCATAGAATGCTTCCGAAAGACTGTCAGATACTGTAGGCTATATTTCCATTATACGTCACAGTATATAGCGTGATATATTTACATCAGAGTTTATTGAGTGTTTTTTTTTCCTCTTGAGTATTCTCAATAACATTATTGTAGTCTTTAGAGCAGAGTTTTTTAATCGAGCTTCCGCGGAACCCTACGGTTCCGTGAGAGGTCGCTAGGGGTTCCGCGAGAGATCATGATTTAAAAAATAATAAATAAACAAACGCCGTTTTTTTAACTTTGTGCACCGGTCTAAGTTAGTGCTCGCAGTGGTGGGCAGTGATCGAGGAGCCCCGTTTGGCAGTGCACAATACGACCGTGTTCACTCTTGTAATGTTATATTTCTTCAGCATCTTGTAGAGAAGAAATTTGTGACTGTTAGACTTGCTTGATAAAGTACCAAGAAAAGAATCAAGTAGGAAATTTAAAAAGAAAAGATGAAGTTTCTTTTACCTATACTACTGGCTCGCATTAGAGTTGTTATCCTTTGTAGGGAGGGGGAACCACACAAAAAGAGTACGTAGACTAATACGTTGCCCAAAAAAGAAAAACAGGTCCACAGAAATAATCATTTTCTACGCAAACGAGCATTGACAATCTTTATTGGGTTTATTATACGAGTTAATGGTCATAATCATCACAATTTTCCTTCGTGCTCCGTTTGGAACATTGTGACAAAATAACCTCGATCGTCACATTTTCCTGTGCCATCCTAAATTCATTCTGTGCTCTTAACTTCCTTTTTTTCCACCTCTGACAGTAATTGGTATTTTCGATTTATTATTTACATTGTCTTCCTTCAATTCCTGTCATATCGGGACTTCATCGACCATCTTTACTGATTATTGTTATCATTAACTTTCGTTTCTACCCAAATTGTCACCTGGATCTCTAGAGTGAAATGTTGTTGACGAATGCGTAACACATTTCCGACCAGACAGGAATGGGAGCGCCCGATTCATACGTAACAAAACCTTGAGATGGCCACAGTCCTTTGTCTTATCACTGATAATGTTTTCTGTCTGGGAAAATACCCCAACCGATATATACAAATTAAATGCTATTGGTTTGGCATTTGAGATGTTACAATACAACATTTCTGATTGGAGCCTTGTCATATAGTAGCAATGTGGATTCGTGGGCCAAATGTTGCCTTATAATCTAGCGCCTTTAAGTCTACGGCACTGATAAATTCAACTCGTCAAGAAGACAGTCAGACAAGCCTGAATAAGGAATAGAATCAGGATTCTAATTTAAAGGACCAGACAACGTGTTTGAGCATCTTGTGCACTTACTCCGCAAGAAAACTCTACCTTTTTTTAATACAGAAAGTCGGGAATCCTAGGAACATGAACACTAAGTCATAGCAGGATTCTATTTGCAATGTATTACCCCAGAAAACACGTGAGAGGCATCTTAACCGAGTTGCCGAAACTATTTCTCTGAGCCAGAAGTCTGTATTGCCCAAAACAATAGTTGGGGGGTAAGATGTACATTTTATAATTCTATGTTTTGCAATATTAACATTTGAAAATTGCTAAAGGGTATCCAAGTCATACGAGGCTGGTAACCTCAACATATAGAATGATTATTTCATGAACCACCACTGCAAGAGCTGGGGACTGCTTCGTGCGGGTTTCACATAGAGAATCCAAAGCTGAGGTAGTCCTAAGTTCCATATGGAGCAGGGAGTTGATGATGACAGAAAAAATGTGCATAATTATTATATTAACATTTTCAACCAGTGCACCTGTACGTCTCAGTCATTTTAAACACACATCTTCTTCATCTTCTTTGATCCATAGCCGCCAACCGTCAAAGCAGTCAGTGGCCATCACGCCTAGTGGCGTCCTGTAGGGCAGCAACAAATTGAATCCACTTTGCTCGGTCGGTGGCCATCCTTCGTACAGTGCCCCAACTCTGGTTCATTCTTTGCATCTTGGCTTCCACAGTTCTCCGCCTTGTTGTTTTTGGTCGGCCCCTATTTAGCTTTCCCTCGGAGGTCCATAGCATATCTGTTCTTGTGATGGTATCATGGTCCCTTCTGAGGACGTGTCCAATCCAACTCCAGCGTCTGCCAGCTATGATGGTGTGCATGTCTTCCCGGTTACTCCGAATAAGCAGTTCTTGGTTGCTGATGGTATTCGTCCAAAGATTCGGAGAATTATCCTTAGGCAGATTGTGTGGAAGGAGGACGTTTCGACATTTCCTTCTCTGTAACTCTCCAGCATTCCGCACCATAGAGAAGCACAGAAAGTACACAGCTCTCATACAGTCTTAATTTGGTGTTTGTGCTGTACTGGGAAGACTTCCAAATGTTGTTGAGATTAGCAAAGGCTGTTCTCGCTTTATTCATTATGTTGTTAATGTTCTCGCTTTATTCATTTTGTTGTTAATGGCCTTGCTTGTTCCGCCGTCAGGTGTTACTATGCATCCTAGGTAGGCAAATGTGTCTGTCTGTTCTAACTTCTGGCTCCTTATTGTTATTGGCTCAGGATTGCCCACATTTAGTGTCATGACCTCTGTCTTCTTCAAATTGATGTTTAGACCTACCTGCTAGCCATACTTATTCAGTTTATCGGTTTTTTTCTTGGACGTGTTGATGTGCAATGTCATCTGCATATTCCAGGTCTTCCAGTGTATAAAACGGGGTCCATCTAATTCCTCTTGGACTGCTCTCTGTTGTCTGGCGCACCACCCAATCTATGGCTGTCAAAAATAATGTTGTTGATAAGGGGCATCCCTGTCGTACTCCTGTCTTCACCTCAAAGGTTAGGTTATTCTTAACAGTCATAGACTGGGTGATGCGACAGACAACAGAGGGCAGTCCAAGAGGAATAAAATGGACTACGTTTTCTAGATTGGAAGATCTGGAATATGCAGATGACATTGCACTACTAGCACATACACATCAACACATTCAGGAAAAAACGGATAGACTTAATAAGTATAGCTAGCAGGAGGGCCTGAACATCAATCTTAAGAAGACAGAGGTCATGACACTCAATGTAAGCAACCCCGAGCCCATAACAGTAAGGAATTAACAACTGAAACAGACAGACACCTTCACATACCTAGGATGCATAGTAACACCAGACGGCGGAGCAAGCAAAGACATCAACAACAGAATGAACAAAGCAAGAACAGCCTTTTATAGTCTAAACAACATCTGGAAGTCCTCTCAGTACAGCACAAGCACAAAATTAAAATTATATCAGAGCTGTGTGCTTTCTGTGATTCTCTATAGTGCGGAATGCTGGAGAGTAACAAAGAAGGAAATGTCGAAATTGTCCTCTTTTCCCACAACCTTTCGCCGAATACCATCAGCAACCAAGATCTGCTTACTCGGAGCAAGCAAGAGGACATGCACATCATTATAGCTGGCAGACGCTGGAGTTAGGTTGGCCATGCCCTCAGAAGAGACCCCAATGCCGTCACTAGAACAGCCATGCTATGGACCCGTTGAAGGAAAACCGAAAGAGAGGCCGACCAAAAATTCACTTTATACACTGACGCAGTGAGTAGCTGAACTTGGTGATTCGAACTTGATATCTTAGCGAATCAACTTTTAACTAAGTGACCTTGATATGCAGACTGATCAAGTTGTGACTTTGTACTCGTGATTCAAAAATACGTTTTTGAGCGAGTTGAGCTTGATATATGTATATAGAATCAAGTTGTGAGCAGTTGTTAACCAGGTGAATAAAATGCTACGCCACCACCGTTTACAAATGTGGGTGAGATTTTCCTTGTAACTTTGGAAGTATATGATGGCTGCGTTAAAATCTTGTGAAACTCAACTGGCCACGTTAGACAAGTATTGTTTACTTTGGGATATGCCGGCTTGGCCATGGAAAGAACTCTTGTGATGCTTAATCCGCAGTTGAAACAACACGAGTGTCACCATCTTGGAACACAATAGCACGTCCCCACAAAGAACTCGCGACACACACGGGAATGTTTGTTTCCAGATGGTAGACCGTGATAATGGCTAAAAGAAGATTAAGGAAACCGCCTCACGACAATGAGACAAAGGATAGCACGCATGCCAGAGAATGACAAAAAAAAACTTCATGCAAAGCGGCAAAAGGGACAGAAAGCTTTGCGATAAAGGGGCGGATGATTTCTGCATTGGGCGGCCAATCCTAAACAGCAGTCTGTCTAGCAAACGAACCCGCAGCACGAAGTGAAGAGTTGGTTGCGAAAGCCCAATCACTTTTAGCGAGTGACGTGCACTGAACATGGGCAGGCGAGCATGACAATATCGCAGGGCAAAATGAACGCCTAGTCATTGGATTAGAGGGCGGAGTCAAACAACACAGACCCCGACTTCTGACACATTGGTAATGCAGAGATATAACCTGATGGCCCGATGAAGTCCGTACGGAGTTTCCCCACACACGCGGGGTTAGAGTTTTCCCATGAGCATAGCATGTTCTAAAACTTCATTTCTGTGTGATATCCATATCCGTGGAATTCAAATTTATAAAGTGTTCTTAAGGAATTTGTGAAGGAAAAAGAAGGTTAGTAAATCTTCTAAAAATTATTAATAACATTCCTTGTTCATTATTTAAGATTTATTTTTGCACTTAGCCTCATAGCTAAGTGTGCGAAAGACAAAGATTTTTCCTCCAGGATAATATGTAGTAATTCATAGCTAATATACATCACTTTCATCTAGATTTTTAGATTACTATTTTTTAATGATTAAAATTCATAACGCTTATGTCGGTATAATAATTGGCTCGACAGGGCTCCTTTTCTGATAATTTTATACGGACTTACTTATTAATAAAGGAAGTGACATCATACCGATATGGTGTACGGGCAGACGCGAACTTTGAAGCAGAAGTGAGGTGATCGTCTGCAAGAAGGGATGAGGCCTGTGTTTGAATGTGAACGGACGTATATGTATTGAGCTCCTGCAGTACACTGTGTTTTTCCTGCATCATTCCATCAACAGGACATCAATATACTTAGTTTATTAGTATGCAAGACATGTATGCCAATTCATAAAGATGTCCAGTGGACTATGAATAATAAAGATTGTATGATTGTCATCTCATTTGACAGGGTTCTTTTTTGTTATTTGTTTCATGTATTTATGTATTTCGATGTTTGTGTGTTAGGTGGGTTGGTTGGCGAGGGAACCATGAATTCACAATACCAATCCTATGGTCGTGAATTCTTGGTTGTTCTATAGGGTTTGGTGTATGGTTTTCTCAGATAGTGGGGCCGGCATTACAAAGCTGTGTGTTTACTGCTAATACTGAGCTTACTATAACCATTGCTGTTAGCTGTTTTGCCCTGTTTATTTGTAAATTT
Organism: Oreohelix idahoensis; assembly: GCA_024509875.1. Lineage (NCBI taxonomy): Eukaryota > Metazoa > Mollusca > Gastropoda > Stylommatophora > Oreohelicidae > Oreohelix > Oreohelix idahoensis. The sequence continues at coordinate 108,718 of JAMPIV010004274.1, forward strand.
GTAGTTGTTGTCAAGGTTATTGTATTTTATTTGGTTTCTTCTTCATTATTATTTGTAAGAATTGTGTACCTTATCTTGCTATCATTCATTTATTATATGTATTATATGTTGTAAAATTGTGCTTGTAGTGTCATAAGTGTGGTAGAGCCTTTTTTTTCATTTTTCTACAGTTTATAAATTTCTGCCTTGGTTTATTCATTAGTATTTTCTTGGGTTGGCTCATTCTACTGTTCTCCTGTAATCTTGTTTGTATTTCTATTTATTGCTCCTAATATACCATCTATAGTTCAATGCAGTAGATTGATATTGAGTGGTGAAAGATTATTGCTAATATTGCTCAAATATTAAATATATATATTGTTTAAATTATTATTGGCTACCTTGGATTATTTTATCAAGGTTGGAAAAGACTTCGGTATGGAGGGTGAGGCTTTAAAAACCTTTGCTTTCTCTGAGCATGCAAAGGAAATAAAGAGGTTAGAGGACATAGCAGGGGATGAGAGAATCTTTGCGAGGGAAGAAATAAAAAGACAGGAAGAATTAGTTGAGAAGAAAAGACAGGAAGATTTAGCTTATGAGGAGAAAAAATTGGCACGTGCTCAAGCAGAAATAAAGGCACAACAAGAACTTGAGGAGAAAAAATTGGCACATGCACATGCTCAAAGAATGGCAGAAATTGAGTTAGAAAAATTAAGATTTCAACATAAACAGGTTAATCCAGCAGGTGAGGAGGCTGGAAAGAAAGACCATGCCTCTACTTTTAAACTAAATTTGCCCACATTTAATCCTAATATAGACGATTTTTCATGCTTTTTAAATAGATATGAAACATGGTTCCAAGAGTTTAAGATTGATAGAGCTACATGGCCCAGCAGGTTAATGAGTTTATTAGTTGGTGAGGCTCTTACTTCAGTCTGTACCATGGATGATTATAATAGAAATGATTATGATGTTGTGAAGGCTTTATCGCTAAAAAAGTATCAGCTGGAGGAAAATGGTTACAGATTGAAACTGAAATCATTGTTGCCTGATTCAGCCAAGGATTTTGCTGAATTTATTTCATCAGTTAAGCTTTGCTTTTCCAGATGGGTTGATTTGTCAAAAATTGATAAAATTTTTGATGGGCTGGCTGACTTAGTTTTAAGAGACAAGGTGCTCTCTTCAGTCAGTGGCGACTTTTTGTCCTTTTTGCAGGAAAGAAAGCCTGAATCATTATCTGCTGTGGAAAGTTTGGACGACAATACCAAATTGAACTTCCTGGAAGAAATCTTAGCAGGACTAATATAAAGGATGCATTGCCAGTGGCATCAGGTAGAACTATGATGTCCAATCCACCCAGACAAAGGTCAAATAGCATGGACAGAAATTTGTTGTGCGTACTGATTACGTGAAATGTCCGTGGTCGGCACATTTCTTTCTCTGTTTTGAAGCTGATATTTGGTATTTTCAAATCACCTTACACTCCTTTCAGTAATAGTTATCATGTTTGTTTGTCCGCTTGACCTTGTTAAGAGTAAGTGGGTGATGCACCCGATAATCCATTGGTAGACATTCTCGTATACTGTAAGTTGGGCGCGTGTTTCACCTGAGCGGAAATGTTACAATAGTTCCGGGCAGATGTAAGAAGTTGTATGTAATTATTGACGAGAATATTCGAATGTCACGATTGTCTTATATGAAAGACGTGACCTTTACAATCACACACATAATTCCTATGAGGACATTTTTGAATAAAACCCACCCTAAACACGCATGTTTGAAACGATTGGCAGGAATTCGGAATGTAGGAATAACCACCTTCCCGATTGGATCCTCGTCTAATAGTAACAAACAAATGCGGGGGCCGAAAACTTGCAATATAATTTGACACTTTTGCAGTTTATAGCACTGTGAAAATTCACCTCGTCGAGAAAACAACTACACCTGCCAGAGTTAAGAGTAAAATCAAGTCATTTATCGGACCGGACTTGTTTGAGCCTATTGAGGACTTAAAAGCCCAGGAAAACCCTCATATTATTAGCAAGGAAAATCGGAATCTGAAACACGGACTTGTCACAAACCGACTGAACTAATGTCTCGGCAATCAAAAATACGGCTAACACCGCCTAAACTGTGTACCGCAAAGGTCGTCCAATGAGAAGAGAGATAGTTTGAGGCATGACACTTAGGCGTCTAGGCTAGTAAACGAAATATGAAACCGTTCAAGATGTGTGCTTTTCTGTTATTATTGTAAAAAGACAGATGGATTCCAACATAAATGGCTATAAAGGTACGATATTACATAGCCTAAGCATTATCTAGATACCTATATCTATGCTTTATGTGCAGTGTAGCTGGAGATATGTGTGTTACGTGGCAGAAAAACAAGGATCGTAAGAAGTTTTGACCTGGTTCAACTGCACTAGCAAAATTTACATTGAAGATAGGAAAAGGATAACTATATAAAACGATAGCGCCAAATTGTCGGTGTAAAACATTGGCTGAAAAATGGCGTTACAGGAATTTATGGAAGTTTTACCACAAGCACACTTTGGACCAGATGCTACACATTTTACGAGGAAGTGAATGAAGGTACCAAACAATGGCCTTATTGTTTCTCATACGCCGGATACGACCGTATATAAGGGGGAACGCAGGGAGGAAAATTTCACTCAAGGCCAAAATCGAATACAGAACACAGAAGACAGTGTTACACCACCAAGCGCCTTTGACATTCATCAGTGTGTGCAACCTGTAAGGCCTTCAGATGCTCTAAGTAAATAAATTAAGAAACTGCTGTAAAACTGGTAAGGAATATAAGTATATAAACCAATAAAACGGTATTGAATAAGTTCTACATAAGTTCTGGTTTATGTAGAACTGATTCAATACCGATTTATTGATTTAAATACTTATATTCTTCAGATGCTCTGTACAAATGGATTGGTCACTACCTGGAAAATAGAACCGCCAGAGTACAGCTGCAAGGACAGACTAGTAAAAAGTTTATATTAGAGCAGGGTGTCCCACAAGGGGGAGTCCAGTCACCTACACTGTTCCTTGCATACATAAATGACATAACTGACAATATTCAACAAATAGCACACAATGCTTCCTTTGCAGATGACTTAGCGTTGTGGATCTCTGAAGAACGTATCACTACTGCAAACATTCTGATGCAGCAAGCACTAACATCACTGGAAGAGTGGGCCAAAACATGGCTCATGAAGATTAATGAAGAGAAAACAACGTACACTGTATTTTCCCTCTCAACTAGACCTCAGAGCTTCAGACTAGTACTAAACGGAGTAAATCTTCATTTAAATGAAAATCCGAACTACCTAGGCATTATTTTTGATCGCCGTCTGACTTGGAAAAAACAGGTTGACAGAAATCGAATGAGAGCAAGACAAAGAATGGCAATTATGAAAAAACTTGCTGGAACAACTTGGGGTGCAGATGAGAAAGTGCTTAAGACGTTGTACACAGGGCGAGTGAGGCCAGTTCTTGAATATGGCATGGCAGCATGGGCAACAGCAGCTAAGACAAACTTCGATAAAATTAGCAGACTCCAAAATCAAGCAATGAGAATTATAACGGGAGGCATGAAGTCAACACCTATAAAAGAACTCGAAAAGATTACATGCCTCCAGCCAATGACAGATAGAAGAGACTGCAGGGCTTAACAACAGGCCGAAAAATTCAAAAGACTAACAGACCACCCAATGTGCCATAGAATAAATGCTCTTAGAAGGCAAAGACTCAAACGAAGTAATTTTGTAGAATCAACCAAACCACAAATGAGAGCAGTATCCATAGATGAAATATCCACTGTTAAACCCATCTACACTGCACACAAGCTTCCAGTTTGGAAACAAAATCGTTTCCCTAAAATGATAGAAAACATTCCTGGAATTGAAAGTAAAAAGAGCCAAACTGCAACAGATAGAAAATCCATAGCGACAAAATACATAGAGAAACATTATCCACGCAACACCTGGACCCATGCATACACAGATGGATCAGCAACAAATGCAACAGAAAATGGAGGTGGGGGTGTCTTTCTGACCTTAAGCACTGGTGCAGAAAAAAGGCTGTCAGTGGCGACAGGACGATTCTCCAGCAACTTCAGAGCAGAGGCAGAGGCCTTGAAAACTGCAGCAGAGGTTATATTGACAGAAGAAACGGCAGAGAGACAAGTTGCTTTCTTTACTGATGCACAGTCAGTAATTGCAACGTTGAAAAGACAAAATAATACAGACCTGGATGATCTCAGAGTAGTGTTCCACAAACTTTGTCAACGATTCAAAAGTGTTGTGATCCAGTGGATCCCATCTCATTGTAACATCGCCGGCAATGAAGAGGCTGACAGAATGGCATAAGAAGGTTCACATCTACCTGAGCCTGATGCAAGCATAACTTTTGAGGAGGCAAAGAGTTTTATCAGAATCAGTTACAGAAACAAATGGAATGTAGAACATCCAGGGCACACACAGAATGATGCTTACTATCAGCTCCACAGAAGAGAACAAGTGGTAATCTGGGCCAGATACAAGCTTATGACATTATTTGTTTCAGTCCTATCGGAACGTACTGTTGGCAACACTGAAGACTCTGGTTTTCCTGTGCAAAGCAAAGAAGCCTTCAGGCACCTATTAATTACCTCAAGTCTGGTTTGGGAACCCTATTACCTGGGCTTTTCCAACCACAGTTGCAGCAGAGGGACATACGGTGTTGTCAACCAAAGCTAAGTGGTCTACAACTTACCTGATTCATTAAATATGGCCACCCACACTTATTAAGACACATGATGACGTTGAGTTGTTGTTGGGACATTTTATTGTGAAAGACAGAATCTAAGTCACAGAGACTATATTAAGAATTTATAACAGTGAATAAAGTTTTCAAATTCAACTCAAGGAACAGCGACAGTAGAATAATGGAACTTTTATTTAAAAGGACATTTAATTTTAAAAGTGATCAAGTTCCAAGAAAAAGGAACTATTAACACTGTGTATTTTAAAAAATAATTGTGAGTGTTACACATTTCATCATTGTGTATAAAATATTCATCATCAATTTGAATTTCACTCCACCTTGCCATTTTTCAAAAAGAGAATAGCAGAAATCCTGTATATACAATAAATCAATCAGTTGTATTCAAGTCTTGAGTAACTCTTTTACAGTTTGGTTTGCAGTTACTTCATTACTTTGTTCTTTTCCCTAGACATAATATTATAGCATGGGATAGTTGTCGAGAGGAGAAAATTCAGGATCTGGTGCTCAATAATTACCACCTAGGCCAGATTCTTTACAGACTAACTATTTCCTATGGCATCCAAATAACAGTGCTCATTTCTGAGACTGGGGTATTACTTGTAAGACCAGACTCTTAGCTGGCAGCTATACTACGTATCAATCTGATACATCTTTTTATTCATTTTCTTCTACACTAATTCACCTCTCATGACAGGAGTCAAAGTGGGAACTTATTGTAAGGTAACAACACCCCAGAACACCTGTAAGAGGCATCTTCGACATGTTGCCTTAACTCTATCTCTGAGCCAGAAGTCTGTGATCCCAAAGTCAGTTTGGAGTAATATATCTATATACCTCCACGTGGTGGTCCTGGAAACAGGCTGCATCACTGCAGTCTGGCTGAGAGAGTAGGAATCGAAGAGGAAAGGCAAACCCGGTCCCAAAAAATGCCTAACTGAAGTCGGATGTGTCTGCTGAAAGACGCAGATATTGCAGCTCCGGTGTAAACAGACACAACGCAACCAACGTCCTTTTCAGGACGAACGAGGAAGAAGAAGAAGAATATATCTATATTTACTCCCTGACACTTCATGGAACGTGATACAGCTTTCAAACTTGACTAGTGACGAGTGTGATCCAGTCATTTATCTGCAAACAAGATATAATATGATGGGAACAACGTAGAACAAGGTTTCTTAACCTGTGGTCCACAATCCTTTTGGGAGGGGGGGGGGGGGGGGGACTTGAAGGGATCCCGGGTGTTCCGTGTAAATAACCTAAACATTTGAATTTTATTTGCATCCAAATTTTTACTCTGAAACTTATCAGATTTTTACATTTAAAGAAATATATTCTTTTTACAGGTTGTTTTTGTATTTTACCATAACTATATGCAAGATTAACGATTTTTTTCTATATAATAAAATGTATTATTTGTGTGCAAATATTTTAATTATGCGTCTATGTGTGTGTGTGTGTGTGTTTGTGTGTGTGTGTGTGTGTACATATATATATATATATATATATTTTTTTTTTTTAAATTTATTTTTTATAAGAAGAGATCCGTAGCCTTCAACGAACAATCAAAGGGGTCCATGGCACAACAAAGGTGAAGAAACCCTGACGTAGTGGGACAGGAAAGAAGTCGAGAACTACGGTATAAAGGAACCCCAAATTCAGAACAGAGTTTAGAGCAGTGTTTCTTAACCTTTTAGAAGTCTCGCACCCCTTAGCAGCATCTAATGAGGCCTAGCACCCCTTTAGAGCAACTTAAGAAGCCTTGCACCCCTTTAGACCATCTTAATTTAAACAAGCAGAAGTAAAACTGGACAGCTTAATAGTATAAGCCAGCGGATACATCAACAACAACATTTTCATTTGCGCCCCTACACAGCGGGGAGCAAGGCTCCTCCACAGCCTGAGGGTGCAGTAGTCATATTCTTTCTTTGTCAAACCCCCCTCCCCCCCATTCTCCCCCATCTCTTCCCCCCCCCCACCCCCATCCGGTAACTGCAGGGGGCATTACATTTGCGTAATGGCAAAATGCCTGTTAAGTGTTCATTTGAAGAATGAGAGACCCGTGCTAATGAGAGACCCGTGCTATAACTTGAGGTTCCAGTACATCATTTAATTGAATGTCGCAGTGTTGTTCATTGAGAACGAGAAACCAGAGGCTATGACTATGAAGACTTAAGTCAGTTATGTATGAGCCAAGCGAGAGTGAAGATCTCAAGCGATTTTTTTTTAAAATGTTCAAGTTATGTACAAGTGACACGTGACAGATAAGAAGATGCCTTTGCTTGAAAAGCATGTAGCCTCATGAGCCCACTATTCATGGTCTGCGAAAGGATTAGTGCTACACTCAAGTATCCAATGTACTTAAGTGTTCTTCCACTTCTTCTTCGTACACTCTCAGACGTATACTTGAATATTTTCAAAGAAAGCAGTAGTCAGCGTGAGGATATTTGTATCTCCATTGGGATTTTTCGAGGAACCGTACTGGCATCGGCCATATGTGAGATTTGGGGGCTTGGTCAATAAATCCTGCCTTTTTCCACAGTACAGGTGAAGGTGACCACCAGTAGCATAGGACGAACCCCTTCATGGCTGGGAGCCCTGCACTCTCACAGCTTGACGAGTCTTTCGGTTCGCACTATTGACCTGTCATCAAAGCATCATTTTTTGGTGATGCGTAGATGGCAGAGAGGATAGTGTGATTCGCTTGCATAGCTAGGCGGGGTTGTCGCACGGAAGGTCCAGTGTTCAAATCCTGGGTAAGCCACTCATGTCTGTTGTTTTTCTGTTGTCTAGTGTTCTACTTCTTTATTTCTTAGGAGTGCCTGAAAACATACCTTTATGTTTGTCTAATATTAATTTACTTTTTTTTATTCGTGACGTCATCATCAAGCGACGTACGTTGCACTGTTTCGTTAGGTCTCCGGCGCAGTGCATTCGATTTCAACAGGTATTTTTGTCGGGCTGCCTTCCTTCGCCTTTGACTGTTCCCTGACTGCCTGCAAGGCAGCAGTATTGTCTCACATGTCTGATCCGTACAAAAAAAGTAGAAATTTTTAAACGTCAACATTTAAGTTGCCATCTTGATTTAACTGTTCCAATGGAGCATGTTCACATACTGAGAGATGGACCTTCGTATTTATTTTATGTAATCGTTCATCGCTGTCACGGATTGCCTCACCTGCTTTGCAGTAGTGGTCCAACAGTGACCAAAACTCAAGAGTATCTAATATTGGCTTCAAATGTATCTACCTGCGCGCAAGATTACTCTTGGCAGACATGTAGATAGAAGATTAATGACACTTCTACCTTAAGGGAGTTTCACAAGATATTTCCAGAAGTCACGAACAATGGTGCATTGGGCTGAACAATTGTTAACGCATTATATCTGGTCCGTTGCCTTTTGTGAAGGATCTAAGCAATGGTTTAGCCCGCTCAAGCCCCCAGTTGGTGTAATCCAACGACATCCCTCTTATAAAGTATAGCTCTGTTTAGAGGTATATATATATATATATATATATATATATATATATATATATATATATATATATATATATATATATATATATGTATATATAACCTCAGAAATGAGGTATCTGAGGAAGGTGGTTGAAGTAACAAGAAGAGACATGGTACGCAACCAGACGATACGTCAAGGCCTAAAATGCCACCCCCTACAGACCCAAGTAGAACAGTCCCAACTAAGATGGTTTGGCCATGTCTGCAGAATGGGAGAAGATCGGCTACCACGACAAGCATGGGAAACAAAGAGCCAAGGATCCAGACCCCGAGGACGACCCAGAGTCCGCTGGGAAGACAACATTAGACAATCTTTGAAGGACCGAGGACTAGAATGGAACCAGGCCAGGAGGAAGACAGCCGATAGAATAGTCTGGCGCTCTCTCTTCCAAACCTCTACACCTCACGGTAGAAGGGGAACGACTAAGTAAGTAAGTAAGTATATATATATATATATATATATATATAATATTCTGGCTCGTACGTCTGCTTTCATACATTTAAAAAACTGAAGCGACTATGATTGTTTAGTTTTAAAACAACATGTAACAATTTTAATAAAAAAATTAGTCTTTAACAGTTAAAATAAATATGGAAAGATTGGTGAAATTTACATAAATGTTTTCGTCACGGAGACGTAGGTGAGGATTTATCAAAAGTCCGTTGCTTTCGCCTATTTTACAAGAAACTTAACTCTAGCTGAGTCCTGCAGCTATGGTTCATCAATTCTGTGATGACGAAAGCCTTCTACACAATCTCTTCCACTGTAGGCGGTTAGGGTGGATGCTTTTCTCTCTCACTAGCGGCGTTAGTACAACAATTCGTCAGATGGCTTGCAACCACGAACTTTAGAATGATAGAAAAACAAATGCCCTCGGCTAAGTACATTTGCTTGGAGCACTCTAACAGGCTCACGTTCCTGTTGTCCACCCACCATTTTTAAACTCTCAGAAGAATTTAATTCTCGAGCACGCACAACGTAACTCCGAGAAGATGGTTAAAATTCACCAATATTACTCTGAGGTTTAACGGGTAACATGTGTGTCCAGACAATGAAAATATGATTTGTGCCTGAACTAACATTAACGAGTTATATACATCTCAAAAATAATATGCTACTCTTGAGGCACACATGATGTAATCATCACTGATTGCTGCTCCAGTCGGAGTCTGGGGTCACCTCTGCTGTCGGGTTTTCCGCACGACTAGTCAGAAACAAACACCAGCTCTTGCAGTAGTGGTTTATGCATATGCTGTTTTCATAAGTTGAGGTTGCCATCCTCATATATAACCACTTAGCAAGAAACCTGTAAAATTTACATTAGTAAATAAATTGTTTACACTTACCCCAAATTTTTGGGAATACACAATCTGCTTGCACAGAATTAGACTGGACACAGCTCTGTATTCTTCTTCTTCTTCGATCCTTAACCACCGACCGTCAAAGCAGTCAGTGGCCATCACGCCTAGTGGCGTCTTGTAGGGCAACAACAAATTGATTCCACTTTGCACGGTCGGTGGCCATCCTTCGTACAGTGCCCCAACTCTGGTTCGTTCTTTGCATCTCAGCCTCCACAGTCCTCCGCCAAGTTGTTTTTGGTCGGCCTCTCTTTCGCTTTCCTTCAGGGGTCCAAAGCATAGCTGTTCTTGTGATGGCATCGGGGTCTCTTCTGAGGACATGACCAACCCAGCTCCAGCGTCTGCCAGCTATGATGGTATGCATGTCCTCTTGCTTGCTACGAGTAAGCAGATCTTGGTAGCTCTGTATTGGATGCTTCGAATCACTTAGGTCTGGAAATTAGAGTTAATTCCTCTGACGCCGGGTGTTCTGTGAAATCACTGGCCTGGGAAAACATTTTTTAAATTCCTCTATGACTTGGTCTGGGAAATTAGAGTTAATTCCTCTGAAGGCGGGTGTTCTGTGAAATCACGGCCTGGGAAAACTTTTGTTTAATTCCTCTATGACTTGTGATGAAATTTCTAAGTTTCAAGTCTTGTATTAAAAATGCGGGTTTACTTGTAAATTCCTAAGTTGCCCAATACTCGATCTGTTACTTATAGTTGTGGAATTTCTAAGTTCAATGTCTCCTTTTTCTTTCTGGCTTTTAGGAGTCGCTAGTCTGACGTTTGCGCTGCAGTGTGTATACTGACTTTGATTTCACTACATTATATCTCGCAATCCTCAGTTCAAATTCCAGCTGTGTTTCCGCCTAATTTTCCAGTGAGATACATTGTATATTCCGGCCTCTCAAATCAACCAATCCAATCGAATCTCGTTCAGCACTACGTGGATAGGGGTGTTTAAAATTCAAAAAATACCCTCACGTGTTTCAAAATATTAAATTTAATATCCACGCGTGACCTCTTCATATCGTTGCGTCAGACTTCCGCCGGCATCTTGTGCTATCTTCACAAACAACTGTTGTGTCTGCAAATCTTGAGTTTCCATAATGATTTATCTGTAATCTCGATACAGAACATACATCGGATGCGATTACCTCATTATCTCCCGTCTTGTGCAAACATAGGGATAGTCGCTAGCCAGTGACGGACCGTCACGTTCAAAAAGATCAATAGAGATGACCGTCTCTATCAAATGTGGCCAGATGAATGAAGCGAAAACTTATCAGTCGCTGTTCGGTCCAATTACATGGCGTTCTTACAGTTCTGTCTGGGATCGGCTCAAAGCAAACATGTGAAAATTAAAGAGTCCCGTGGCCTATACTTCCGTAGAGGTGTGGAGTGTTAGAGACCTCATCCTACTAGATCCAGCATAGAGAGTAAATACTTACTTACTTACTTAGTCGTTCCCCTTCTACCGTGAGGTGTAGAGGTTTGGAAGAGAGAGCGCCAGACCATTCTATCAGCTGTCTTCTTCCTCGCCTGGTTCCATTCTAGTCCTCGGTCCTTCAAAGATTGTCTAATGTTGTCCTCCCAGCGGACTCTGGGTCGTCCTGGAGGTCTGGATCCCTGGCTCTTTGTTTCCCATGCTTGTCGTGGTAGCCGATCTTCTCCCATTCTGCAGACATGGCCAAACCATCTTAGTTGGGACTGTTCTATTTGGGTCTGCAGCGGATGGGATTTTAGGCCTTGACGGATCGTCTGGTTGCGGACCATGTCTCTTCTTGTTACTTCAACCACTTTCCTCAGATACCTCATTTCTGAGGTTTGGATCTGGCTTTTGTGGGTTGTAGTCATTGTCACGTAGCGTTTAAAGGATAAGAGAATTATTTAGAGGAAATAATAGATCTGATGTGGAAGATTTGGCTCAAGGAATCCCTGCTGGGTTTTCCCACTTCCGAAGGGTGACGAAGAGGGTAAATTCTCCTAACTCGACAGGTCTGGAAAAGATTGTAAGGAGATATTTGGTCTCTCGCTACCGTCGTCCCCTTCTCAGTTATCTATTATTATTATTCTTTAAATTATATTATATTTTACGAGCCCCCCCTCCCTTATAAAGGAAGATAAACATAGACAATATTCAACATCTAATGGAAGGAACAAAGCGTGGGGTACAGTATATACACCCAATTGGTTTATTGCAATAAAGTGAATAGATGGTGAATGATAGTATTGTCGATGGAATTAGTGTCTGCTGTATGTATTATGTGTCTCACAATTCAAGTGTTTTTCATCATGGATGACTAAACTAGGCATTGATGTAGTGAGGTTCCTTTTTCGTGGACTTAGCTTTTCAGCCCCTGGCTGATAGTGAAGTGTGGTTAGTTCTCCGGTCTCCTGACGTTGCCCCGGTAGGTCTTGAATGGTTCGGATTTGCCTTCTCTGTGCTCGACTCCGTATTCTGCGCTGAGATTGGACTGTCGTGCAAGGCTCCACCATAGACTGAAGACAAATACGACGGCTTCATTAATTTTCTAGCTTTAGAAAGCAGTCTTTCCCTAAGCCGTCCCTCTGCCCGTCACCTCAGATTTTAGTCTCTAACATCATATGTCTAGAGTCTAATCTTGAATTCAAGTTTCTCCTGTCTGTCCTTTATTATATTTCTCTGCCCCAGTGGCAGTATTATAATTCTTTGGACTGATTTATCGTCAGCTTAACCCGATGAATTATTATAAATGTCAGTTAAACCCACCAAATTTATCATAGAAATGTCGGCAACAGTATTCTAGTTCTGTGCCTCTAGCCTAATCGTCATGTCATTATGATGAATTTAACAAATAATTGGACATCCGTGTTTTTAGAATTGTCTGACAACATTATCACACACTTCATGTCTGGTCGCCTCGTCATATAATTTATAATGAATATATGTCACGGTCGGTCAACATTATCGTTACTATTAATTTCCGTTAGTCTAAACGTCGGGTCGAAAATAATCAAATAATATGGAAATTAATAGCTATATATATATATATATTCCCGTTATACATTATTATGAACATGTACATATCCCGTGGGATCATAAAATATACCCGATCACATGTGGCTGGATGTGATCGTAAAACAAAAATATGAATAAAGTAAACATACCAATCTTGCGTCGATTTTGCAATGTACTACACATTTCATCACATTATATTCTAGCGAGATTTCACTTACCTACTCAAAGATGGACGCTAACCCGCAATTAGACACGTGGCTTCAGTGCTTTTAATGCGAGAATTCGCCGATAATTGGGTTAGACCTAGCTGTCTCAAGGGTTCCGGGCAAGTGAAGAATGCTCGTGTTGCCGCCTTTTCGCGGGTCATTTCCGCTTGGACACGTGATCCATAGCGTGCATCATGTGACATTAGCGTCAAATAAACGCTCCAATCAATAGCGTTAAAAGTCACGTGGGGTCTTCCTAAAGTGGCATAAACTGGTTTTATCAGCTTAAGCAGTCTTAAATTAAAACAGGTTCCTAGCTACCGAGGTCATTGGTCAACAATGACGTCGTATCTAAAAATAGCGAGGAGAAAATACTGAATGCTAGGAGAATTTCCGCCAGTGACAATTCCCGGGACTTTGCGATCATGCATTGAGGATGAGAAAAAAACGATGTCACGTAAATAATAAAAAAAAAAATGAAGAGAAGATTGGGCAAGTTGTCACACAAGCCCCTCCTCAAGTTTGACGTTCCGTCCAACTCCTCTTGTCCTGTCTTCCTCTTCTTTTCCAGTTTCTCATATCTCCTCGGTTGCGTCCGGATGTCTGCTCAAAAAATCTGCCCCTACGTTGTTCTTCCCAGGTATGTATTCTATGTGAAAGGAATATGGCTGCAACAGGAGTGACCATCTCATAAGCCGGGCATTAAGGTTCTTCGACGCTGCAAGAAATATCAACGGTTGGTGATCACACTGCACCGTGAACTTTTTCCCGTATAAATATGGTTGAAACTTCTGCACAGCCCATATTAGCGACAGACATTCTCGTTCGATGGTAGAGTAGTTCTGTTCAGCAGGGTTCAATTTCCTACTAGCATATGCGATGGGGAATAGAGTTGCAGAAGGTCTATCACTAGGCTGCAGGAGAGTGGCTCCTATCCCTATATTGCTAGCATCTGTTCGCAGCGTAAAGTTCAGAGTTAAGTCAGGCAGTCGCAGAATTGGCCTAGCTGTGAGTTTCTCCTTCAGCAGCGTGTAGGCATTTTCGCACTCCGCTGTCCAGGTTACTTTGTCCGGGTTCCCATTCTTGGTTAATGCGGTCAATGGCGCACTCAGGGTATTAAAATCTTTAATATATCTCTGGTAGAAGCCACATAGAGACACAAATGACCTTACATCCTTTTTAGTCTGGGGTCGTGGGGCCCGCTGTAACTTCTCAATATTACGCGCATCTGGGAACATGCATCCATGCGAGATAGTGTGTCCCAGGAATTCTAGTTGCTCGCAGGCAATTTGACATTTTGTAGGGCGAGCGGTGAGTCCTGTTTCTCTAAGTCTTTCGAAGAGTAGGGAAACTGCGTCCAGGTGCTCCTCAAAGGTGTTCGTGGCAATAAGTATGTCGTCCATGAAATTACTTATCCCAGGGTGGTTCAGGGGTTCCAGTAGCTTCCTCATCATCATACGAGTAAAGACGCTTGGGGCGTTGCTTAGCCCAAATGGCAATACATTAAACTCGTAATGGCCTTCAGAAGTACTAAATGCTAACATATGTCGAATTTCCTCTTTTACCGGGATCTGGTAGTACCCTTTGCTAAGGTCTATCTTCGAAAAGTATCGTGCTCTACTCAGCTTGGTGAAAAGCTGATTCTGATCCGGTAAGGGCTCCGCTTGAAATTCCGTTACAGCGTTGAGCCTTCGGTAGTCTATGCAGAGGCGATGTTCTCCTGTGGATTTTCTAAGCAACACTACACTCGCACTATAAGGCGACTCTGATTTTGAGATAATATTTTCCTTAAGCAGGTACTCGATTTCCTCACTCAATGCCTTTGCTTTAGCATAAGGAACAGGATAGTTCTTAACTCGTACCGGGGCGAGGTCTGTCAGCTTCATATCAAATTCTATCAGGTTGGTCATGCCAGGTTTATCCGTGAGTGTACTAGGGTGTTTTCTCAACAACTGTTGAACCCGTGCCTGCTGATCCTCCGTTAAAGTTGAACTAATCTGAACATCTTGATGAGTTTCGCACTGCCGAAGAGGGTATTCACAGGAGGTCAGGGGTTCTGCCTCAGTTTCCGTCGCAATAGCCAGTGTCAGGAAATGTGCTGGTTCTGCACCTGGTCTTTCATAATATCGCTTCAGCAGGTTTATGTGGTAAATTTTCTGCTTCCCCTTTATGGCAATCTTGTAATTGGTGCGCGACATTTTCTCAACAATTTTATATGGACCTCTCCACCCGATTTGCAATTTATTATTGCTACTGGGCAGGAGTAATAATACCTGTTCTCCTACTTCTAGCTCCCTATCCTTCGCAGTGCGGTTGTAGTAACGCGCATGTTTACGACGGGCACGGCGTACATTTTCCTTTGCCAGTTCCCATCCTGTTTTAAGGCGTTGGGTCAACTCCTTCACGTATTGGGATGCAGAGGTGACCGTCTCATCAGCTTTATCATCTGTCCAAGTACGTAACAGTGCCTCTAAAGGTCCTTTTATAGGTCTACCAAACAGCAATGTGGCAGGAGGCATCCCAGTAGAATTGTGGGGTACTTCGCGGTAAGCAAATAGTGCTGCGGGTAAGTATTGATCCCAGCTCTCTGGTTTTTCCTGCGCAAGTTTCCGAAGGATGGAAATAAGGGTCCCGTTAAACCGCTCCACCTGGCCATTTGCCTGGGGGTGGTAGGGAGAGGTGTGGATATGTCGGGCCTGAAATATCCTAAACACTTCCTCGGTGAGTTTTCCTCGGAATTGGGAACCATTATCTGTCAGGATCTGTGACGGAAACCCTAGCCGAGTAAATATGGTGAGCAGAGCCTCAGCAACATGCTTAGAATCACAGGCGGGCATAGCAATTGCCTCTGCCCACATGGAGCAACAATCCACTAACGTGAGTATATAACTGTTTCTCTTTTTGCTACGAGTAAGTGGACCCACAATATCCACCGCTACTCGTTCGAAGGGTGTGCCCAAGATTGGCATTTCTCCCAGAGTGGCTGGGGCCGTCCAGTGTTTCGGCGCTGTCCTCTGGCACTGCGGGCATGATTTCACATATCTCTGGATATCGGCGTTGATACCTGGCCAATAATAATGACATGAAATACGCTGAATCGTGGCACTTATGCCCATGTGGCCACTAAACGGAAGGGCATGGCCCATTTCTAGGACCTGGGCTCGGTATGCTGATGGAACCACAAGTTGCCCATGTTCCTGTCCTCCATTTCCTGCTTTCCGATGCAACAGCCCATTTTTCTTGTAGAAGTCTCCCTTTTGGAGAGGAGTGTGCGCTCTCGGTAGTTTTTTTGTAGCAGGGTGCTAGAGATTGATCCTCCGTTTGTGCCTTTTTTAATTCCTCAGGAAGGATGTTGGGTGGGGATTCCAACTCCGTATTCCGTTTGGCCTGTCCTCTAGTGGTGACAGCCGCCACAACCAGAGGGTGAATGGGTTCTCCCAAGAACACATACCTACACCCTAAGATCAAGGGATAAATAGGGTCGTCCAAGATCGCTGCACGGATTTCCCCAGTCACATATTTTGATTTGACCTTAATCTTGGCTATGGCCAAACGCATAGGTGCTGCACTTTTAGTAGGTCCTTGTATTTCTATAGTGTCTTCTGTCATCTGGTCAGGCTTGACTAGGGATGCACAGACAACTGCGTCGAATGCAAGGCCTGTATCATAAAGGCAGGTCACCTCTTGGTCATTTACGAGGACTGTCTCAACGACCGGGGGATGTCGGGGTTTGTCCAGAGGTTCTTCCGGTCCATTTCCCCTTGCGGCACTTTTACGTAAGCAGGCAGCATGATGAGGTGGGTTTTTCCGGTTGCACTCCTGCGTATTGTGGGTGATGGTTCTACAGTGCTTACACCATTTTTCCCCTTGCCTCTGCTGCTGGAAATTAGATCTCTGAGTAGTCTTGTAGTCTGGCTTGTCATGCTTTTTGAAGTTAGTATACGGTGGTTTCACTTGGGGGTCCATGTGTGACTGAGCGGTCTGTCTAGGTACGTAATCTGGTTGTTTCCGTCTGGGTGGTGGATTCTCTGATAGTGCTGCCTGATATCGTTCCGCTAACTGGACTATGGATTCTAAAGTGCTGGCCCCATTCTCTGTCAGGAATCTTCTCATGTCGGAAGTCATGGTGTCCTTCAGTTGTTCGATCATGACCATTTCCTTCAGGCCTTCCCAATCATGAGTAAAATTCCCTAGGGCACCCCACTTCTCCACGTAGGAATCCAGTCTCGCAGCAAACTGAGCAAAGTTCTCTCCGACTTCCCTCCTAGAGTTACGGAACCTCTTCCTATAGGCGTCAGCATGTAGCTCATAACGAACCAATAGTGCCTTTTTCAAAGAGTCGTAGTCATCCTGTAAACCTGGAGGAAGCTTGCTATACACGTCATAAGCAGTTCCTCTAAGCCCTTGCGACAGTTTCAGGTTCCATTTGCTCTTCTCCAAACCAAACGTGGTGGCAAACTTCTCAAATTTGTCGAGATACCTATCGATCGAGTCGGCTTGTTCCGAGAAAGCTTCAAATGGAAACGTCAAAGGTCCCAAAGTTGACATGAGTGAGGATGGCAAAGGTCCGGTGCCCCCTGCGTGCAAGGAAGGCATATCATCTGACCGTGGCGATAGGTTGCCTGAGGAGGTAGATGCGGTCGCACCGGCTACTGGTTCAACTCTTTGAGCTTGTCCCTGCATCTCTAACTGCTTCATCTTCAATGCATGCTCGCGTTCATCTCTCTCGCTTCTTTCTCTAGCGTCTACAGCTTTTATCCTCTCATCTATTTCTGCTAACTTTATTCGCTCTTCTCTTTCAGCTTTCGCTGTTTCTCGAGCGTAATACTTATCAGTCTCGACACTGACATAATTTGCAAGGTCCACCCCACTATAACCTAGATCTCGACCGGCCTCCCCTAGTGCTGCCTTAAGCTTAACTATTTCAGCCATCTTTTGCAGTTAAAGTCCACACTGAGTAAGCTAGTGCTACCTTCCAATAGTATTTCTAGCAACAAGTAAATACTAATTATTTATCCGACTGCTGTAGAATGAAATTACTACAGTTATGGAGACTTAAGGTCTGTAATTCAATGAAATACAAAATCAAGAACTAACTTAATTAAACACAACATATATAAAGGGATTCACCAATCAATGCCTGAATTTCTAGAAAAAATGTTTTCTGTCTTTCTAGAGCTCACTGTGTGAAAATACATGTGTTAAAATGGTATACTGTAATGACTGAATGGATGATACTATCCCAGAGGTATGATAAAATACATAAGTTCAAATCCCGGACCGAGACACCAGTGTCACGTAGCGTTTAAAGGATAAGAGAATTATTTAGAGGAAATAATAGATCTGATGTGGAAGATTTGGCTCAAGGAATCCCTGCTGGGTTTTCCCACTTCCGAAGGGTGACGAAGAGGGTAAATTCTCCTAACTCGACAGGTCTGGAAAAGATTGTAAGGAGATATTTGGTCTCTCGCTACCGTCGTCCCCTTCTCAGTTATCTATTATTATTATTCTTTAAATTATATTATATTTTACGAGCCCCCCCTCCCTTATAAAGGAAGATAAACATAGACAATATTCAACATCTAATGGAAGGAACAAAGCGTGGGGTACAGTATATACACCCAATTGGTTTATTGCAATAAAGTGAATAGATGGTGAATGATAGTATTGTCGATGGAATTAGTGTCTGCTGTATGTATTATGTGTCTCACAATTCAAGTGTTTTTCATCATGGATGACTAAACTAGGCATTGATGTAGTGAGGTTCCTTTTTCGTGGACTTAGCTTTTCAGCCCCTGGCTGATAGTGAAGTGTGGTTAGTTCTCCGGTCTCCTGACGTTGCCCCGGTAGGTCTTGAATGGTTCGGATTTGCCTTCTCTGTGCTCGACTCCGTATTCTGCGCTGAGATTGGACTGTCGTGCAAGGCTCCACCATAGACTGAAGACAAATACGACGGCTTCATTAATTTTCTAGCTTTAGAAAGCAGTCTTTCCCTAAGCCGTCCCTCTGCCCGTCACCTCAGATTTTAGTCTCTAACATCATATGTCTAGAGTCTAATCTTGAATTCAAGTTTCTCCTGTCTGTCCTTTATTATATTTCTCTGCCCCAGTGGCAGTATTATAATTCTTTGGACTGATTTATCGTCAGCTTAACCCGATGAATTATTATAAATGTCAGTTAAACCCACCAAATTTATCATAGAAATGTCGGCAACAGTATTCTAGTTCTGTGCCTCTAGCCTAATCGTCATGTCATTATGATGAATTTAACAAATAATTGGACATCCGTGTTTTTAGAATTGTCTGACAACATTATCACACACTTCATGTCTGGTCGCCTCGTCATATAATTTATAATGAATATATGTCACGGTCGGTCAACATTATCGTTACTATTAATTTCCGTTAGTCTAAACGTCGGGTCGAAAATAATCAAATAATATGGAAATTAATAGCTATATATATATATATTCCCGTTATACATTATTATGAACATGTACATATCCCGTGGGATCATAAAATATACCCGATCACATGTGGCTGGATGTGATCGTAAAACAAAAATATGAATAAAGTAAACATACCAATCTTGCGTCGATTTTGCAATGTACTACACATTTCATCACATTATATTTTAGCGAGATTTCACTTACCTACTCAAAGATGGACGCTAACCCGCAATTAGACACGTGGCTTCAGTGCTTTTAATGCGAGAATTCGCCGATAATTGGGTTAGACCTAGCTGTCTCAAGGGTTCCGGGCAAGTGAAGAATGCTCGTGTTGCCGCCTTTTAGCGGGTCATTTCCGCTTGGACACGTGATCCATAGCGTGCATCATGTGACATTAGCGTCAAATAAACGCTCCAATCAATAGCGTTACAAGTCACGTGGGGTCTTCCTAAAGTGGCATAAACTGGTTTTATCAGCTTAAGCAGTCTTAAATTAAAACAGGTTCCTAGCTACCGAGGTCATTGGTCAACAATGACGTCGTATCTAAAAATAGCGAGGAGAAAATACTGAATGCTAGGAGAATTTCCGCCAGTGACAATTCCCGGGACTTTGCGATCATGCATTGAGGATGAGAAAAAAACGATGTCACGTAAATAATAAAAAAAATGAAGAGAAGATTGGGCAAGTTGTCACAGTCATTGCCCACGACTCGCATCCATATGTCAAAGAGAGTAAATAATGGTGCATAAAATATGCCACCTAATAATGACAGGGGAGAGAAAAATAAAAAAAAATATCACTCGCACGAGAATGTAATGCAATCCTGCCGGAGTGGACGTGAGATCGCACAACCGTATCGTCACAATCGCTATAGGATGTGAGTCACATACTTGGTGCAGTTATTGCCTTAAACCGTAACTGACCATGACTGAACATACAAGAACTTACCATAACTGAGTATATTACTGTATGGGGTTACTGAAAAGTCATTCCTTATTTTTAAATTTTTATTTCTTCACTCTTGTCAAATCAATTTATATGAAACAAAACGTCAAAATAAAGAGATGTAACTGTTATTTTATTACATAAATCTGTCACATGACTGTTACAGCTCAACATACGATCCGGCCTGTTCAACATATTCATAGCGGGCAGCAGTTTTTGTTGTCTCTTGTAACGTCAGCTTATTGGTCATTTTAGATGAGTTTTTGTTTTTTTTATTTTGTTTCTGAGAATTAAAAAAACTAAACAAAACAAACAAACAAAAAATTACAAAAGTACTTGTCAAATGGTAGTGCTCTTTTTTTTGGCAAGTGGTTCATGTATATCCAATATATAAAGTAATGATATACATTTAGAAATAAGGACTTACTTTTCCTCCCTGTAGACGGCTATGATAAAAAAGGACAGTCTGATGGTATCTCAAGACTATATAATGTTTATCATTCTTTTGTAAATGATGCATTTGTTCGTATTTGAACTGCTATTCAACTAGGTCTTTGATTCATTTCGATATTGAAACACGACCAACACATATATTTATGGCACCGTTGTTTGCTACACTTCCAGAAAAATTGGTTGTCTTGATTACAGAACACTATCTCAATATAAATAAAGCTAAATCTCATATTTTAGTACTATATATCCTCATAATTGTAGGTAAAGGGATCCCGTTACACGCCCATTGAGGCATATTGGGAATATGGTGTTAGGCCCATATTTTCTTGACCATCGGCACACTAGGGGTGATGTGGTCAGCATCACGCCGGCCGCCTTAACCTTCCCAGAAGTTGCTCTAGTACCCAATTGGGGCTGGTCGACCCAGGAGCCGTTTGCGGCCTAAAAAAATCCCACATCATCTGGGGATCGAACCATAGACCACTGAGCTAGGAAGCCAGTGCACTAACCACTATGCTACTGCGGCTCCCTATAAATGCGCCTTAGTTAATACTATTGTAACTAGATTTTTAAAAATCAATAATCGGTCACTCATATATTTTACCTTCTTTGCAAAATATTGACCCAGCGACTTGTTTTTTTATCGACCTGAGTTGTCAAATATAACGATCTGTTTCCTTGTATACCGTGTATAATTAACAGCTTTACAGTATATTGATATCAAACAGCACATCTGATTCTTCTTCTTTGGTTCTTGGTTGCTGACTGACAAAGCAATCAGTGACAATCACACCTAGTAGCGTCTTGAACGGCACCAACAAACCGTTTCCAAATGTGCTTGGTCGGCAGCTATACTTCGTGTGGTGCCCTAGCTCTGGTTCATGCTTTTCATCTCTGCTTCCACAGTTCTCCGCCAGGTAGCTTCTGGCCGGCCTCTCTTTAGCTTTCCTGCTGGAATCCATATCATGGCAGTTCTGTTGATGGTGTCAGAGTCTCTTCACACAGTTGATTGCTGATCAGGAAAAACAAATAGCATTACCGAAGCTTGGTAATTTAAATGCACGTGTAATTCAACCACACAGTGGTTTCCTCACGACTGTTGTTTGGTTGGCAGAAGTATTAGAAGAAAGCAGGTTTGTTTTTGTGCCAGATATGAAGACGATTAGAAAACATTTTCATGGAGCACGCAGCAGCCACTGCTAGCGCCCCCTATTGGCAGGAAACCTGCAGCAAAGATCTCATGTGCTTTTACAGCTGTGGTGTCTAAAGCAGTTTGTTATACATGATGGAGTTTCCTGCGCCATGCACATCGCCATTTTAGTTGCTATTACGGCATGCATGAGGGAGCAAAAGTCCTACTGTTTTTTGTTTTTGTTTCCGCGTGGACTCTCGGGAACGACAATGGGCATAGCAGTTCAACGCTTCATAGGCCACGAAAATGGAAATGATGATGATGCTGATGACCACGATGATGACGCAGTAGCACATCATGAAATTACATGGGTATCCCTTGAGTTAAGGAAAGGAAATGACAGCTGAGGAGAAAACCGGTCACCCCATTTTATAAAAAAAAGCTGGATATAGTATTGTGAAATCTCAAACACTTCGCTCCCTTTTTGGTAGTATCTGCTATGGGATTATCTTTATTTTTTTTTACTTCTGCCTCAGATACTAACTGCGCATAAATGTTTCTGTTATTTTTCTCCCATCAATGTCTATTTGACGTGTGTGTTGACCAAGGAGGGTGGAACTTTCACCGCTGAACGAAATGTCGCAGAAGCTATACGCAAATACCAGTCCAGAAGATAAACGCAAAGTTTACACTATCGTCTCCTACGCCAATGTTTCTCATCTTCTCAGAAAGGGCGGACTTCATGAGTGAAGTGACGCTAATTCCGCTGGGCGCGTTTCCAGTAGAATACATTTTTTAAGAAATGGGAGGATAGCGGGAATAGCAACAGATAAGCTTCACATCCCTCCGCTCTTCCGCCATCTCTTCAGAGAGTTCAACCTAACTGTAGGCTATGATTATAATTGTATTTTCCTTTTTGTGATTTATTTACATCGCATTTACAATTGATTGATGTTGGTAACGAATATTTACATTATAATTTGTTGCTTGCTGATTTCTAGACTATTTACGATATACAACATTTAGTTGTCGGTACTTTTCACAAGTCTCATGTTGATTTGTATTTAATCTTTCTGTGTTTTTGACTTCTTCAGTATTAGTCAATGGAAGTTTCTGTTTTGTTTTGTTGTTAATATGCAGTTTTGTCTTTTCGTTCAATGTGCGTCTGTATTTGTTCATTAAGTATTCAACATTTTGGACATTAATTTTTGTTTGCTTTTTTTCTTACATAGTATTACCTGTATTAATATTGTTATTATACTAGTGCGAAAGCCCGTCATAAGACGGGAATTACATTCGAAAGCATCAATACCTAACGGCAATTTTACTTATTCAAAAGTATTAAAAAACCACTGTGCATCACCACAGTACACGAACTACGTAGCAGCAGCGAGGATCCCAATGTGTGTATACTGGGATCACACGTTCTATAAATATATTTTTGTGCACACCGTCATCTGCACATTATTCTTTTGTAAGTGTTACTATTTTCGGGAGAGTACATATAAGGGAAACAATACAATTAATGTCTAACTTTCAAAGAAAGTTGCACCCATTAGCGTTAGTGACAGAAAAAGCTGGGATTTTATATATACTGACTTATTATTAGTATTATCATTGTTACTAGCTTCCGTGTAGTTCCTGGGTGTCACTTATGAGACAAAGAACGTATATGACTACTGCTCGCTCATAAATGTCGCACACGGCCACTAATATAAGGCTGTGCATGAGGCTGGCAACCATATCACTGTGAATGAGGCTGGCAACCATATCACTGTGAATGAGGCTGGCAACCATATCACTGTGAATGAGGCTGGCAACCATATCACTGTGAATGAGGCTGGCAACCATATCACTGTGAATGAGGCTGGCAACCATATCATGTAAAACAAATTGTTACAGAAACCAACACTGTAAGAGCATATGAATGCTTTGAGCAGGCTTCCCGTGAGCCAGTCGCAATGGTAGCTCCATGCTCTATAAGGAACTAAGAGGAAAATGCCAAATATTGTTGTTATTATTACTTTTTGTGGAGATGGACTTGAGAATCATCAACTAGTGTTCATGAGTAAGGTGCCGCCAAGATGGGAGGATTTCTGGCACCTGGAATCCTGTATGTCCGAGAACAGAGTACAAGCTTGATTATAATGCAAATATACAAAAATTAGCTCCGCCTAGGCCAGTCCCAAGCCCGGCTGAAAAAGGAGGAGGGCGGCCTGCATGGAGGCCGTAAGGAGTTAGCCCCTCCATCATGCAAAGGCACAACAGGCCAATCACCTGTTTACTTTAAATCATGATTACGCGAAATACACGAGAGAAAACCTGACTGATTCTAAAGGCGACCAACTGGAACGGACTACGACTTACGGAACATGGAACACAAGAAGTATAAATGGGAAAGAAGAGGAGCTGGTGGAAGAGATGAGGAAAGGAAATCTAGAAATCCTGGCTTTAATGGAAACGAAGAAAAAGGGACAAGGAGTTATGGATCTCGATGACGACACGCTGCTCTACAGTGGTGTCCCCACATCTGGAAGAGCTAAAGGGGCCGTGGGTTGCATTGTGGCAAAAAACCAAAAAGATGGTAACAAGGGATAGAACTTTGTCTCGGAGCACATTATGATTGTAAAACTAAAGGAAGGAGAAACCATAGTCAACCTGGTCATAGTGTATTGCCCAGATGAGGATGAGAGAGCAGAGGTCAAGGAGGAATTATTCCAGCTGCTTGAAAGGACAGTGGATGACTGCCTAGATGAAATTATCATGCTCGGAGATTTCAATGCCAGAGTTGGAAATGACCATGCTAGATAGGGTGGGGTTATCGGAAGATATGGAGAAGATACTCTTAATGACAATGGAAAGCGACTCCTTAGATTCTGCAGTGAGCAGAATCTGATCATTACAAACACAAAGTTCCCCCCATAAGCGCATACATGCATACACTAGATGTGAACTAACAAGGAATGAGAAGTCAGTGATCGACTATGCCATAGTTAAGAGGAGCTCATTCAAATATGTCCGGGATGCTAAAGTCTGTAGGGGGCCAGAGATTGGAAGTGATCACTACCTGCTAACAATCAAAAGAACAACTGAAAGAGTTGCTCAGCCTAGGAATTGCCTAACATCACGCTAGAAACTAAGTAAACGAACAGGAGAAATGAGCTTTAAGACCTACAAGCTGAGAGCCAGAAATTAAGACCAGATATCAGGGGTTTATTGCAAACAGCGGTGAGAAACACAGAAGAACAACCTGATGACTTGGAAACCCTGTGGCTTAAATTCAAGAACATCATAAAGACAGCTGCAGCAAAAGCATGTGGTGAAGTCCGACTTGGGAACAAGAGAACGAGGACACCTTGGTGGACGGAGGAAGTTGAAGAGAAAATAAAAGAGAAGGCAATGGCATGGAAACAATACTTAGGAGCTAAAATCACAGAAGGAAAAACAGAGAAATATAGAGAATATGTGATACTTAGAACAGAAGCAAAGAACAAGGTGCAAGCAGCAGAACAGAAGTCATGGGAAGAATTTGGAGAAAAGCTAGAAAAAGATACGCAAGAAAACCAGAAATTGTTCTTTAAGACCCTAAAGAACATGAGGAAGGAAAAACAGTGCCCTCTTAAATTTATAAAGGACAAGCAAGGCAAATTGCTTACTGCCTTGAAGGAAGTAATGGGAAAAATGGAAAGAATATTTCTCAGAACTCCTTGATGGTGAGCAAGGTCAAGCACCAGAAATGATAACCACTAGCACAGAAGAGAAAACCAATGGTAGTGAAGATGACATAAAGATGGAAGAAGCTGGAGAAGAGAGGGATGATCATAAGCAGCTCTAAAACAAAAACCATGGTGATATTACGAGAAGAAAGAAGACATCAGATTAAGCTGGGAGAACAGGTCCTGGAGCGGGTCGACCACTTTAAATACCTCGGAGCTGTTATAGACCGGAAAAGAGGCATCAAAGAAGAGTTGGCCACTCGAAAAGCAGCAGCTGGGAGACTTTTTCAGGCCATAAATCGAGGATTCCTCAGCAAGAGAGAGGTTGGTAAGAAAACGAAGATGGCTGTATACCGCTCCACCTATGTTCCAGTCTTGACGTATGGATGCGAGTCATGGGCAATGACTACAACCCACAAAAGCCAGATCCAAACCTCAGAAATGAGGTATCTGAGGAAGGTGGTTGAAATAACAAGAGGAGACATGGTCCGCAACTGGACGATACGTCAAGGCCTAAAATCCCACCCCCTGCAGAACCAAGTAGAACAGTCCCAACTAAGATGGTTTGGCCATGTCTGCAGAATGGGAGAAAATCGGCTACCACGACAAGCATGGGAAACTAAGAGCCAGGGATCCAGACCTCCAGGATGACCCAGGGTCCGCTGGGAGGACAACATTACACAATCTTTGAAGGACCGAGGACTAGAATGTAATCAGGCCAGGAGGAAGACAGCCGATAGGATAGTCTGGCGCTCTCTCTTCCAAACCTCTACACTTCACGGTAGTAGGAAAACGACTAAGTAAGTATGTACAAAAATTAGTCAATCAAGAGTCGCATATTTAAACGTAATATTTCATGTTACAATTAGACATGCTCCATTCAACCTAGCCACAAGGTCCGTCGGTTATACAACAGCACATGTTCAAATATTAAAGACCTTGGTGGTCTAGTGGAATTTACATGAAACACAACAAATAGAGACACCCCAGCCTTTACTTCTCAGGTACTGCTTCCGGATTTCGTGGGAGGTCTGTGGACAGCGCTTGAGACATCATGTTTTACAACACTTATGTATTCTCACAGACACGTGTTTACATCAGCAGATGGCGTATGTCTTTCACGCACACAGCACTACTCGCAGTTTCTCAATGAGTTATATCACCACCCGAGCAGTTGCTCATTTGTAATGAGGGTGGAGGTCTAACGTGAAGAAACTATTCCAAACAAAAATAGGCATTGGCACCCAAAAACTCGACCTGGAACGCTAAATTCTGTTGCTATTGTTTATTCTAGAACTCCCCGTTTGATACCTTTCTTCCCGAAATAGCTTCAATGCCACATATTTCAAACAATGTTGCTGAAGTAATGTATTGGGTTTATTCAGACCAGCTTCCGTTTATTCTGAAGTGAATGCCATAACTGTTGAGAAAATAGGTCACTGGCTTCTTATTCTCGCGAAGTTATTCGAGCAACGTTAATTAATTTAAACCTTGGCGTACTTGCGTTGAAAGTGCGCAGCGAAATAAGCAACCAACCAATCATTTAATCAATCAAACTTTCTGTCTATCCTTAATCAAGCAACCTTCTATTTATCCTTAATCTACAAACCTTCTATCTATCCTTAATCAAGCAACCTTCTATTTATCCTTAATCTATCAACCTTCTATCTATCCTTAATCAAGCAACTTTCTATTTATCCTTAATCTACCAACCTTCTGTTTATCCTTAATCTAGCAACCTTCTATCTATCCTTAAATAAGCAACCTTCTATATACCCTTAATCTAGTACCCTTCTATTTATCCTTAATCAAGCAACCTTCAATATATCCTTAATTATTTTTTTATAAATAAAATGTTGCCTCGTTTTGACGAGGCGCGCCCAGTTCAACCTAATCGGTTATATTAGGGCACATGTCCAATTATCAAAAAAAAACTTTAGTTTTCTATATATCCTTACTCAAGCAACCTTATATCTATCCTTAAGGGGAGGTTAAACCACCAAAATAAAAAACACAGAATACCTATATATAAAATCCCAGCTTTTTCTGTCACTAACGCTAAGGGATGCAACTGTGGTTGAAAGTTAGACATTAATTGTATTGTTTCCCATATATGTGCTCTCCCGAAAATAATAACACCCGACAAAGAAAAGTGCGCAAATGACGGTGTGCATGAACAGTTTGATTATACTGTATGAACAGAAATCAACAGCACAGCTGATAAACAGTACATGAGCTGGAGACAGGAAGATGCGGAGACCCATGATTTAAGTTGTACCAGATATAAATCAAGATGCTCTTCTGTCAAGTTCAGACTTTTAACATCAGATGTAAAACAAACATTTTGGTTTTTTAAAATACTTTTGAATAAGTAAAATTGCCGTTAGGTATTGGTGCTTTTGAATTTAACTCCCGTCGTATGACGGGCTTTTACACTAGTTATAAGATAATAGATATATCTGGTCATTTATACAAGAAAAATGATGGAAAAAATAGAAAACATTGAGGTATAGACTGAAGACTTGCGGTCTATGGGGGAAAAAACAGTAGAAAAAAGGCAAATTTATAGCTTTTTTGGAGTATTTTGTTGCTCAAGATATCTAAAGTGTGAGTATAACTCGAGTTCTGAAATTTGGCTGTTTCATTTGTTAATACAACTCCTTGTATATGATAATGATTTTGAACTAAAATAATTTTGATTGGTTTGATATCTGATTTTTGTTTTGGATTTTAACATACCAATCGACAAACAGTTGTAACTTTTTAGGGGCAAATCAGCTATTTCTTAACAGTTTTGTAGTTTGTTAACATATATCCTTTATTTTAGTTTACTTTTATGAGCGCTATGTGTACAGCATGTGGCCCAAAATTCACTGCTGTATCACTAATAGTTTTAGAAAAATCGTGGTGTACGTGCCCACAATGTTTGTGAAAAATGCGGTTTGGAGAGAGATTATGAAATGATTCATTTCAATTCTGAGTCCCACCACGAGCACACTTTTCCAGAAGGGTATCAGCTGAAAGTTTCTCAAAAACTTCTTTAATAATAGAAAACAGAAATTCAGGAAGTTGAGTCTTATTATCTGCAGCTGGGTCTTTCTTCACAGGGCACCATCTATCACAGTCTTCATGTATTCATTGTCTGTGTTTCCAGATTGCCCATATGCTCTTCTTCATTGCTGGAACATCTCCTACATTTCTGCGTATGGCTGCCCCATAGTGTCCTTGAATCCGTTCTATTGCTAACGCGGTTAATCTGCCTATTCCACCTATGCTGGTATAAGTTTTCCCATTCTCTGTAAACTTCTTGCATCTGTTTTCTGATACTTTATCCAGAAGTCTCCTCCCTATTCGCTTTCGAACATGTCCGCAACATTCAAGCTTTCTAATAGCTTTGCCACGGTAAATGGATGGCTGATGCTCTGCTATTGTCTTGTAATTTTTAGAATCCCCATCTCCTAGATATCCTGTGTAACACAAATCTTACTGCTTCTCTGAACGATTAAAGATTTTTAATATTCCATATGGCTCCATCAAACCTACAGTACCGTCATGATTTTTCTCACATTCTCCTGATTCTGAATGATTCTGACTCCAGAGTTTGAATTCATGGTCTCGTATTCTGCTCGTTGCTTTCATTCAGCTATCACAATAATTGTTGCTCACTTCTACATCCAAAAAAATTTGCTGGTCCCTTTTGGCTAACAGAAAGAACTGTGGCCACACCATTTTTGCTTGTAAGCCTCGCCGCTGCCAAGTACCATCAAATGAAACTGTTACATCTTTACCTTCTAACAGTTTTCTGCTTCTGCTTCTGCTTTGCACTCATCTGCAACAATAGAGGTGGCTTCCGATATCTTTTTTCTGAAGGTCGTACTTCTTATGTTACTTTCTGGTGGTGGCATATTCATGTTTCCCAGAAAGCGCCTTCCCATTTCCATGTGACACCCAATGCTATAAATTGCAAAAGTTGAATCTCAAGTTCACATTTTCTGGGTTCGTTTTCATGGTAATAATATGTTTACATTGTGAGCACATTATATAAAGCTGACTCTCTAGAACTACAAGCTTCTCTGAAATTATAAAATTATCTCCAGTGTCTAATATTTCATAACACGATAGACATGGATATTGTTGAATCAGCTCAGTTACTTGTGTTATATTATATATCCTGTATCCACTCATTCCTTCTACATTTGAATCAGCATATTCATGATCTAGGATATTTTTATGTAGCTTTTGATAAAATGATGATAATCTAGAAGTGCTGACAGGCTCAGAGTTACTAGCATTTTGTGCGACAGTAAACTCCGTTACTGCCTCTGTTAGTGGTTGTCATGTATGATTTATCAGATAGGTATTAGATGTTTATAGCCCTGTCTGAACAGAGGTGATAGTGATGACAATGTGAAAGTAAGGGGTAAGGAATAGTATTTTTTTTTTCTGAGGGTGATCGTGTAAGAGAAAGGACAGTCTGTGGATAGAATAATTTATCTAATCCAGCCTATCTGGACGACGATATTTAAATCAGACGCACTTTCTCTCCTTGTACGAAAATACAAGTTACACTGCGCTCACATGCACACAATTCTGTGACAAATACGTACGAACGTGAAAAACAAACTATGTATAACATATAATAGATAGGGGTTGACCGACACAATAACTAAAGGTTTAATAAAGTTTATTATAAATAGAAAATCACAACATAAATCATATGCATCAAGAGATCATGGTTTACAAACAAAATGAAAATTAATCAAATAGGTTCTCCCCTCTGGTAAAGGAAAAGAAAGGACGATCCCAACAGAGGTTAATTAACTCAAAAGATCAAAAGTTAACAATAAGTTATGACAATAGTCAGTATGAGAAAAGAATAAGTTCCTAATGTAATCTATCCCGTGACTACTCAGATTAGTGAGATAAAGAAAGAAAGAAGAAACCACATACGTATATGATGTTAACAAAAGACATAAGTTTCTTTCTCCGTTCATTCAATTCACACCCATTCAGTGGCCACTTTCAGATTTTTGCTTACCCCAGTAGTTGTCGCAGGCATTCCAAGGAAATACACTAATAAGTAATATATATATTTAGTGTCAAATTTAAGTTTGCCAAATCCAGCCCCAGACTCTCCGTAGTTGCTGACTGCAAATTTCACAGGAGTCGCTAGAGTCGGTGTTAAAATTGTACTGGATACAATAAGTTATCTATGCCTTCAGTTGGTTGGAGTAAGGTTCATGCGTGTGATCGCGGATGTAGAATAAATAGAACAAATACAGTTCCTAGGTTGTTTAGCCTCAGGTGGCTGAAACGCTAGGTTTAAGTTACACAAATGTTGCTGACAATATATTGCCACATTTGGCTGATGATATATATATATATATATATATATATATAATATATATATATATATATATATATATATATATATATATATATATATATATATATATATATATATATATATATATATATATATATATATATATATATAAAGTAAATCTGGTAATTGTTCTGGCCCAGTTAATATTATAATTCAATGGTTCTATTCTGCTTTCTCTCAAGAAAATATGGAAAATTGGACCGCACAGGTCACAGCAGAAAGCTCATCAATATTAAATATTCTTGGGTGCTTATAATATTATAAGTTCGTATGATCATAAGTTCATATGGCCATAAGAAAATAAGCCGCTAGTACTCAGGTTTGATCAGCCTATATTTTAGGGAAAGAACATATAAACATTTAACCAAATTATCAATATCATATCTAACACGTGTTAAAAATAGGACCTCTACACCACTCTGTTATAAATTAGATTTAAACACACGTGTCTAGCTTGTCCTATCATTCTGTTAACGCGTGATATGAACACTAGTCATTTTAAAAAATTACATAAAATGGATAGAAGTAAATAATATTTGCCGTCAGTAGACAGTTATTTAATGTATGTACTAGTCAATTTAAAACATCTCTTACTGGAAAAATAGCGAGTAATTAAATTTACTTTACGCCTGGAAAGTTATTTAATTAGCACAGAAAATCTCAGTGAAATATATATTGAAAACTTTAAACACACTAAATCACTTCAAATCTAGGATACAAATTACCGCAATCAGAAAAATGAAACACTCCACGGAATCTATTAATTTTCACTCTGTACGAGAAATCTTAAGATAACGAGCTAGTGAATTCAGATAGATTTCTGGCAACTGATCATGGCTATCGGAGAGACATGGTATATATTGAAACATTCCGTTCAATCGTTCTCTAATGCGAAAGTCACACCTTTGCCAGACCCGAGCCAATTTGCCGTTCGATTTCTTGAATCAAAGGAAATTTTACCACCTCTTGACTTTCATCTTCTCCGCCTTGCCGAAAATCAGCTACGCAATTTTCATCTGAAAGTTTTACAATCCAAGGTCCGTCTCACTGAATATCGTGTGTTCCCCTGATCAAAGAATCTATTACGCCATGCTCCGCGCTTCGCTCTCTGTTTCACATAGGGCTTGATTGCCAGATAGCCCCCGTGTTAATTAAACTGGTGAATCCTTCATTCATGTAGCAAAAGTATACTCAGATGGGGAGGGGCAAAAGTGGATGATTACTGCTGCACTATTTTCATCTGTGACAGTGGTTTGCAGTTTGCAAATTCAGTACTCACATCTTCATTTATCCTTTTTTTTCACATACCTATTTCCTTGAAACTTTCTTTTCTTTGAACGATCCTTTCTCTTTCGTGAATTGTTATCCATTATTATAAATAATAAAGAATGATTTCACACACATCAATGGTGACAAGCTTACTCACGTGTTGGAACAGCAAACTGCTTTGTTAACACGGAATAGAATAGTCCCTTTTGAGAGCTAGTTTCTGAGTGGCCGGAAAGCGCCTACCTATGGCCATGGGTTAACAAAAATTAGCCAATCAAAATTATTTTCACATGAAATGATGTTTAAAAAGCTTTTATTCTGTTTGCTTCAGGGAAATGAATACCGACATAATTTTTTAAAATCCATGCATTAGAAGATATACAAATTTGTATATTTCGCATATATATTTAGGCAAACAATACACCTACCTGACATACTTTAACAATTTATATAAAATCATCCACAAAGGTTTTAGTGAAAATAAACATACAGAAATGTGGGCAAGTGAATGTACTTTCCAGTGCAATATCAATGTAACATTTGATATTTTCAATGAAATTCTTCATTTTTGTTGGTCAAACCTCCCTTCTATGCATCCTTAAAAGCATCCTATCTATTCTCATGACTGATAACCTTACAAAGAAAAGATCGCATTCTTATCTCATACAGCTCACGATATTTTAGTAGCCAGCTCGAAAGTTTTCACTGGGAATGCGGAAAATGTAGCTATGATCCCGGGAAAACCGCGATTTTAAATGCGGGTAGGAGAGGTCTAGTAAGAAATTTCCGTACTTTAAAAAGTCTCCCCCCCCCCCCCCCCCCCCCCCCCCCCCCCCCCACCACCCCACCACCCCCCCCCCCCAAAGTCACCAAAAGATCTACCAACTCATCCAGTGGGTCTTACTGGTAGATCGTGACCGACTGGTTGTCAACCCCTGGACTCTATAGCCTGGATAGTCATAGCGCAGCTCGTGACAACCTGCGGTGCGCTCTCATTTCGTGCTCAAAGTTACGATATAAAAAGCTCGCTGAATAACACTGAATAATATCTAAAGAAAAGATAACTTTAGGTTTTACCTTAAAGATGATAACAAAGAAAGAACATTACTACTGCTCACTCAGACACGTCGTACAATGCGACTAAAATGAGGATGTGCATGCGGTTGGTGATCTCATCGTGTAAAACACATTGCTACAGAAACCACTTCTGCAAGCATGTTTGAATACTTGGCGCATGTTTCTTGCGGGGGAGAGAAAGGAGAGAACTAGTTGTTGTGGTGGTTCTATGCTCCATAGGGAGCGCAAAAGAAAATGATTATTAAAGAGGACGTTGATGGAGAAACTACAAAAACTTTACTAGAAAGGTGAGATACCAGTGACATTCATTTTTAAGAGAATGTTTTCTTCTTTATGTTAAAACTCATAATGTGCCTATCGCACACATTTGCTGTTTGCAAAAATATGTGGCGGACTCTTTCAATAATTCCCTCCAGTATTGCTGATGACCTAGCTCGTATGTCCTATAACTGTAATCGAGGCAAGACAAGATGAAAATGCTTGATAACAGGTCACAGCAAGTGGGTGTAAAAATGCACAGGAAGAAAACAACCATAATGACAATAAATGCAGGAAACGATACAAAAGATTGTCCTTGAATAAACACCCATACAAGATGTAGAATAATACATTTATCATGGCGGTATGATGATTGGAAACTCTATACAGAGCGATACAACAGGAGGCAATCTGATCATCAGAAGGAGTCCTCTTCCCCCCCCCCCCCCCAGTCGAACAAGTGTTTCGGCCCTGTATACTCCTTTACACTCTAAGGGGGGCGGGTCCACTTGGGTTATGACTACCAAGTGTTTCAGCCTCCTGTTGTCTTGTATCGAAAATGAACCCATTCACTTTGGTAGCAACTTTAAAATCCACAACTCCGCCAGCCGTGGAGGCAATTGTGAAAGTAACAAAGAGAAGACAAATTATTCCGTTTGTTTTGCCGCACACCACGAGTAGGGACAGACACTGACACACCTGCGCTGTATCGCCCTTGCCCTAATGACACCTTGCAAGCTGAGAGCACGTGTTCGAGTGTCTGCCTCCCCTGGCACAGGGGGCACTGCTCATCATCCGACTTTCCCCATCTCACATGGTTTGTGGCCGATGGCAGGAGGTCATACATTGATCTAACAACGAAGCTGAGCCTAAGAGGTGCCATATGCCATATATCATTCCATGTCAAGGACCTTTGCAGGGCTTCTTCCCATGTAGTCCATTGGCCTTGTTGGGCCTGCTGCACTGCTTTTTGCAACCTCTTATCATTCTCAGCTCCTCGTATCTCCTGAACTACCATGTCTCTACGCTCCCTGCTTGATGCCTTGGACCACCAGCGGATGTCTCCATGACCAAATCCCCGTCTATTCGTTTGTGTGTATCCGATTACCTCCCTCATTTTGAGCGACTCTTGGGCAGAATCAACAGGTTCTTCCACTCTCCACTTCCCGTTTTCAGTGTGGGCTGAATGGACTTAACCACGTCATCTGCTGACTCGCGTAGCATCATTGCAAGCCTTGCCTTTCCAACTTTGTACTCTTCAACAACTGACTTGAAAGGAAGCAGAAGTTTTGACTTTTTGCAGTACAGTGCTACATCTGACAGACCTGGTGGTACCCCTAGCCATTTCCTCATGAACTTGTTGACCTTCTGCTCTATAGCTTCCACTGTACTTGTGCTTATTTCATATATAAGCAGTGGTGACAGCAACTTACGTATCAACTGAACTGGAGGCACCACAGTGTGAATTTTCCTAGGAGTCTGCTTTGGTCTATGATCTGTAGCCCTCTGCCTGCCATTTCTATTGTCTGTTGCACTGCCTTCGAGTCTTTTAATGAGGCATCGTATACCCTGCCAAGACTTTTAACAGGTTCCTCAACGACAGAAGGGAATCTTTGGTTGGAAACCATGAATATGACCTCTGCTATCTTCCCTTTCCTGTCTGATAGGCTTCTCGACTTCCTGGGTTTGAAGCTCATTCTGCACCAGTTGACTAGCTCATCCAGGCGTGCTAACATCCTTCGGCCTGATGTTCAACTGATGTCAGAATTGTTGTGTCATCCATGAATGCTTTGAGCGGTGGCATGTGACACATTTCACCGAGCTGTGGACCTATAGCCATTCCTTCAGCCGCATTGAGGATTACCTGCATAGCCATCACGAATAGTATCGGAGAGATGGTACATCCCATCGCAATTCCAACTTCAAGGCCAATCCACTTCGTTGTGTACTCTCCGGTTGAAAATCTGACACAGAACCCTGCGAAATACAGCTTCAGGGAGCCGCGCTAGCGTAGTGGTTACAACACCGCT
This sequence comes from Oreohelix idahoensis, assembly GCA_024509875.1. NCBI lineage: Eukaryota > Metazoa > Mollusca > Gastropoda > Stylommatophora > Oreohelicidae > Oreohelix > Oreohelix idahoensis. The sequence continues at coordinate 144,251 of JAMPIV010004274.1, forward strand.
CTGGCGACCGGGTGATAGAGGATCAAACCCGGGCGACGGCATTTGAGGATTTTTCGTCGACCGGGATTTGGACTGGATTAACTCGAGACCTGGCGAGAACATTTGAAGGAGTGTCGTCGACCAGGGACTGGCGGCTCCTGAGCCGACCCAGCTGCAATGGGTACCTCCGAAATCGGCGAGTATTTGCCTGAATGGCGAGGGACACCTGTCTCTGTACAAGAAATAAAGGGATACTCACGTAAAATCAATGTCAGGTTAGACATAAAATAATAACCTGAGATTTCGCCTCGAGTATTAGCGGGCGAACGCAAAAAAAAAAAACAGCTTCAGCATTGCTGCAATCTCTTGTGGAACATGATGCATTTCTAGGACCTGCCACAACATCTGGTGTGGAACGGATCCATAAGCATAAGATCCAACCAGATTACATGGAGGTTTGTTCTGTCAGACTTTGCCTTTTGAATTGCTTCCCAGATTATTGTGGCATGCTCTAGACATCCTGGTGTACCTTGGATACCTCCTTTCTGAATGGTAGTGTCAATGTTGCCAGGAGATATGTAGTGAGCCTTTTCGCCATCACTGAGAAGCATATCTTCCCTTCCACATTAAGCAGTGAGATTGGCCTGAACTGACTGATGTCTGTGGAATTTTGTTCCTTCGGAATGTAGACTCCGTTCGCCTTTCTCCATTCCTTGCTTACAAGCTGGGTTTTCCACGCATTCTTCAGTAAACGGAGCAGTCGTTTGAGCACCTCAGGGCATCTCTTATACACAACATATGGAACACCATTAGGACCTGGAGCTGACTTGCACCGAGCTTTCTGGACAATGCTTTCTACCTCTTGTATCGTTGGGGGCTTGGTGTTAAATTCAGCTCCTGGCTTACTCGGCCATTTAAGGCCTGCCATGCTGCTGAGCGGCTCATCTTTTGCGACCATCTGAATATGTCATTCTAAGGTGTTCTTCCAGGTCTTCTTTCCTGATGTTTGGCGTACCCGACCGTGGCTGCTCAAACAGTTCTTTGGCAAACTTGAAGGGCTCCCTGAAGAATCTTTCCCTATCCCTTCGAGTCTTCCTTCTCTTCCTGCACAACCTTTCTGCTCTACAAAGGGCATTATGCTGGCCGTTCAGGTGCTCTCAAACCTGTCGTAACCCTTCCTTCTCTGTGGCAACTGCGTTCTTGAATAGTTTTCGGGCTTGTGTCGTAGATTTGTGATAGGTGATTAAGACTTAGTTAGGTCCCTTCTGAATAGACATAGAAATAAGTGATAGCTCAGTGGGAGGTGAGAAAATAGAAATAGATTTTACGAGTGAGGTGGAAGAAATATAGTAGATTCTGTCTCTGACACTCGAGAAGCTTCTCAGTCTGCCTATCATCTACAACAGTGTTAGATTAGTCAGACAAATCTAATATAATATATATTAATATATATGTTCCTCACATACCCACACACGTAAGTGACGACAATAGACGCACAAACGTGAAAACTATGACAATGAAAATATAGATATTTGGAAACGAACTGACCGCCACACTGATTAAGTTTAATTGAATTTTTAATTATCATAATAAAATTCCATCACAACACATAAAAAAATTACATTTAAGCATATACAAATAGTCATAAAGTCAATGAATTGCTACAAGAATGATAGACCCATTGGTATGATCCATTCCCTCGATGTATAGCCCACAGTCCTGTTAGAAGAAAAGTGATAGCCCCAAAGAGTCACGGATACATATACTGAAGTCTAAGAGTTCCCTTTAAAGGTATGGACAGACTTTGATACTCTAATCTATCCTAAGGACAATATTGATAGCAGCAAAACTTGCATAAAGAAATTACAAAGTGGGTGCATATATTAAAAAAAACATCACTCAGTCTACTCTCACTCTGTTCTTTCAGCAGGGATCCCTGTCTCACTTTCTTACCTAATGTCTGGATGATGTTCGCCGTCTGGCGCACTTTATGACACACCCAACGTAAATCTGCCTTTCGTTTGATGAAGCGGATACCCAGCTCTGCAGATCTTAGTTTCATCCAATGGGTCCGGGGAGCGTCCTCTTCATGCGATATTTTGTTCAGATTTAGTTATTGTGACTTTACTCAGTTCAGGTAAGAATTAGGTTTAGTGGGCCCACAATGTCAGAATCACGAGGTTTCCCGTATTTAGGAAAATGACCGGTTGGTAACTTCTCTCAAAAAAAAAAAATAATTATTGTACACACCACCATTTGTCAAAAATCGTCGGAAAGTTAATGCTGGTAATATTTTTCGCCACAGAGGCTGCATGTACTTGATGTTTTATCAGGAAAAATTTAATCTGGCGGTAGGCGCAGTTATTCAATTTGTCTTAAAGTTTGTGAAAATGGGTACTCTGTCGTTCTGGATGCAAACACAATGCCAGACAGGTTTTACTTTGTATACCCACACGTCTTTAATTAAAAGAATGTTTAGTTCTTCACAGATATTTCTCATCAGTACTTAAACGCTGGTAGAGTTGGGCTACCCCAGTTTTCACTGAATAAAGAAAAACAAACATATAAAATACTTATACATACTATTCCTCGGTTATAACTTACATTATAAACTGCAAGCGTAGAGCTTGTTTGTATCGTTTAAATCTCCCGTGATATAAGTTATATTCATAAAATCAGTCATCATGAATTAGAAATACGTACGTATCTCGTCAATACTCAATGATGAATCAGTGCAGGTATAATAATAATAATAATAAATTTTTTAAGCACAAAACACGGCGCATAAGGCAGAAACCAGTGCTCTCCAGGTTGTTCGTTTTGACGCCATTCCTCTTAGCTCTTGCACATTATTTAGGCCCAACGTTCTTCCTTCTCTTATTATTGTTCTTCTGGGTGTTTCTTTTGGACTTCCTTTTTTCTTCTTACCCTCAGGAACCCAAGTGAGCGCCTGTAGTGGTATTCTGTTGTTTTGCATTCGTAGGACATGACCGATATATGACCATCGTCTTTTCCTTATATAGTCGGAGACATATTTCTGCCTAGAGTCTTCTCTTATTTGTCGATTAGTCTTCAATTCTTTCCAACTGATGTTCATGAGTTTTCTAAGACATTTGTTCTCGAATGTATTCAGCTTGTTCTCCAATGATTTTGTTATTTTCCAACTCTCACAGCCGTATGTTAACACTGAGATAACATTTGAATTAAACAGACGAAGCTTGGTATGTATATTCAATGATCGTAATTTCCAAATGTTAGATAATCTATTGAAGGCGCTAGCTGCCAAAGCAATTCTAGTATGGATTTCTCTTGTTGTGTCACCATCCTGAGTCATTTTACTGCCTAAATAATTGAAACTTTCAACTTTCTGTAGTTTTTCCCCGTTCAAGATGATATCAAAGGTCTCGTTAGAAAAGTTCATAGCTTTAGTTTTAGAGGCATTTATTTGGAGACCTATTTTAACGGAGAGATGACACAAATTATTTACTGCTTCTTGGGATTGTCTGGGTGTTGAATTTAAGAATGCTAAATCATCTGCGAAATCCAGGTCCCCCAGGAATAGTGCAGGAATAAGTTAGTTTAAAATACACTCGACTAATTACTAGCAATTTAATAAAATTTATTTATAGCTGCATGAGTTTAAGCTAGAAATTATAATTTATTTTGCTGTCCACTGAAACACGTCGACTAGAGAATATAACAGACTTATAAATTAATTTCTTCTGCACAGAAATCTAACTAGTAAAATGAAATAAGCGGTTATCACTGAATCACTCAATTCTACTATATATATATATATATATATATATATATATATATATATATATATATATATATATATATATATATATATATATATATATATATATATATATATATATATATATATATATATTTACCTCCACACAGAACTACAGATTAATACCACAAACTAGAATCCTTCAATATAATGGTAGTCTAGAACTCGGCAAAATGTTGCCAAGAAACTCAGAACTTTGCAATATACAAGATATTTTCTAGCACGAGTGATCTGTCTACTGCAGATTTAGGAGGACTGAATGAAGTCAAGTTTCAGCTACTGGGTAGATATATGAAACAGACAAAGGATCCCACGTTATTTCGAAAAAAAATCCGAAATAGCTTCCCCTTCTCGTCTAACACTTCACATAAACTCAGACGCCTTCTATAACCTGTCAATACGCATCTTAACACCTCACGCTGAGAACTAGCCGTAGAAGCGTGAGTGTCATGGAAAAACGAGACGAATGTCTGCCATTCGGTCTCTCGAGAACGAATTTCTCACACTATTTTGTCTACTGCAGGGCCTGACACCTTATGCAATAAAATGCGTTTCTAAATGAGAATAGAAACAGGCGAAAGTTTGAATGGGAAAGTAATATTTTGTCGCAAACGAACGAATGCGAAAAAAAAAAACAGGAAAAGAATAAAAGAGCGATAATAAAGTAGAGGACATGGGTAGAAAAGAAAAGAATATAGAAAATTTATTGATCATAAATCTCTATGCGACAGAACGTCCCCCCTTTAAGATACGGAAGCACTCCATGTCTACGTTATGGAAATAAATTTCCGATATCCGTAGCTTCAGGGTGTCTGTTCTCTTCCCTCTCATCTCCCCCCTCCGTCTCTCTCCCATTACTACTCAAGTCTACTCCCAAAGTTTCCTTTCTCTGGAATGTCTTCCGTTCGCGCTTGAAAGAGCGTCGCCGCTTTTGACATTTTTGAAAGATTTCGTGTGTATGCAGTGGAATTTCCCTGCCACTATCGTCATCTTCGTCAATTTTGGCGATCGTCAGGAGATGTTCGGAGGTCGGCACTGGTCTTCCCAAGTATCTCTTTAACAGATTTAAATGGAAAACCTTCTCCTTTCCTTCAATAGAGATCTGGTAGTTAGCCTTAGAAATCTTTTTCAGGACGGTAAACGGCCCTTGCCATCCCGGTAGGGAGCAACACCAAAACTTTCTCTCCTGCTTCCAATTCTCTCTCTTTCGCGACTTTCCTGTATCGGTTAGCGTGCTTTGTGCGTGCTCGCTTAAAGTTGGTCGTTGCTAGGTCCCATCCTAGTTTCAACCTTTCCTTTAAAACTGAGACAAATTTACTTGCTGAGACAATTGTCTCATCCGCCTTCTGGTCTGTCAGCGACCAAAGTAAGGCTTCAAGCGGCCCCTTAATAGGTCTGCCGAATAAAAGCGTTGCTGGCGGAAATCCCGTGGAAGTATGAGGAGATTCTCTGTAGCTAAATAAAGCTGCAGGAATACAAAGATCCCAATCTTCAGGTTTCACTTGTGCCAGTTTATTAAACATCATATCGAGGTTTCCATTAACACGTTCCACGAGCCCATTTCCGGCCGGAGTATAAGGCTTTATGTAGATGTGTTGGTTCCTCAAGATCTTCACGATCTCATCCATCAACAGTTTCCGGTATGGAGATCCGTTATCCGTCAGCACTTGCTGAGGGAATCCCAACCGAGTAAAAATCTGCACCAGGGATTGTGCGACATGCTTGGCATCTGTGCATGTTAAAGGGATAGCTTCTGCCCATAAAGTGCATGTGTCGACTAAGGTCAGGATATACCTGTTCCTTCTTTTAGTCCTTTCTAAGGGTCCTAAAATGTCGATCACAACCCGTTCAAATGGTGTTCCCATTACTGGCATTTCACCCATGCAGACTGAGGGTGTCCGTTGCTTGGGTGGTACACGTTGGCACTGGGCACAGGATTTGACATACCTGATAATATCAGTATTTACTCCTGGCCACCAATAATGAGTGGTTATCCGTTGGTTTGTGGCGTTTTGTCCCATATGTCCGCTGAAGGGAAGAGAGTGCCCCATTTCTAGGATTTGGCTTCTGTACTGTTTCGGTACTAGGAGCTGGTTGTAACATTGGTCAGGCTTGCCCGTTCTGCGATAAAGTACGCCATCCTTAGAAAAAATGTCCCCGTGCTGTCTGGGTTCCTTAGCCATGGGCAGTTTCCTAAAGCAGGGTGCCAAAGTAGGGTCCTTTTGTTGCGCTTCTTTAAGTTCCATAGGTAACACATTAAGCGCAGGCTCCCGTTCCTTCTTGGTTTGCCCTCTTGTAGTTACTGCTGCCACAATCGGCTCTTCCGGTTTCCCAATAAACACGTATCTACCGCCAAGTATGACTGGGTAGATTGGGTCATCCATAACAGCCGCTTTGATCACGCCTCTGACAAAATCAGAGTGGATCTCCACGAATGCGATGGGAACCGCTGTAGGTGCATCACTCTTAGAGACTCCACAAAATTGGACGGTCTCTCCTGTCTCTTGACCGGGTTTGACCAGGTGCCTGGCAACAATGCAATCATAAGAAAGCCCCGTGTCAAATAAACAAAAAGTTTGAGAACCGTTCAAAATAACAGTACCTCGCGTTGAGGGTCTCTCTCCCTCAGGTTGGGAATCACTGTCAATAATTCCGCCTTGCGAGACTGTTAGCAAGCATCCGATGCGTTTAGGCTCAGTGTGTTCGCCCTGATCATTAGTCCCGTGCGCAGGAGTTTTCCCTTTGTCACCTTGTCCTTTCTGACCGCGGTGCCATGAAGGGCGGTCGGGTTGATCAGACTGTTTACTGTGGTTGGGGTACTTGTTTTTGTAGAACTTGGATTTTTCAGGAGGGGGGTTTTGAGGTCCAGTTTCTCTGTGGTTATTCTGGTTAGAAGCATGAGAAGATTGCTCTAGATTTCTCTTCCGAAAAGGCTCATCTGTCGGTTTACGTTTTGTAACCGGCAGTTCGGCCAGCGCATTTTGATAACGCTCAGACTTTTCCAAGATGTCTTCAAGCTTTTCTGCACCTTGCTCAGCTAAAATCTTCTGGTGTCCGCAGACAAAGTGTTCTTTATTTGTTCTGTTATAACAAATTCCTCAAGACCTTCATAGGTAGAGGGGAGCTGCGAGAGCTCTAGGCACTTTGTCAGATATTCCTTTAGACGAGAGGAGAACTGCTGAAAAGTTTCAGAATTCTCCTTTCTGCTGTTGCGAAAGAGTTGCAAAAATTTGTGCGCGTTCATTTCAAAACGCTGCAGTAACGCTTTCTTCAAGACGTCGTAATTGTCTTGTTGGCTGCTCTCCAGTTTTGCATACACATCGTAAGCAGAACTTTTCAAAGCCTGGGAAATCTTCATATTCCAGCGCGACCTCTCTAAACCGTACAGAGTTGCAATTTTCTCAAATTTTTCTGGATACGTGTCAATCTTCTCATTAGGACAAGTGAAAGATTCTAGAGCGAAAGACATAGCGGTGAGATGAGGAGATTGAGTGTTAGAAGGATCCGTTAAAGAAGAATGAGGAGAAGACTCTCCATTGCTGGAGGTAGAGGCAGCACCACGGCTTTGGAACTTTAGCGTCTTAAGCGCCAACTCGTGCTGTCTCTGTTTCTCTTTTTCCTCATGCTGTCTCTCCTCTCTCTCCTTCTCATGCTGCCTCTCCTTCTCTCTTTCCTCATGCTGTCTCTCCTTCTCTCTTTCGTTTGTCCTGTGGATTTCCATTTCCTCATCCACCTTCTTCTGTTCTTTAGTTACGGTTGTTCTTTCCTTAGCTTTGGCTGTTTTTCTCTCCGCATCATATCTGTCCAGTTCGTCCCTGACAAAAGCTTTCGCTTAATCTCCGTCCAAACCTTCTTCTCTTGCCTCGTCCCTGAGCATCTGTCTAAGTTTCGCCCTTTCTGCCATAGTAAATAGCTGACTGAGACTTGTTGAGAAAGAAGTAAGACAAAAGATAACCTGGTTCCTTACCACTTACGAGAAAATACCAATTTAAAAAAAGATGATATTCTTTAACCTGGGATACCTCCTCCTATGATATAGTATCTAACTATCGCTGCTATTAATCGGCAAATAAAAGCTCTAACTGCAAGCGGCTATACCAATTAAATGGTAGTTAAGATTACTCACTAAAAAAAAAAAGTTGCTACAGTGGAAACAAAATAATTATTGCAAAAATTTTACAGAGAAAAAACAATTCCCTTAATTTTTAAGTCCACTACAAGTTCACCCCTGAAGTCAGATCGGGTAAGGGAGGCAATTAATCTGGACGAAATAGTCCGAAACGCACTCAGTTCAAACACCTTTCTGCTTCAAACCCAGTGATCGTTAGACAATCACAAACTTTACCAGCGTTTAGTATTACAAAATCAATAATTAACATATATTCCGACAAAATCAACCTGTAACTCAAATGTATATTACTAAAAATGCTGTGAAAAAACAATCATTGATTGTGTGGTCAGCACGCCCATAAACAGATCGTTGGTCTAGGAGAATAGTTATTTTTAAAGATACACAATACCACGAGACAATCACACTCTTACTCTATTACAGAATAAAGAAAGAAATCCTACAGACGAGCTGATATTTGTCGTGCTTGCTCAGGACTAGAGTTCAATTCCTAGACAAACAAACACTATTTGTCGTATCGTCTGCCTCTTCTAAGTTCAAAATCCCGATAGACGAGATCTCATTTGTCGTACTTGCTCAGGATTTTGAGTTCAATTCCCAGAAATGAGCAACCATTTGTCGTAGATTTGTGATAGGTGATTAAGACTTAGTCAGGTCCCTTCTGAATAGACATAGAAATAAGTGATAGCTCAGTGGGAGGTGATAAAACAGAAATAGATTTCACGAGTGAGGTGGAGGAAATATAGTAGATTCTGTCTCTGACACTCGAGAAGCTTCTCTCAGTCTGCCTATCATCTACAACAGTTAGATTAGTCAGACAAATCTAATATAATATATATTAATATATATGTTCCTCACATACACACACACGTAAGTGACGACAATAGACGCACAAACGTGAAAACTATGACAATGAAAATATAGATATTTGGAAACGAACTGACCGCCACACTGATTAAGTTTAATTGAATTTTTAATTATCATAATAAAATTCCACCACAACACATAAAAAAAATTACATTTAAGCATATACAAATAGTCATAAAGTCAATGAATTGCTACAAGAATGATAGACCCATTGGTATGATCCTTTCCCTCGATGTATAGCCCACAGTCCTGTTAGAAGAAAAGTGATAGCCCCAAAGAGTCACGGATACATATACTGAAGTCTAAGAATTCCCTTTAAAGGTATGGACAGACTTTGATACTCTAATCTATCCTAAGGACAATACTGTTAGCAGCAAAACTTGCATAAAGAAATTACAAAGTGGGTGCATATATTAAAAAAATACATCACTCAGTCTACTCTCACCCTGTTCTTTCAGCAGGGATCCCTGTCTCACTTTCTTACCTAATGTCTGGATGGTGTTCGCCGTCTGGCGCACTTTATGACACACCCAACGTAAATCTGCCTTTCGTTTGATGAAGCGGATACCCAGCTTTGCAGATCTTGGTTTCATCTAATGGGTCCGGGGAGCATCCTCTTCATGCGATATTTTGTTCAGATTTAGTTATTGTGACTTTACTCAGTTCTGGTAAGAATTAGGTTTAGCGGGCCCACAATGTCAGAATCACGAGGTTTCCCGTATTTAGGAAAATGACCGGTTGGTAACTTCTCTCAAAAAAAAAAATAATTATTGTACACACCACCATTTGTCAAAAATCGTCGGAAAGTTAATGCTGGTAATATTTTTCGCCACAGAGGCTGCATGTACTTGATATTTTATCAGGAAGAATTTAATCTGGCGGTAGGCGCAGTTATTCAATTTGTCTTAAAGTTTGTGAAAATGGGTACTCTGTCGTTCTGGATGCAAACACAATGCCAGACAGGTTTTACTTTGTACACCCACACGTCTTTAATTAAAAGAATGTTTAGTTCTTCACAGATATTTCTCATCAGTACTTAAACGCTGGTAGAGTTGGGCTACCCCAGTTTTCACTGAATAAAGAAAAACAAACATATAAAATACTTATACATACTATTCCTCGGTTACAACTTACATTATAAACCGCAAGCGTAGAGCTTGTTTGTATCGTTTAAATCTCCCGTGATATAAGTTATATTCATAAAATCAATCATCATGAATTAGAAATACGTACGTATCTCGTCAATACTCAATGATGAATCAGTGCAGGTATACGTTAGTTTAAAATACACTCGACTAATTACTAGCAATTTAATAAAATTTATTTATAGCTGCATGAGTTTAAGTTAGAAATTATAATTTATTTTGCTATCCACTGAAACACGTCGACTAGAGAATATAACAGACTTATAAATTAATTTCTTCTGCACAGGGATCTAACTAGTAAAATGAAATAAGCGGTTATCACTGAATCACTCAATTCTATTAGATATATATATATATATCTTTACCTCCACACAGAACTACAGATTAATACCACGAACTAGAATCCTTCACTATAATGGTAGTCTAGAACTCGGCAAAATGTTGCCAAGAAACTCAGAACTTTGCAATATACAAGATATTTTCTAGCACGAGTGATCTGTCTACTGCAGATTTAGGAGGACTGAATGAAGTCAAGTTTCAGCTACTGTGTAGATATATGAAACAGACAAAGGATCCCACGTTATTTCGAAAATCCGAAATAGCCTCCCCTTCTCGTCTAACACTTCACATAAACTCAGACGCCTGTCATAACCTGTCAATACGCGTCTTAACACCTCACGCTGAGAACTAGCCGTAGAAGCGTGAGTGTCATGGAAAAACGAGACGAATGTCTGCCATTCGGTCTCTCGAGAACGAATTTCTCACACTATTTCGTCTACTGCAGGTCCTGACACCTTATGCAATAAAATGCGTTTCTAAATGAGAATAGAAACAGGCGGAAGTTTGAATGGGAAAGTAATATTTTGTCGCAAACGAACGAATGCGAAAAAAAACAGGAAAAGGAAAAAAGAGCGATAATAAAGTAGAGGACACGGGTAGAAAAGAAAAGAATATAGAAAATTTATTGATCATAAATCTCTATGCGACAGCCTGCTTCTTCTGTTTTCTGATTTCTTCTATTTTAATTTGTCTTCTAGTTTTTCGCGGTGGGTTATTTTCCCTTGCCTCCCTGACTCCGGACACTTTGCGATGGTGAAGATATATTATGTCGCCGAAGATTTCCAGCTTCTTCTCCAAAGTTATCTGCTTCAGGTTGTTATCCAACTCTTTTGCCAAGGCTTTCGTCCAGCTGTTCCCCAAGCCCTTTTGCACTGGCAGGTGGAAACTTGATTGCATCTCTCTTCCCGTCCAAGAAGTGTGTGAGATCATCATCAGGCAGATCAACTTGAATGTACTCAGCACTGTGGATTGACTCCTGGCTGCGTTCTTCTAACGTCTTATCCGTCGAGACAGAGCGCTGTTGATCTCCCCCTGATGAGCTCCTAAACCCCTTTTTCGTTCTGTGAATTTTCATTCTTTTCCGAGTAGAGAATTTCCTACCACAGGCACATGGAAATTCCAGCTGTTGCTCAGTGCTCGAAGTCCGTGTAACGGGTCTAGTCGATTCCAATGAGGCGCCTGTGGATTCATCATTCTCCCCCCCCCCCCCTTTATCGGTGAATCCTGGGGGCATCTATCATTTTTGGGTCCTGTAGCAATTGAATACAGCTTACGGGTTACTAACCCGGTCAGCCGGTTTCTAGTCGTTCCCGGTGTCGTCTGTCTTTCCAGAAGTCCATCGGTCTTTTCCCGATTGTCACTGGTTTGACCATGAAACTATGATAGGAAACTCTATACAGAGCGATACAACAGGAGGCAATCTGATGATCAGAAAGGGTCCCCCCGTCGGGGGATCAAATGGTCAATTCCGCGGTAATAAAGATCAAGTATAGATTTTGCGGGACAGACAATGGTATCGAAATAAGAATACAAAGGGCAATGGTATCTTTCATTGCATTGGAAAACTTATTGAGATCAAGAGAAATCAGGTCCAATACAAAAATCAGATTCTTCAACACAAATATCAAGTCAGTCCTACTGTATGGCTTTAAAGCATGGAGAACAACAAAAAACAACAACCAATGAGTTACAGACTTCCATAAACTGGTGGTCGCTTAGAATAAAAGGATTGCATTTATATGACAAGATCACTCATGTGGAAATGATGACACGAATCAGACAAGCTCCAGTGGAGCAAGAGATGAGATGAAGACGCTGGACGTGGATAGGACACACACTGAGGAAACTTATTGATAGTATTACAAGGCAGTTCTTGTTCTGGAATCTCTGTGGTAAGACAGGAAGAGGAAGACCGAAGATTACACTGAGAAGAGGACTGGAGACAAGACATGAAAGGACAGAGGAAGACACGGACAGACTCTTAGCTGTTGGCACGAGACAGAAAGACTTAGCATACATTTGTTGAAGACCTGTGATCATTGGGGAGCTAAAGGGCGATTACGATGAAATCCGGCCCCGAAAGGTGGCCTAATTGGCTACCCCTGGTCTATAGGAACTAATTTAACAGTTTACATACAACGATGAATCCGGCCCCGAAAGGTTGCCTAATTGGCTACCCCTGGTGTATAGGAACTGATTTAACAGTTTACATACATATGCCCACAACAGCTGTCTTATAATTATATCCATTCTTTCTTCTACCTATTCATACCTAAGCCTGTAGAAGACATGGTCTGAGTGCTAGGCCTACTTACGATCATTTCGTTCTTTTGTGTTCTGTACCGGAATCCTAACCCTAGCCCTCGATCCCACATAATGTCAATCTTGAAACGCCGAAAATAAACCCACAGGTATTTAAAACGGCTTTAATACAACACTTTCAAATATTCGTTGCCGCTTATAGTCCCGCCCTTGACTACGCGCTGGCACTTATTTGTAAACAAAGAAGGGCGGAAATGTGCATTCTTTCCCGCTTTATTGGTTTAGCACCTGCGATAAAGGTGAAGACTTGCGAACAGGTATTTCAAACATGTAACGGGGGAATCTAGACAATGTACACGCTATAAACACTCAATTAATTGCTCGTCAAGTCCTCAATAGAACCAGTCATGTTGTCCATCTTTGGTTTCCGATATGCTCTTCAAAATGGCGTAACCACGAGTAGCGGTGACAAAGAAATCATGGATATTAGAACGGTCTTCTTCTTCTTCTTCTTGCGATCGCATCTTTGATGATTACACCGTCAGACGAGTTCTCATGATGAATTCGACTGTTGTTTGAAGTTCCTCTTTAACTCCATATAGCTTTGAGTTTAGTGTTGAGTCATTGGGCCAGTATATCTTTCTTAACTGGTCATACAGAGGACAGTCCTGTAGAACATGCTCAGCAGTTTGTTCGTTTAATCCACTTGTGCACAGTGGTGAAGCAGACAATCGTAGCTTGTGCATGTGTTTATTCAGTTTGTTATGCCCTGTCCTGAGTCGAAAAATAGTTATCTGTCCCTGCCGGTCGAGAGTGTGATAGTCGTCTTTGGGTTGGTTCTGTTCTCTTCTGATAGTCTGGATAGCTCTCTTTTTTCTCAAAGTATGTGACTTCATTATCTTCTTGTTCACATTCTCCTCCCTTTTTTGCAAGTTTATCTGCCTTTTCATTTCCGGATACACCACAATGAGATGGTACCCACTGAAGTATGGTTCTCTTTTTGGCAGCTACCTTGTCTAGCTCATTTCTCAGATGCGGGAGCCCACCACCCCCGAGAGCCCGCAGGACAGACAGCGCATCTGTGAGGATGACCACCCGGTGGCAGTCAGAGTTGGTGCCACAAATCACATCTGCAGCCCGCTCCAGAGCCCGAACCCCAGCTGTACAGTCGGAACAGAATTTACCAGTGGGAATGTGCCTAGTCTCATAGTGGTTGTCAGGATATGAGATAAAGATACCGGCACCTCCATTCCTAACAGCATTAGTTGCCGATCCATCCGCATAGGCATGCACCCATGATTGATCGGGACAGCTCCCTTGGATCACACTCAATGCAGCAGTTCGCCTTTGCAGATCATTATACTCACATCCACTTGTGAGACCACTGACTGATGTATTAATTTGGAGGGCATTGCTGGCCTGCTCCCATGGTACAGGGTACAGGGTGGGCTTCAGTGGTGTTGTCTTCATGGATAGGTCTTCCTGATGCTGTCCTATAAGTCTTTTTTCCCGATGCACAAAGCTGCTACGCTTTAGACGTCCCAATGCCAGATCATCTAGTCTTGCCTTCATTGGGTGCATTGGCATACTGTTGTACTTTTCCATCTGGATCATGGTTTTTGTGTCTCTTCTATGGGACAATGTCTGTAATCCAGCAACCTTCTGCATCTCTGTTATTGGTGTAGTTTCCATGGCTCCTGTAATGAGCCCGAGAGCTTGACTTTGCACCTTGTCCAAAGACTGCAGATGTGAGTTAGCAGCTGATGACCATGCTGCTGAGCCAAACTCCAAGTGTGGTCCTATTACTCCATTATAAATCTTCTTTAGATTTCGTTCATTTGCTCCCCAGTTGGTACCTGCTAATTTTCTGAGTATGCCTAGTCGTCTTCGGGCCCTTCCTTCTGCATTTTCAATACGCTTATTCCATGCAAGCCCTTGGTCAAATGTCACCCCAAGATAGGTGGGGTAGCTCTCTTCCTTGACCACGGTTGTCCCTAGGTGTATGTTAGCTGATTTGTCCTTGGGGGCGAGGGAGAACAGTATTGTGGAGGTTTTGTCTGTGTTTATTGTGATAAGCCATTTCTCTGCCCATGACACTAGCATGTCTGCTGCCCGCCGCATTCTATAACTTGCTGTGGTGACATTTTCATCAGCGCACCAGAGTACTAGGTCATCTGCATATAAGGCAGCTTTCACTCCTGCAGGGAGATCTTTCACCAGGTCATTGATGTAAACAAGGAAGAGTGTTGGGGAAATTACTCCTCCTTGAGGTACCCCCTGATGGAGCAACACTTTTCTGCTCTGCAGACCGTCAAGAGTGACTCTAGTTCTCCTGTTATGCAAGTATGACTGGATCCATTTCATCATGTTGCCTTGGACTCCACTTCTCCTAAGTTTTGCAATGAGGCCATCTTTCCACACCTTGTCAAAGGCCTGCTTGAAGTCGACCCAGATCGTTAGGACCTTTTTCTTCTCCTGGAAGGCATCTTCTATTGCTTGAGACAAGTAAGTAACTTGGTCTTCTATACTGTAGCATTCTCTAAATCCAGCTTGTTCCGGCACCAGGATCTGCTCAGACTCTAAATACCATTTCAATCTGTGGTTGACTATTCGCTCCATAGTCTTCCCAACACAGCTTGTGAGACTGATTGGCCGGTAACCCGCAGCCTCGGTCTTACATTTCCCTTTCTTTAGTATGGGTATTGTGATGGCTTCTCTCCACACCTGGGGTACCGCCCCTTTCAACCAGCTGTGGTTGAATATCTCAAGCAGTTTTGTCTTTGCTGCTGAGCTCAGATTTACTAGCATTTCGTTGCTGATTTTGTCTGGGCCGGGGGACTTTTGAAACTTAAGCTTGGAAATAGCCTTCTGTAGCTCTCCCAGTGCGATGGGTTCCCCCACCGGGGCAGGAGCATCTGTCTGTCCCATGGCTGCCAGCACTTCTTTTCCTATCTCTCTCTGATGGTCTATGTCAATGGGTAAGTTGCCCTCTGAACTGTATCCTCTAGCAAACAAGTCTGCAGCTTGCCTTCCTCTGAAAAGTTTGCCACCTTCATCCAATGTGATAGTCTGCCTTGGTGAGGAACGCTCTTCATTTAGAGACCTGACCAATCTCCAAAGTCTCCTGCCGTCTTTCTCAAGGTTCAGCGATGCCGTTTTAGTTCTCCAGCTTTTCCGTTTTTCTTCTAGCTTTGCTCTCTGAAACTCTGCCACAGCCCTTTTCCATTTGTTGTGAGTTTCAAGTGAAGGCTGAGACTCTGCGTCCCCTCCAGCCCCGTCCATAGCCCCCCGACGCTCTTGGAGAGCGCTGGACCAGCATGGTATGTAGTTACGCCGGCATCCTTTGGGAATGGCCTCTTTTGCAGCCTGCAGTATGCATCTGTTGAAGTCTTTTACCACTTCATTAATGTCTCTGTTCTGTACCCTGAGGGTAGACAGCAGCGTGTTCACCCGATGCCTGAATAAACCCCAGTTGGCTTTTTTGTAGTTCCATCTTGTAATGGCTGGGCCTGTACTGAGAGTTGCACTCTGGACAGTAAGAAAGATTGGGCGATGGTCGCTTCCCCCTAGTTGGTCTCCTACTTCTCCACTAATAGATCCAGCTATATCTGGTGTGGAGAAGGCAAGATCTGGTGTTGAAGTTGTGTGCCATCCTCTGGAGTAGAAGGTAGGAGTATCTGTGGCATTATTGACTAAGATTAGGGAGCGATCATCTTGCCAAGTTTCAACCTCTTCACCTCTGTGATCCAGATGGTTATAGCCCCAGCTCTGGGAGTGGCTATTAAAGTCTCCAACTGCTATAAAGTTGGTGGCTGGTACCTGTATAGAGCTGAGACTCAGAGGTTTGTTGTTCGGACAGCAATAGCCCAGGAGCTCTATTTCCATCTTGTCTACCCTTATCTGCAACAGCTGATATTCTGCTCCATCCATGAAGGTTTTCCTTTCGTGTGCAGGAATGTTATTCCCCACAAGAGTAAGTACTCCTCCCCCTCGTCTATCTTTTCTGTCGGATCTGAAGCATTGATATCCCCTTACTTTAAAGGCCTGATCTGCTTTCAAGTGAGTCTCTTGGATACAGCAAACACTGACTTGCTTCTCATACAAGATGTTTTCCAGCTCTGTCTTTTTGCTGTATCCAGCCTGCTTGCTGTTCACTCCCTCTGCATTCCAGTGCATCATGACAAGTGGCACTCTGGGTTTCTCTTTTTCTGTTTTGTTTTGGTCAGTAGTTCTCCTCCGCCGTCTGCTGACTCCACAAGACGGTTTAGAGGGTCCTCCAGTAGCTGAGGGTGGGCTCTGTCGAGGCTCAGAGCCCGGCACTGCACCTGCCTGGTGGAGCTCCACAGGGCGAGCACCATTACGAGATTTATTTGACGGTGCACTCTCCATAGAAAAAAAGGCGAGTTGCGTGATACTGTGGTTTCCGGTGCGCCTTCTGGCCCAGTATCTACGACTTTAGCACCTGTTCAACGGGAGAGTGGGCTCATCCCTAATCTGTTTATGTTCCCAGTAGAAGACTATTCGCAAGCAGCCTGGGGGTGTCACTGCTCTGCGCGGACCTTGTTTACCGAGGCGGTGTCCGAGCTCGTATGGTGAAAATATGGTTGCATTATCTTCATAATAGTTTGAGTTAATAAATTTCAACTTAGTCATCTTCATGGCATTGTGATGCTGGGGTGCCTGTGGATTTCCTACCGCCCCGGGTAGAAGCCAGAAGTGCACTGTGCCAGCTCTGGGGGAGATAAAGGGGGTGTTTCTGCCTCTCTCTGAGATACGTAGCCAAGGTAGGGCTCACAGTGCTCATTCCCCGCCACCAAATTGCCTGCTGGTTACGCCGAGTTCTCCGAGGCTCTAGGCATGTGACCAAGAGTTGAAGGCAATAGGATCGTCACGTCCTGAGTCTCTGTGCCTGTACGATGGGTTCCGATCTTCAGGAAGTAGGTCATACTCGTTCCCACTCCCAAGACTTGCTCAGTATCCATCTGGCTCCTTCCCACCCACAGAGGGCGTGTACGGTGTAGTGCACCGGATTTATTATCGAGGTTTACTCCTCTAGATCCGTTGTGTTTTGCCTGAGGATTCGCACCCTCAGTTACCAGGACTACCTCGGGGAGGGTGTGGCTCTTCACCACGCACAACGATCTTGGGGTATGAGAGGTTTTGCTAGGCCAAGAGACTGGCACCGCAATGGTCGCTCCTTTCATGAATGAATTCACTAGGCCTAGGGTGAAGCAAGGGGGGAAACCCACTACCCACAACATCAACACATCATACCCCCTGTCTGTAAGACTTGCCCCTAGAACGGTCTAATTGTTGTGGTTATTTATTTGAACATTGGATGAAGTTGTCTGCTTTCTTATGCCAGTTTATGTATAAGCTTTTGTAAACCTGGTGCACATCATTATATTCAATTTTATAAATGACTGGTTTTTTTTAATACTTAGAGTATATGTATATTTTTTTTTTCCAAAAGTTTTATGTTAGATAAATACAAATTATTCTGAAATTGAACACTTTTGGGAGGGGCCAAGACAGTGTTTCGGGGCCTAGAGTTTGGCAATAGTAACATATTAAGTTCCATATGGTTACTTAAACCCGGCGGTCGGTTTAAACAGACTAGTAAATCGTTTCTAATCGGTTATGTGTTTGGAAGTGTATGGATGTAACGCCCATATGTTTATAGCGTGTTCGTATACTGGAATGCATATTTAGTCATGAATAAGAAAGGCGACAAATAGAAAGACAAGATTTAGTTCAGAAAAATGTAAGCGTTACAGAAAGAACAAAGAAAGTGAACTTGATTAAAACACTCACTGACTGTGGATGAGAAGCAAGGTATGAATTGTGAAAACTATTCACGTATGTATTATATGATCATTGAAAAGTCCTTCCCTGTTTTTAAATCTTTGTTTCTTCTCTCCTGTTCAGCTAATTTATATGAAAGAAACGTCGGAAGAAAGATAAGTGCTATTTTATTTCGTCAAATTAGTTGTCACATTAATAGACAGCTCAAAGTGACATGTGACTTTTTCTACACATCTCCTCATTGCGGGATCAATTTTCCGTCTCTATTTTATCATAAGTTGATTGGTCATTTTAGATTTTTTTTTTAAATAAAAAAACTAAAGCGTACTAGTGAAAAGTCAAATTGCAGTTATGGTCCCTTGTTTAGACATTTATTTCGTGTATAGGAGTGACAATAGCGGTAATTAAAAATAGGGAGTGACTTTTCGATTATCCTGTTAAGGGATAGACAACTAAGTACAAACTGGTAGAACAAGGTTCTGCGTGAGGATAGCTGGGATAAGTCCAAGAGAAGTAAATAGTCACGTGGTTGATGGTCTTCGTACGAGATGCATACACGTTTTTGTGTGTCCGACATCTGTTGCATAATCATGAACATAGAAATTACTGTTTTAATCTGTGATAATAACAGCTTTTGTTCGCCCTATGGCTGGCTCAAGCAATGAGACAACTGTATTTTGTTACGGATTAAAACGGTAAGATGATAATTTTTTTGTTTTTAAACAGATCAAGAAGTTTGAATGACCTGACAGATATTTTCGTTTACAATGGTTGCCACAGACTGAAAGAATCAAAGAAATGGTTCTTCTCGCCACGTCTCCAGGGGAAGTCGTTTGACAGGTATATTGATGTGCAAAACAATTGCCTGACTATAGATTGTATGACAGTCCTCTTATATATTTCCCAATGCAATGAATGCACCTCTGGCATTTAATTATTCTTAATTTGATATCACTGAGGAAGAACCATGTTTCCACATACAAGAATACGTAGAACAACATGAATATGACCAGAACACATGACAAAACAAACAGCGGACTGAACATATATACATAGACAAAAAAGTTCAAATCATTATTATATAACGTAAACGTATGTAGGGAAGCAAATGTGAGATCACAAATATCAGTTAGCCAAAATATGGATAAAATTGAAAATATACAACAATATTTAAGCACAGACAACAGCTTAATATAGGATATTTGAGAAATCAATAAACAAAACAAATATTTATGGTCCGACTATCCTAGCGCCTTCAATAGATTATCTAACATTTGGAAATTACGATCATTGAATATACATACCAAGCTTCGTCTGTTTAATTCAAATGTTATCTCAGTGTTAACATACGGCTGTGAGAGTTGGAAAATAACAAAATCATTGGAGAACAAGCTGAATACATTCGAGAACAAATGTCTTAGAAAACTCATGAACATCAGTTGGAAAGAATTCAAGACTAATCGACAAATAAGAGAAGACTAGGCAGAAATATGTCTCCAACTATATAAGGAAAAGACGATGGTCATATATCGGTCATGTCCTACGAATGCAAAACAACAGAATACCATTGCAGGCACTCACTTGGGTTCCTGAGGGTAAGAGGAAAAAAGGAAGACCAAAAGAAACACTCAGAAGAACAATAATAAGAGAAGGAAGAACGTTGGGATTAAACAATGTGCAAGAGCTAAGAGGAGTGGCGTCACAACGTACAACCTGGAGAGCACTGGTTTCTGCCTTATGCGCCGTGTTTGGTGCTTAAAGAATTTATTATTATTATCCTATATGTACCAAGTGTTCCAACACCTACACGCCAAAGTAAATACACATGTCCGCTGCCACCAGATAAACAGCATTTGGAATGAGACATGTTGTGGGGGTTCTGGGGACAATAGAACACCAGAACAATGCATGGATAACAACATATATCATCAAGAAGGTTAAAAATAAAATTAAGAAAGCAGATTTAAACGTAAGCAAAACCAGAAGTTCCAGGGCCAAGGCTCACGAACTATACATAGAAGCAAATAAAGAAATAAGAAGAAGCATCACAAGAGACAACAGTGTCTTCTTCTCATCTCTTGTTCAAATGGCGCTTGTCTGGTTCTTGTCATCAGTTCCGCGTTAGTGATATTGCCATACTACTTCAGTACTTTTAGTACCACAACAACTAAGACTGAAAATACAATGTGAACAGACAAAGATTTTGAGATTAACTGTGGCAAATTATAGCCCGATGGGGCTTGCAGATGCATCCTTGTGAAACCAATAAATCAATCAATACCCTTTAGCTCCCCAATGAGCATAGGTCTTCAACAAAACACATGCCAAGTCCTCCAGACACGCGTGGTCGGCTCAAGCTCTGTCCACATTTTCCTCATCATTTTCACTTCCGTCTCCAGTTCTCTTCTCCATGTGTTGCTTGGTCTAACTCTGTTTCTCTTACCCTAGGGGTTCTAGAACAAGGACTGCTTTGTAATGCTATCTACAGATTTCCTCGATGTATGTCCTATCTATCGCCAGTGTCTTCTTCTCATCTTTTGTGAGATGTGAACTCATAAACAGATCTTTGCAATGATAAAGACAATGTAGGAGAAGCTGATTTTTATATCAAAATAAAAATACAAAAGACATGAAAATCTTTCATTGCTATGGGAAATATATGGAAATCAAAGCAAAAAAAGAAATTATAATAATAATTAATTAATTAATTAAAATGTTCACTTCACATGTCTAGGCATTCTTGTTTTACGGCTCTGAAACATGGACAATAACAAATGTAACAATCAGAAGGTTACAGACGTTAGCTCACACTGCAAATTAAAAATATGCAAAGAACGATTATATTCATATACTTAAAGGTACAATAACAATTAGGTACATTTCAGAGAGTAAAACTTTGTTAAACGAATTTTGTAACGCTATAGGCTTTCACAGACCTTGACTTCTGGAGCAGCTGTCTTTGCTTCTGAGCTTGCTTCTTGTTGAGAGCTGTGCACGACGATTGAAAGAATTGGGTTTACGCAATGGGGTGTTACTTCAATTACTATTGTGCGGTTTTAAGAATTACGGTAGATGCGTCGTGAAGCGAATGACTGTCACGGGGTGCCTCCCCTTGTTCTGCAGTAGTGGTCCAACAGCGGCCAACAACTAGTGTATCAAATATGGGTCTTCAAAGATGTCTACCTTCGCACAAGATTACTCTTGGCAGAGTTGCAGAAAGAAGGGTAATGATGCTTCTACCTCGGGGGAGCTCCACAAGATATTTCAGAAGTCAAGAACAATGCTGAATGAGTATTAGCACGTTCACTTTTTATCTGACCCGCCGCCTTTTGTGAAGATGGATATAAATGATTTGCTCGTTCAAGCCCCCAGCTGATTTAATTCGGCGACATTCCTTTTATTAGCTCGAAATAGATATATCTTAATGAATATATACTAGAGGTTCTGGATCATACATATGTCGTTCTCTCTGTAATGATTAATTCAACTATGAATTTGTCAAAATCAACATATACAAATTTAATGCTCAATTACTTTGAAACAAATGTAAATAATATGAAATGGTAATTATGAGAAATTATGATTCATCATATATCTATGTTTGGGTGATGCAAATATAGTCTTTTGAGGTGGCCTCCTAAACTTATAACTGAGCTTCCAAATTGCTGAAATGTTGATGCTGCTGGTTCCGCCACTTCGTCTCTGTGGCAAGGGCACGTTTCCAAAGGATTCTGGAGGTAACCGCTTTCGGTCAAGGCAGGGTTCTTCACCACCCGTGGGATTTAGGTTTCACGTGTCGATCTCAAGCTTCGAACCCTAGACTAGTACAGCTGGTAACCTGGGTAGAACCTCAAATGGTCTTTCCAATCTGTACCACCAACTTTAGAGGGAATAAAAGAACACATTCCGCTGCTTAGTATTTGTTTTCCTGATTTAGATCTGGCGCCTTTACCCGCTGTCTGTCACCGATTTTTTTAATCAGAATTTGTACTCTTCCTGAGTGTATATCATATAACTCAGAATGTGATAACAAAATCACCATTCTTTTACTTAATGTAATGAAAGAATTTCAACTGGACAGCAGCAAGTAGCTTGTGCCTGAAGGAACAATTTTAAACATACAAACAACTCATTACGTATGATAATATACATATGATGTCATCATCACCCACTTCCTTTCTCCACTTGGAATCTGGGATTACCTCTGCTTGTGGTTCTTCCGTGAGAACTAGCATGAAGTAATCACCAGCGCTTGCTGTCAATTAATCAATACCCTTTAGCTCCCCGAGGAGCATAGGCTTTCAACAAACACTTGCCAAGTCTTCATGTCCTGTGCCATCCGCTCAAGTTCTTTCCATGTTTTCCTCGTCATTTTCACCTCCCTATCCAGTTCCCTTCTCCATGTGTTTTTTGTCTCCCTCTGCCTCTTTTTCCCTGTGGATTCCAGAATAAGGACTGCCTTTTAATGCTTTCAACAGATCTCCTCAGTATGTGTCTGTTAAATCCTCGTTCTGGAGCGTCATTGTTAAAGGTTGTTTTGTAGAAGATGTGTAGTGGCATATAAGGAGTAATAATAATAATAATAATAGCCCCTTCAGTCATAATTGACTATGGGAATGCGCCCATGAGGTGACAGCCCTCAGCTGCTTATTTTCCTGGTGCTCCTTTCGACGTTTTCTCTCCTCCTCTGCTTGTTGTGTGAGCCTCTCTTCACCCAATCTGAGGTGGCGCCGTAAATAGCATCGCCACTTAGGAGTAATGTTAATGTATATATCCCGCTGATATAGGCAATCAGCTTATGTCGGGCTTACTGGATGGCCGACAGGCTTGTGGGTGTGTAGATATCAATGGACGCGAATGCCATGTAGTACTATTAAGTCAATAACAATCACCCACACCTAAGCACATGTAGGAGTCAGGAAACGTTGTAACTCCAAATAACGTTCTACGCTGTTTATTAACTATACAGTCACGAAAACATCATAAACGGCACACTGTCATAGGTTACAGTTCACGAGCAAATTATGATACATCAAGTAAGCACTCAGTCCAAGGTAATTGAGCGTACAATCCATAGATATATAATCATCAATAATTGCTCATAACGGATCATCGATCATCAGTAAGTAAATCCTTAGAGATACAGTCACTGGTACAAAAATATCCATTCACAAAGGCTGTAGAGCACAGCAGCCCATAATCATAAACATTATGGCCAAAAAATATCCATTCAAGAAAGGGGAACTGCACATGTCGCAGTTTACAATAATATGTGTATGGCCTAAATCAACATACTCCAAGGCCTGAAAATAATACGTAATCCATTGCCTGAAAATCTTCAATAACGTACGTTCTGCAGTATATAAATAAGCCGCATGTCCATGGCTTTAGGAAATACACTAGGAAGTATCAAATATACCTTTCACACCAAAAATATCTTATTCCGGGACACACTGACGAAAAATGGTCAAACATCCATCTTCGAAGCTCTGCCCGTATCAACTGTCAAGTAAAATTCCCCCGCCCAAAAAACCGCTCAGTACAAATCCATCCCCACGCGAATTTGCCCCGGGGTGTGAGTACCGTTCATCCGCCTTCTAACACTTTCTGTATCTCGAACATTGGAGTTGATTCTCTATCATATATTTAAAAAACAAACTAAGCGTGTTTACAAGGGTGATTACAAAAATCCGACCTGTACATACACGTCTTTTAACGTTTAACTCCCCTTCATTAAAATATGACTTTAACAGTGTCCTATCCATCGCCAGCGTCTTCTTCTGAACTCTTGTTCCACTGGCACTTGTGTGGTTCTTGTCATCAATTTCCCATTTGTGACTTTGTCGTACCATTTCAGTCCTTCTATTCTACGCAAGCACCCATTTATAAAAGTCTGTAGCTTTTTGGTTGTTGTTTTTGTTGCTCTCCATGTCTCAGAGCCATACAATAGGACTGACTTGACATTTGAGTTGAAGATTCTTATTTTCGTGTTGGACTTGATTTCTCTTGTTCTTCATATGTTTCCCAATGCAATGAAAGCTCCTCTTGCTTTTTGTATTCTTATTTTGATATCACTGTCTGTCACTCCAACTCTGTCTATATTATTGCCAAGATTTGTGTACGATTCTACATCATTTAGTGGTGTTTCTTCAAGTTCAACCTTGTTGTCATTTCTTGCATTTATTCTCATAATCTTTGTCTTTTCCCTGTATATTTTCAGGCCCACTTGTTGTGACCTCTCATTGAGAATTTTCATTTTGTCTTGCATCTGATTATGGTTATGGGAGAGAAGAGCCAAGTCGTCTGCAAAATCCAGATCATCAAGCTGTTTAGTCAGATTCCACTGGATTCCATTTCTGTTGTGTGATGTTGATGTTTTCATAACTCAAGCTATTGCTAGTAAGAAAAGAAATGGAGACAAGAGGCATCCCTGTCTCACTCCCGTTCTAATCCTAAACGGTTCTGTAAGTTGTCCTTCATGAAGAACTGTGCATGTCATGTCTTCATGGGTCTTCCTTTTCAAGTTAATGATCTTCATGGGAACTCCATAATGCCTCATTAGGAAGTCACTTCCTTTTCAGCCATGCTTCGCCTTCAGGGAAGTACCTAGGTTTCATTTATATTTATTTTTATTTATTTTTATTTTTATATTTCTTTAAGTTCTTATGTCTCCTATCTAGCCTTCACTTTCTTTCTTTTCCTGACGAAGGCCTTGTGGCCGTAACGTAGACTACTTTCTTTGTCTTTTGTCCTCGTAAGACGAATCACCTTTTTTCGATTTTTTTTTCAAACCCACCCATTGTACTCCACGTCTTACCGCAGTTCCCCTCAACTTCCTCGATTTCTTGTTTTTCCTGTCTTCTATCTTGGTAATGGTTTCTGTTGTTATCCATGCTTTGTGCTGACGTTCTCCTTTTCTCAGTACTTCTTCACATGTCTCGTTCCATATATTTTTTACTTGTTGTCAGTGGTCTTCCGTATCTGCTTCATCTTCCAGGTGTTGGAGTACATGGTATTTGTTGGATACTGTGATTGAAAATTGTTCTCTTTTTTCCTGACTTCTTAGATATCCCCCATTATACTGTTGTCTATAGTTATATACTGTTATAAATTTCTTGAGTTTTAATTTTGTTTTAGCCAACAGAAGATGGTGGTCTGATACCACATCTGCTCCTCTACATACTTTTACATCATGCAATGATGACCTAAACTTCTTACTTATGCATATGTGATCAATCTGATTCTCAGTTCTGTGGTCTGGTGATATCCATGTTGCTTTATGTATTCTTTTATGTGGAAATATGCCTCCTCCTATAGCTAATATATTGCTGTAGGGCTTCAGAATGTTAGTAACAGATCTTTGAATGTAAGAGCTGCGTTCCAGTCTGGATCATTATATAATTAACACAGGAAATTATTAAAATTTAAAGCACAGCTCACAACAGTGCACACTGGCGGACAAGGAGAAAGCAACTGACGCTAATACTTGGCTCACCTAGGCACCCACTTCCTGTGATGCATTCATAAAATGTTTGCGTTTTCAAATTTTCTTTATATATATATATATATATATATATATATATATATATATATATATATATATATATATATATATATATATATATATATATATATATATATATATATATATATATATATATATATACTTACTTACTTAGTCGTTCCCCTTCTACCGTGAGGTGTAGAGGTTTGGAAGAGAGAGCGCCAGACTATCCTATCGGCTGTCTTCCTCCTGGCCTGAGTCCATTCTAGTCCTCGATCCTTCAAAGATTGTCTAATGTTGACCTCCCAGCGGACTCTGGGTCGTCCTCGGGGTCTGGATCCTTGGCTCTTTGTTTCCCATGCTTGTCGTGGTATCCGATCTTCTCCCATTCTGCAGACATGGCCAAACCATCTTAGTTGGGACTGTTCTACTTGGGTCTGCAGGGGGTAGGATTTAAGGCCTTGACATATCGTCTGGTTGCGTACCATGTCTCTTCTTGTTACTTCAACCACCTTCCTCAGATACCTCATTTCTGAGGTTTGGATCTGGCTTTTATGGGTTGTAGTCATTGCCCATGACTCGCATCCGTATGTCAAGACTGGGACATAGGTGGAGCGGTATACAGCCATCTTCGTTTTCTTACCAACCTCTCTCTTGCTGAGGAATCCTCGATTTATGGCCTGAAAAAGTCTCCCAGCTGCATATATATATATATACATAAAAACGCACCACCTGTATAATCCAGGAACAGAGTGTGAAATGTAAATATAAGTGTTTACAAGTTTACATATTAGGAATCTTTATTCATTTTCCTATGAATCCATTCTTCTTCTTCTTCCATCCTTAGCCATCAACCGGCAAAGCAGTATGTGTCCAGTACGCCTAGTGGCGTCTTAGGGCAACAACAAATTGATCAATCTATCGCTGTTTCCACTACGCCTAGTGGCGTCTTTGTGGAACAAAAACAGACCAAACAATCTATCATTGTTTCCGTAATCAGATTGGTTGGCAAGCAGGTGATCAGCCCACTGTGCCTATGAATCCATGCTGGTCATTAATTTGTACATTTGATTGTTATGAGATTCATTGCATTCTGTGAAGGCAAGGGAGAAAACCAAAAATGCAACCAATAAAAAAATTCATTCACACTATCCTCAGTATCTGGTATGTCCTCCGTGTGCTTGCAAACAAGCTTGACAGCGGCTCCGCATGGAACGCACAAGTCTCTGAAGGAAATTCCGGGGAATCAAGTCGCATTCACGTGTAAGAGCAGCTTCGAGCTGTTGCAGATTAGCCGGAGAACCTTGCCTGTAGACTCTGCGTCCAAGCTCGTCCCACAGATGTTCTATAGGGGACATGTCTGGTGATAAGGCAGGCCAATCAATCGTCACAATGTTCTGCTGCTGTAGATATTGCTGCGTAATGCATGCGGTGTGCGCACGTGAGTTATCCTGCTGGAGAATCTGCAAGTCTGGATAATTTATGAACGCAGGAGCAACCAATGCATCCAGAACCTCATCTCGATATGTCACAGCATTAACGTTTCCACAGAAGACGTGAAGAGGCAAGCGATGGTGAAAACTGAATCCTCCCCAAATGTGAATACTGCCACCTCCAAATCGGTTGTTCTGACGAACACAGCAATCTGCAAAGCGCTCTCCACACCGTCGCCAAATCCGCATACGTCCATCAGCAAAGGATATGTTGAATCTGCTCTCGTATATGAATAGGACACCATTCCACTGCAGTCTAGTCCATCTGACATGCTGCTCTGCCCATTGCAGGCGCTGCTGACGATGTCTGTGAGTCAAGTTTGGCCCAACATAAGGTCGTCTTGCAGTAAGGCCTGTATCTCTAAGTCGTCGTATGACTGTCATTCGAGAGATTTGCCCACGTCTACCCACTATTGCTCTTGCTGTTTGACTTGCCGGGAGAGAACGATTCCTTAGGTGACTCAGCACAATATGACGATCTTGCGCAGGGGTAGTAACTCGTGGTTGGGCACTCCGAAGTCTATCCCGGGCACTGCCAGTGGTTCCGTAACGTTCATTGAGACGTACAATAGTGCTGCGGTGGCAATTCATCCTTTTGGCAACGGACCGCGAGCTCATTCCGGTCTCCAACATACCAATGGCTCGTTGGCGGTCGTTTTCATATAGTCGTGGCATTTCAAGCACATGTACTGGGTGTTTTGTCTCAACGGCCTTTTTATACCGAGTATACTGCCACAACGCGTACACATTTTCAGGGTCATAGCTGTTGGGAATCGTGTTGCACGTGTAACTTTCATTGTTTTCATGTAGTCTGTACACAAACCCGTGGGTTGAATCATGCACTTTCCATTCCAGCAGCAATTCGCTCTCTACCTCATGACAAACACGGGGAAAATCCATTCCCACACTTTTTTTTTCCAGCTTCTCGGCATTAGTATATATAATAGTGGTGAGTTTTTAATGTGCTTCAGTATATATATATATATATATATATATATATATATATATATATATATATATATATATATATATATATATATATATATATATATATATATATATATATATATATATATATACTGAAGCACATTAAAAACATTATGTTAAATTATAGAATAAAAGATACATCAGAGTATCTAGTGGTGTAGATATTTTCCTACAACTGACCTCGAAACCCTCGAATCGGTCGGTTGGATAAGAGGGTTGATCAGAGAATTAACAAGTCACTATCGTAAAACAAGCGATTGTTACCGAAACAGAACCAGGCTCGACAGTAAACATGACTCATTCTAATATCTTGGGGGCTAAGGAGATTTTTAAAATTGGATACTGGAATGTAAGAACTATGTATCAAGACGGAAAATTGGAAGAAGTAATTAAAGAAATGGATAATTATAAGTTGGACTAATCGACAAATAAGAGAAGACTCTAGGCAGAAATATGTCTCCAACTATATAAGGAAAAGACGATGGTCATATATCGGTCATGTCCTACGAATGCAAAACAACAGAATACCACTACAGGCGCTCACTTGGGTTCCTGAGGGTAAGAGGAAAAGAGGAAGACCAAAAGAAACACTCAGAAGAACAATAATAAGAGAAGGAAGAACGTTGGGCCTAAATAATGTGCAAGAGCTAAGAGGAGTGGCGTCACAACGAACAACATGGAGAGCACTGGTTTCTGCCTTATGCGCCGTGTTTGGTGCTTAAAGAATTTATTTATTAATGTATGGTCTGGAAGCTGGATCTAGTATTGTCAAGTCTCTGAACATTTCAATCCACTCACGCAGTATCTGCCAATGGACTACCTGTACTTTTACCCTTTTTTTTTCTTTTTGTATGACTGAAAACCCAACTAGCTTCATGACTATTGTCTGTCTCTTAAACTGGGCGACTGGCTCTTAAACAGGGCGACTGGCTCTTTAAAAGGGCGACTGGCTCTGAAACAGGGCGAATACCAACAATAACAACCTGAAGCTTTCATGTATGGATGATTTTGCAGAATAGACGGCCAAACCCCAGGCATGGGTTAAAGCTTGGGTAGATGAAGCTCGTAAGCCTTGGATGTTAGCTCATCTAAGAAATGGACACTCTGATTTTAAACCAGCTGCTGCCTTGCAGGTAAGCTGGGGACAGTCACGGGCTAAGGACAGCAAACCCGAAAAAACTGCTTGCTGAAACTGGGTGTGCCAGGCCGATATGCGCAGATATCGCACACTGCTGTAAACTACGACACAGCGTATTTTCCGCTCAAATTGAGCGGAATAGCGAGCAGAAGAAGAAGAAGAATGGTATGACAAGATCACTAATGTGGAGCTGATGGGAAAAACCAGATATATACCAATGGAGCAAGAGGTGAGAAGAAGGCGCTGGTTTTGGATAGGACACGCACACTGAGGAAATGAGCTGGCAACATTACATGAAATGTTCTTGTTATGGATTCCAGATTCCCCAGACATATCTTGGAATGCAGTGCAAATTCAACATCTAGGTTCTTCTGTCTTGTTTGTTCTTTTTTTTTTTTAAAGGTACTGTTATGAATTGAGTTTTAGTTTGATTAATAATTCAACTTTGATTTACAACTGAACAATATCTACACTCCAAAACGTCTTATCTTTCTTTGATCCTTAGCCGCCAACTGTCAAAGCAGTCAGTGGCCATTATGCCTGGTAGCGCCTTGCACGGCGGTAACAAACTGCTTCTATTTTGCTCGGTCTTTCGTGCAGTGCCTCAGCTCTGGTTTATTCTTTGCATCTCGGCCTGCACAGTTCTCTGCCAAGTTCTTTTTGACGGCCCCTCTTTCGCTTTCCTTCAGGGGTCCATAGCATCTTGTGATGGCATCAGAGTCTCTTCTGAGGACTTAGCCAACCCAACTCCAGCCCCTGCCAACTATGATGGTGTGCATGTTGTCTTGGTTGCTCCGAGTACGCAGTTCCTATTGGTGATGGTATTAGGCCAAAAGATTGGGAGAATTTTCCTTAGGCAGATTGTTTGAAAAGATGACAATTTCGACATTTCATTCTCTGTTACTCTCCAGCATTCCGCACCAAAAATAACATAAAGTATACAACTCTCATATAATCTTAATTTTGTGTTTGTGCTGTACTGGGAAGACTTCCAGATTTTGTTTAGACTAGCAATGGCTGTTCTCACTTTATTCATTCTATTGCTGATGTCTTTGCTTGTTCGGCCATCTGGTGTTACTATGCATCCTAGATATGTAAATGTGTCTGTCTGTTCCAGCTTCTGATTCCTTATTGCTGTGGACTCAGGATTGCCGACATTTAGTGTCATGACCTCTGTCTTCTTTAGATTGATGTTCACATCCACCTGCTGGCTATACTCATTCAGTCTATCTGTTTTTTCTTGGGTGTGTTGATGTGAATGTGAGAGTATTAAGAGTAGTGCAATGTTATCTGCATATTCCAAATCTTCCAGTGTAGAAAACGTTGTCAATCTAATCCCTCTTGGACTGCCCTCTGTTGTCTGCCGCATCACCCAGTCTGTGGCTGTCAAAAATAAAGTATACTGTTCAAACAAAGAAACGCATAGCTACTGAAGGCACACATATAGCCATAATTTTGACATTCAATAACTTTTTTAATTTAATGAGTTAATTGTTCAAATTGCACACAAGAATACCTTAGGGTTCAACCAATCAATTGACAGTTGTTTTGCATCTGGGTCACGAGAGTTTTTTGGCGTACGGGCTTTCCCGTTAGTATAGTGTGTGGCCTCCTCTTGCATCGATCAGCGACTGGCATCTCCTGGGCATGGATGCGATCAGACGTCTGATGTGGGCCTGTGGGATGGCTGCCCACTCTTCCTGGAGTGCCGGGAACAGATCATGACAATTGGCTGGAGCAACGTCTCGGCGACAAACACGTCTATGCAGCTCATCCCACAGGTGCTCAATCTGACTCATGTCTGGGGACAGGGATGGCCAGGGAAGGGTGAGAATGTTGTTGGCAGTCAGGAACTGCGTGGTCAACAGTGCACAATGGGGTCTGGCGTTGTCCTGTTGAAATACAGACCGTTGGGCAGCCAAAAGTGGAAGGACATGAAGTCGAAGAATTTCATTGACGTATCGTTGCGCATTCAAGCCTCCTTCAATGTGCACCAATTGACTCCTTCCGTTGTAACTGATCATTCCCCACACCATTGCACCTCCACCACCGTGCGGCGGAGCTTCATCAACGCAATTTTGGGCAAAACGTTCATTTCGCCTACGGTAGACCCTACGCCGTCTATCATGACGCTGCAACAAAAAGAAAGATTCGTCACTAAACCAGACACGTCTCCATTGATTATCAACTGCCCAGGGACGATGCTGGTTGGCCCAAAGAAGTCGATTTTGGCGATGGTGGTGCGTAAGGACAGGTCCTCGGTGAGGTCGTTGTGCCCAAAGTCCAGCGTCATGCAGTCTATTCCAGACAGTTTGATCAGACACATGACGTCCTGCAGGCAATGACTGGGCAGTTGAGGAAGCTGTTGTAAACCTGTCTCTGAGGTGACGAAGCCGAATAAAGCGATCCTCCGCTGCTGTTGTCACTCTGGGTCGTCCACTGCGATGCCGGTCTTCAACTGAGCCAGTGGCTTGGAACCGGTGCCAAAGTCGACTGATGGTACTCTGATGCACGTTTAGATGCCTGGCAACCTGACTTTGACTTTCGCTTGCATGCAGTCGGCCAATAGCAATGTTCCTTAAATTTATCGATAGAGACGCCATAAATGTCTGCTTGAAAATGAACTGAATTTTTTTTTGTGTAGCGTTATCTTTTTATAGGGTTTCAGTTGCGTAGTCAGTGAATAGTGTTCACCCTAAATTTTGTTGTTTTTACGTGCGCGCAACATGAGCTGTGGTCAAAAATTGCGTCATAAACACTATTGACCACTACTTTGTAACGATTACAAAAACGAATGCAATTCAGGTCAACACGTGCATTTGACACTGTAAAGAACATTTGAGGCTGGTTTTTATATACCTTAGCACCAAATTTTACTTACAAACTCATAAAAACGCGCCCTCGGATAGCAATGCGATTGTTTTTAACAGTATAGTTGATAAGGGGCATCCATGTCGTACTCCTGTCTTCATCTCAAAAGTTAGGTTGCTCTGCCCTGCACTACATGTAAAGTTAGCATAGAGGCTTTTGATGGTGGAAACAATACAGCTGGGAATTCCATAAGCCCTCAGTATGTTCCATAGGCTGTCTCTGTGTATGCTGTTAAAAGGCTTTTCAAAATCAACAAAGTTAATGTATAGCTGTTTCTGCGATCCTGAGCACTACACTATAATGTTTCTGAGGGTGAATATATGATCTCCAAAACTCTACGGATTAAACTCAACTTCCTCGTTAATATATACAATAACATTTATTGTCCACTGTGGCTCCTCTTAACATAGTTGTTCTACGGGAATATATATGTTTATCATTCTTCCTAGCAACTCATTCAAATATTTTGTATTCCTGTAAATACCCTCAACCAAATGTATTTTTACATTAAGTGACACGTGTCTATTTGTGGGGCGTTATTTTAATATTTCTTAAATCATAGTAGCTGAGACACATCGACTCTTATTGTCATCAACGCCTATTACGTTATACATAGACACAAGCGGTGAAAAGAACATCCTTCTATACATTAAGATCCCCACGATTACATAAACACTTTGTCCACTGCACGCTGAGCATAAACTAAACTGTTGTTAGACCAAATAAAGACACGTCATTCCCCCCAACCACACATACAACATTCGCACCGATACCTTTGTGCGCACCTCATAGCGTTCAAATACATGTCTATCTCGTGCACAAAAAGGGTCGTAATAGGTACCATCTAGTTGTTTTTATATTTTCGAAATTCGGAGTGGCAACACTGCCCGAGATTAAGAGAAATACAAGAGGCTAAAAAAGGTCATGAGAAGTGGAGTTAAGAGACAGCCATCAAAGGGGTTTTTAAAATGATATAGAACATGAAGGCCTGTGTGCGTTAGAGAGCTGGAGAATAATAAATACAGACTCGAGAATTCTAATTTAATGAATGAATGAAATGAGACAGCCATCAAATGAAATATAGTTAATAAAGGGTTTTTAAAATGATATAGAACAGAAGGCCTGTGGTGCGTTAGAGAGAGCCTCTGGCCTTGTATACATCGTATTCCTTCTGAACAGCACAAATGATTTCAGAAATGGAAAATATGCAAGGTAATAATAACAAGGGAAACAACTGCTATATTTCAATGTTACGTTGATCAGCATGATAATTGTTTCCCTTTACAAATTGTATAGAACAGCATAATCCTGAACTTGAGTCCAACACACTGCGAACTTATACAACGTTAATGAGGGCTGTTACCACATATCAGAATCTTTATTCTCCAGAAAATACATTTATATATACTGACATGATATAATAAAATACAACACGTACCTACCTACCTACCTACCTACCTACCTACCTACCTACCTACCTACCTACCTACCTACCTACCTACCTACCTACCTACCTACCTACACACACACACACACACACACACACACACACACACATACATACATACATACATACATACATACATACATACATACATACATACATACATACATACATACATACATACATACATACATACATACATACATACATACATACATACATACATACATACATACATACATACATACATACATACATACATACATACATACATACATACATACATACATACATACATACATACGTACTGTTACCGGTGTATTTTCGTTTCTGAATTGACAATGATGTTGTCAGGGCTGTCGGGCTTACAAAATATGGCCGACGTACTTGTTCGTAACGCGAATCTAATGTGGGCCGTTTTCTTTGGCGTTTAATGGTGATCTAGCAAATGGCAAAAAGGGCCCGGTAACAAAGCAGTATGGGTTAACACAGCATGACAACTGGTAACGTATAAGTCTGTACTCATTGGAAGAGTGATTGACGATAACATGTTTATTCTTGTCGATACAATAGTAGTTCAGATCATCTTCATCAACATGTGCATGGCATAAACGTACATAGTAAAATTACAGTCCTTACTGACGTTGACCGACCGCACTAACCGCCGCCACAGATAAGGTCAGCGGAAGCTCTACGGTAACGGAGCAGGTAGGATACATTGATGGTCCACAATGACCATGTTAGAAAACTTTGAGTACATATCTGTATATTTAATTATGATTCGATAAACTCCTAGTGTTAGTGGGACGCACTAACAACTTGACATATCTAGTCAAGCTGAAGCTCTGCCATAACATTACAGGAAACTAAGTATCGGAGGCGAGATACTTAAAACGAGCCGTTTCTGGCTAAATATTTATAATAAAACGATTCTTGGTAAAGCTCTTCAAGAATAGCTTCTTCATCTTTCAGATGATTATAATTTCTTCATAACCGTGTCTTTCCTAGACTTAGGACAAGCACACGAAAAAAAAATCACGTCTATACAAGACAATAGATATCTGGATCTGCCCCAAGAACGTTGCCCGTATAGCAACAAATCATCGCTTCATACCGCGCCATACCCCGTTGTATAATGGTGCACGGTCGTACGCAAATAACATTACTAAACATATCATAGCTGTGCTAATATGCCCCGTTGTTAAAAAAAACGGTTTGAAACAAATGAACTAAAAATCAGATTAACTCAAAAACTTGAATAAACAACACATTCTAAAGGTATACTAATTGCATAAGAATCTAAGAAGTATACTAATAAATTATAAAATTGTAAGTTATTCTTATAATCTGATGAGTATCTAATAATGCACATGTAATATGTCAGAAATGAATGTTGCGCTTCCCTACAATAATGAGCCTATCTAATTTTAGAAGCAGTGTGTATATTTGATTTAAAGATCACAATCGTAGCAGTCGTGTATTGTGGTTGAAGAATAGTTAGACTAAGCCTTGTAGCTAGAAAATGTTCCAAAAGAGTTTTTTTTTTTTTTGTTGATAATAATCACGCACGAAATGCTAAAATGTTCAAATTAGTTAAATGTGTCACTTAGTAATCTAACTCACTATAATAAAAGTGTCATGGCGGATTATTCTATATAGTTAACTAACAAGTTAATCAAAACTTTGTCTACTGAGTATGTTCGTTTGAAATGTGTATAAGAACATAATAGTCCATGAAAACTAGTGTCCTAAACGATATAATTAGTAGTTCTAAAAAACCAATTCAAGTACACTTATGTAAGCTGGACACTAATAACGTGGAAATCTTGGTGTAGTCACGATTCATAACGTAAGTCACAAACGTACCGTAACAGCTTAATTTTTAAAAATGTGTCAAGACGATAAGTCTTCCAGAGTGTCAGAAGTATCTTGTGGGCAGCGTGAAAGTAAGTCTGCCAAGACGTTGTCTGTTCCACGAATGGTTTTCACGTCAAAGGGGAAATGCTGCAGGGCGATAGAGTAACGCACCGATCTGGAACTTTTCAAGTATTTGCTATTGAGTGCAGTAAGAGCTCGCTGATCTGTTTCTACCACAAAGTGAGTACCTAGTAGAAATTGTTGTACCTTCAGAATGGACCACACGAGTGCTAGTAATTCACGGTCCACAACGGAGTAGTGTCGTTCTGTTTCAATCAACTTCCGAGACACGTAAAGAACTGGGTGGAGTGTTCCTGAGTAGCTCTGTATGAGTGACGCCCCGATTCCCCTATTCAAAGCATCTGTGCGCATAATGAAAGGAATGTTTTTGTTTGGGAGACGTAAAATAGGTGCAGAGGAAAATAACATTTTAATCTTATCTAAAGTGGCCTGGCACTCTTGTGACCACTGAACTTTGTTTGTCTAGTCTTTAACAGACTAGACAGAGTGGCAGGGATAGTTGACAAGTTAGATATGAAGTGTCCATAGAATTGGATCAAGCCGAGGAGGCTTCGAACTTGTTTCTTAGTTTTAGGAATAGTGACATTTAAGATTTTGGAAATGTTATGGTCCTCAGTTTTTAAGAGACCATGGCCTACACAGTGGCCCAAAAACGAGATCTCACTAAACCCGTTGTGAGCTTTAGACGGTTTTGCCGTCAAGTTGTGAGAGCGTAGAGTAGATAAGAGTGAGCTGAGACCAGTGAAGTGATCATTCCAAGATTCACTAAATATATGTGATGACATCAGACCAATGTGAGATAGACAAGAACTAAAATAAAGAAGGTACAAGAAGAAAAATGTACACACGAACGCATCAATATCTGCGTTGAGTTGAATAGGGTACCAATTGCACCTCAAGACAATGGTTACAAAAGTAGCTCCATTGTCAAAATTAACAACTTTGCGTGCATCATAATTAGTATAGAAGTAAACCAGAGCTTCATCATGAAATATACTGTGAAAAGACAAAAAGCGCACAAATCTGACGTCGGCAGTGTACTGAAAAAATTTAGCCAGTGTGCGCCAAGTAGCGCCTGGTGGTAAATTCCGCACTAATACGGTGCGTGAGCGTGTATTGGTACCACCATATGTGGGGGTCGAACCCACGACATTCGCGTTATTAGCACGAAACCGTGCGCTAGGATGGTGCACCATATCTGATGAGGGAGATACATGGTTATTTGTTTTCCTATGAAATGCAGGATCATACTGCTTGAACTGAGTATGATTACGACGCGTCTTCTTCTTCCGTCCTTAGCCAAAGACCGTCCAAGCAGTCAGAGGCCATCACGCCTTGTGGCGTCTTAAGGGCAACAGCAGATTGATTTTCTCTGTTGTAGTTTCCCATCACGCCTAGCGGCGTCTTTAGGGCAACAACAAATAGATCCATCTGCCGTTGTTTCCGTAATCGGTGTGACAAGCCAACGGGTGATCAGCCCATTGGGCGATTACGACGCGTAGTTGCGTTGAAGTCTGTTGGTTTTGAGCATGTCGTAGGGGACTGCTCATGAGTTAATGTAAAATCATCATCACTTTTCATTGGTTTGTGTCAATATTCATATGAAACTGTTCTTGAGCTTGTGCTCTAGTCGTAACTGCGTTCGCAGTTTGAATGTACTGCATACACACTTTTATACGCCCCGTAAAAATGGAGTGGCGATGAGTATGATGGCAGTTGGGAAAGTTTCCACTGTGCCTCTGAACGTTACACATTTTACAGAATCACCTGTAGCACACGACGGGTGTATCAGTGACTGCCTGACTCCGACGGTCGCGCTGCCTGAGTCTTTTAATACATTCACTGGATTGCCATTGACCAAACCCTTGTGTAATAGTAGAAAGCCGGTACCATCATGGGCTGTCAATGCTGGAAGGGTCGGAAGAGGATGGCCGCATCTCAAGGTTGAAACTGTGTCGGGCTGAAATAATGTAGTGCAATCTGGGCACTGTGCTGCAAGATTAAAGTCAAAAGAGCAAGAAGCAGCGACATTATTAGCATCAAACTTTACCCTGTTTTAAATCAACATTGGGCTCAAGTTGAGCTGAGTTTGCTTGTCTATGAGATCTACCATTACTCGGAGATCTACCTCTATAACGCGATCGATCAAAATTGTGTTCCATATTGAAATCTTTATTTTCGTTATATTTCCAGTTTTGATAGTTACGTGATCTGTTTTCATTTTGACCCTGATGTCTATTACCTGAATTTCGCATGCCATTATAGGTATTACTGGAATGTCGCCAATTATTGTCAGAGTTATCATGTCTTCCATTTCCTGAATTATTTGCACGAAAATGTTGAGATCCATGGAAATGTCTCCACTCTCTTGGCGCAGGAGAATTGCTACGTAATTGGCTCCCTTGATGTGAACCGTAATTATGGTTATATCCCCTACCAAAGTTACGATCAGCACTCTGTGATCTAGGACGTATGGTGTTTTTATTGTAAGACATAGCTGATGCTACCGGTAACGCTTCTCTTATGTTAGAATTACTAACGACTATGTTTGGATGGGCAGTTAGAAACTGACGATCAATTTGTTCAGTCGCATCCAAGTTTGCTGGTTTGCGTTATTGTAAGAACGAGAGAAATAAAGAGTTAACTCAGGACACCTTGTCCCTGAGTATGAAGTCCATAAGGGCATCATATGTGTGATCTATAGCAGCAAGTTCGATCCAACGATTAAATGTAAGCTTAATTGTTGCAATAAACTCAGTCCTTGCCATTCTCTGGTATAATGTTCTTGAAGCGGAACCTATATCCGTCTTCATCCAGTTGATATTTTCTGAGCAAAATACTTCGACAATGATGTTGTTAGGGCTGTCGGGCTTAGTAAATATGGCCGACGTATTTGTTGGTAACGCGAATCTAATGTGTGCCGTTTTCTTTGGCGTTTAATGATGATCTAGCAAATGGTAATAAGGGCCCGGTAACAAAGCAGTATGGGTTAAGACACAGTATTAAGGTCTTTGTCGTGTGTTATCTTACCTATACTGTATACAGAAGTGATTGCGTCATTAATAGGCTGGACTGCCCATGGTAAATTTCCGGTGTTGTGTGTTGCGGGTCGCACTAATGACCCGTCATCGAAGCATCATTTTTTGGTGATGCCTAGATGGCAGGGAGGATAGTGTGATTCGCTTGCATAGCTAGGCGGGGTTGTCGCACGGAAGGTCCTGGGTTCGAGTCCTGTGTAAGCCACTCACGTCTGTTGTTTTTCTGTTGTCTAGTTTTCTACTTCTTTATTTCTTACGAGTGCCTGAAAACATACCTTTATGTTTGTCTAATATTTATTTACTGCTTACAGGCCTCAGGTTTCCCTTCCTTATGGGTTAACACGGCATGACCAACTGGTAACGTATAACTCTGTACTCATTGGAAGAGTGATAGGGCTGCTGAGCTTCTCGCTCTTTAGCAGTCAATACCAAGTTGGTATTATCTACACTGTAGATCTAGGCTTTTCCTGAGGCTTTTCTGCCATTCCGAAACGTGTTGAGTTGAAGTCATGAGCTCCAGTTTGTTCAGCTTGGCTTGTATTTAAAGAGTCGTCACATCTGGTCCCAAGCTAGGAGTAAGAAGTGCGTGGTATACTGTGCATTCCCCGCCATCAAGGGGGCTCTCCAACTATGCAGAGCTAAAATACTGTAGTCTGGTTCTGGGCTATCCCAAGGAATTATCACGCCCTGCACAGAGCCACTTCTCTGCCTCACTGGGTCCATAGTGAGATCCTTCTGCATGCAGTCAACCAAGTCAAAGCCAAAGAATTACGCCTGGGGCTCAAGTGACTTCTTCAAGCTTAGTGTGCAATGCAGGGTTCTCAACAAGTTTCACCACGAGAGGAATCCCTGGAAGTGTGTGGATGATTTCAAGAGTCAATGAGGATATAATTAGTCTCACATACATATATTAACTTCCACGTACATTTATTGTAGCATAGTGCATAGTTGGTGGTCATATAAGGATGACTCCAGATATGCCTCCATGCATTTAAGGTAGGTAAAATCTGGACTAGCCGTCTCCCGCCTGCGATTAAAAAGCGCTGTATCCCTAGGATCACTGGCACCTTTTTTTCCTTGCTCATGGTGAAATCCCACAAGCTAACGTACTAAAAATCGCTTTAATTGTGAACTGCGTAAGATAAGAACGCGATGTTTTCATCAACAGGAAGTTAACATTTGGTAACATTTTATTTATTTTGGATTTTGTGCTTTTCTGTGGATGGAGTTGTGGGAAGCAGATCGTCTGGCAGAGTTAACTGTATCATATAGGCTAGACTTCCTCCAAATCTCAAGTACTCTTCTAGTTCTTCGTCGTACACTCGCAGACGTCCACTTGAATGTTTCCAAAGAAAGCAGTAGTCAGTTTGAGGCTATTTGAATCTCCGTAGAGCTTTTCCACGAATGGTTCTGGTGTCGGCCATATGCGCCTTCTCTGTTCGGCATATGTTGTGCAACTTTGAAGCAGATGTTCAGCAGTCATTCTATCAGTGCCACAGTTACACTGATCGGTAGTTCCTATCGTTTGCTTGTTGAAGAGATGGTTTCTCAATCTGTTGTGGCAGTGCGGAGTCTGAAGATTACAACATGTTCTCTGTGACGGTATTGCCTCTCCTGCTTTGCAGTAGTGGTCCAACAGTGGCCAAAACTCAAGAGCATCTATTATAGGCTTCAATGGAGTCTATGTTTACACAATATTACTATTGGCAGAAATGTCGATAGAAGAGTAGTAAGGCTTCTATCACATGAGAGTCTTCATAAGATATTCAGATAAGCGAAAGCATTGCTGGCTGTCGCTGAGCATGTTAATTCTATAATCTGCCGACACTTTTACGAAGAATCTAGCAATGGTTTATTCTAGCTCGTTAAGCCCCCACCCCTGAGTTAATCAGTGGATATTATTAATATATATAAATATAGCTTTGTTTAAAGTGTGTGTTTAGTAACTTTGACTGACTCAAACATTTAGTACATTTAAAAGGATTGAATCGAAGTTAAATTTGTAACATTACAAATAACACAATTTAATAATCACTTTAAGTTTTAACAGTTGGAAAATAATTTGAATTGTTATGGAAAAAAGGTTTCATCACTTGACTGGGATTTAACTGAATAAAGGAGGTCACTTTTGGCAGCGGATATTTTCACTTAGCTGCCAATGGTAGTTTCTTCTCCCGCTGGGTCAGTTCCTTCCACTCTGCTCTCGCTCGTCTCTGGTCAAAGTTCAGACGCCGCACGTTCCCATAACGTCAAGGAGTAACAGCTAAGTTGGTTCTGCGTTTGTCTATAAGACCCTCTTATGATGTCGTCTCGCAAAACGTCAGTCCACTTCTACCTTCACTTGGTTCCAGAGATAGTACTTTCTGATGATACCACCAATAACTGGTAATAGAAATAGACACGAAACGCTCTTCTGATTATGGCGTTTTTCCGACACATAGTTATGTCCCCTCCCCCCTTCTATTCTGCCATCCCATGTCACAATTTACCCTCGATGAGAATTAAATTTAATCCCTCGGGATAAAATTTCCTTTACATTTAAACTGAATAGCTTTAGCTTTACATTACAGTAAATGAAAAGGTTAAACGTACAGATGTAATATGTTTTGCATTTACATCTCCACTGTTTGAAATGTGTTCATAATATAAATTCATTTATGTTCCATTTATATTTACACTTATGGAAAAGTTTGAAACTTCTATTAATTTAAAATGAGTATTTTCACATAGACATTTACACTGGTTTATAGCTTGAAAACTTACAATAATTTTAAAGTGAATATGTTTATAGGGACATTTACACTGCTTTGAAAATGTAAGTCTTGTACTTAGAATTTACATCATTTCTTTCAACCTTCCCTCCC
This sequence comes from Oreohelix idahoensis, assembly GCA_024509875.1. Classification (NCBI taxonomy): domain Eukaryota; kingdom Metazoa; phylum Mollusca; class Gastropoda; order Stylommatophora; family Oreohelicidae; genus Oreohelix; species Oreohelix idahoensis. Next base: position 185,853 of record JAMPIV010004274.1, read on the forward strand.
TGCTCCATAGGGAACCTGGAACTACTTTATGCTTTTAGTTCTCTTTACGAAACTATCAATAAAGCAATCACCAGCCCTTGCAGTGGTGGTTCATGAATCATCATTCTAGATACTGAGGTTGTCAGCCTCAAAGGACTTTGACATCCAATAGCGAGTTTCACACATTAAACTTCACATGGTAATATATACATGTATATGTTAGTTCACATGTTAGTAATAAAATATGAAATGTAAATCACAACTTACGCCAATCCTGGCTACAGACTTAGATGAATAAAAGAGACGAATTGTTCTCTTACACGCGTCTGGGATGTTTTAATTTTACCATAGATGGCCCCCTCTGACTCCGTGTTTCTTCAGTTTCCTAGTCCTGGGGTTCCTTATTAAAATTGTAGAGATTCCCTGTGCTTTTGTAAGCATTATCTGGTTCTCCAATAAAAGGTCCGGTTATCAAATAGTAATTATGAATCTGTTCTTCACTCTGGCGAGGTCTGGTGTTGTCTTGGCGAGCGTGTACTTCACAGTGAGATAAAACTGCGAAAATGGTCAGGCTATATTCCCCTCAATGTTGTTATGAGTCTAATCAGAAAGATCCAATCATTACACACAGGTCGGGTGTGGCACTTTCAAAATATTTCCTACATGGACAAATTTTGCAAAAGGTCACGTCTCCCATATATGGTAATATGATGTCTTGCATACACTCTCACCAACACATTTGTAGACTCATAGTGTCTAAAATGTAATAAAATCAATGGTTACTTTTAACCAAGTGACCGGAAGCGATTATATCACTTGTCTGCCCACAATTGTCACACAGACAGTAATCTCGTTATCTGTCGTATGAGTGCGCAAACTCCGTGTCTTATCGGTGATTTAAGCCAATAGCGCTGACCGATGTACGTGTTAATCTGCCGCGCCTATAACTACAAATCTGGGTAGCGTCAAGCAAATGTGATGTATCATATCAGGCGCTCCTTGCAGATGTGATATTTATCACCTACAGGGTGATTTGATTAAAATCAAATATCTGCTACTTAGCAGAAAAAGAAAGAAAGAAAGAAAGAAAGAAAGACAAGTGCGATAATTGACAGCACATAGTAAAATTCAGTACCACAAATGTACTGATACTGCCGGAGAGAACCAAAGATCGATAGAAGTCGTCCATTTCGTCACACTCTTCTGTTGAGCTGGCAGTATGCATTATTTTATGTGTGACCTGGATGCTCTACATCCCATTTGTTTCTGTATCTGATTCTGATAAAACTCTTTGCTTCCAATGGATCCCATCTCATTGTAACATCACCGGCAATAAAGAGGCTGACAGACTGGCAAAGGAAGGTGGAAATCTACCTCATCCTGAGGCAAGCGTAACTTTCAAAAAGGGAAAGAAAAATACTCTGAAACCTGAAAACTGTCACGATTTTATCAATGTACATCTTAAAACACCCCAGTGCTCCTAAAGTAAATACCGACAGCTCATAGATTGTCTTGTTCAAGGGTCAGGCTGGACTGACTTAGTGTGCATCTTAGTCCGCGAAAATCTGAACGTCTACTGCCGTTCATTAAACATGCTTTCCACAATTGTAAACATCCGGTAGCGGCGTTTCCGTTATGAACAATATATAATTGAGCCAAAGGCTTTTTATACGCAATGTTTTTCATTAACATACTAGAGTACCTCCCCAGCAAGTTATGAGCAGGGATCAAATCTGATGGGTGGACGACGTCTCCTTTCTGATCGCCTTAGGGGAATCGGAACAACCACTAACCTGTATACTGCAATCTGTTCTAGAACAGTAAGTCTTAAGGTTGGGGCTGCTTTATTGAATTGTTCAAAGATGGCTCGATTTAGCAGAAGGTCATCATAAGTGTTATCAGTGACTCTGCAGTGCTTGAGAATACTGCCTGGCCTCATCTGATTCTAATGTCGCCTAACAGTCTGGTGACTGTCCACGCGAACAAGATACATCATACTTCCAAGTGTGCGTAGGACATGTCTGTGCAACAAGGGATCACCATTTGATGAAAACTTCTTGACGAACACATAATCTCCACTGTGGAACTTAGAGACCTTATTACCACTGGGCTTACTTTTCTGTGTTGTCTGTGGCATTTTCAGTAATAACTATGTCCTGGGTTGGCGGCCGTGCAGTAATTCTGCAGCTGATTTGCCTGAGACTGCGCTTGGTATTGTCCTGTACGAAAAAAGCAATTCATCTAGTGCACGGTACCGAGTGCTTCATCTCCGGCAATTCGTTATCATAGATGACTTGAAAGTACGAACAAATCGTTTTTCTTCGCCGTTGGATGCTGGATTGATAGCACTGTTGTTAGGTGCTCGATTCCATGTGATGTACAGAACCTACGGAACTGATGAGTATAGAACTGCGTTCCGTTGTCAGACACGATGGTATCTGGTAAACCTTCATGCATGAAGATGTTGCTAAGTTTATCTATAGTTGCATCTGTCGTACTAGCCTTCATGTTCACGATGTACGAATGCTTGGAATATGTTTACCTTTTTATATTATAATGTTGATATATAAAGATACGACGCACTCCCTTGACTGACAACCTCACTACAGTGTTGTCATAAATAAGGATTCTGATCTATATGGCCATTCAGTCATCGGATGCACATCCCAGTGCTGAAATACACATACCATAGTTTTTACGTTATCTCCCTTGAAGGTTCCGATCAGTACACGGGAACACATAATATTGTGAAGTGAGAGACACACTGGCAGTGTATGATTCAACGAGCACCACTTCATGCCTGGCAGAAGCATCGTGACTTCATGGCAGGTGAAACGTCCACGAGCACAGTGAAATCGGGAGACAGCTTCATTCTCTCAACTGCAAGTCAAATCCATAATCCAGCTTCAGATCTGACTGTTGAAGCCTTCTTCACAATATAATATGTTGTTGTTGTTTGCGTTCTCTCGACCATATCTCACTCTTACATGCTGGCTTTTTGTGTGTGTCGTAGTTTACAGCTGAGCTGCGATATCTGCGCCTTTCAGCCCAATACATCCGATTTCAGCAGTACGAGTTTACTTTCCCTATTGGGGTCAGACAATATGATATGAAAACCAATCCAAAAGTCACCAAGAATAGTTTACCTGATGAAAACGATCTAATAGTGAAAATATTTTTAACTTGTGTGCATTCGTATATATATATATATATATATATATATATATATATATATATATATATATATATATATATATATATATATATATATATATATATATATATATATATATATATATATATATATATATATATATATATATATATATATATATATATATATACAGTACTTTGCAAAAAAAATGGCAGTCATATTTTCGCAACGCAGCACACTCATAGAAGCAAATAATAATAAAAACTGTATGTCCAGAGGAAGATTGGTATCTCCCCTATCTATTAACAGTGGTTTCAGTACAATATAATGTTGCCTTCTCCAGCAAGGCAAGCCTGGATGCGGCGAGGCATACTTCCCGCAAGTGTTTGTAGGTAATTGTGAGTCAGACTGTCTTAGTATTTTTCAGCTACCTTCTTCAATTGTTCAACGTCTCTGAGTCCACTCTTTTTTAAATGATTCTTGAGTAGTGCCCAAACGTTTTCAATTGGGTTTAGGTCGGGACTGTTGTTGGGCCACTTCAGCATTATCACATTCTTCTCTTGCAGCCATGCTTTGGTGGTATGAGCTGTATGCTTTGGGTCATTGTCATGTTGAAATGTGCACCCATCGGGGTACATGACCTGCATAAATGGCAGAAGGTGTCACTCTAGTATGTCGATGTACCTTTCTTTCGTGAGAATTCCTGTGAAAACACACAGTGGGGTGATACCTCTTGCTGCCACCCCTCCCCAAAGATGGAATTTCTAGGTATGTTTCGGTCGCTGGTACACAGGCGTTACAGAGTCTTTCATCCAAATATTTATTTGAGCAGGATAAGACCAAACAGAACATTCATCTGAAAAAAATCACATTGTCCCATGACAAATTTTGGTGTTCGTGGCACCAGTTCAAATGCATCTGTTTGTGAGTCTATGTGAGAAATGGTGACAAAATTACCCGCTTTTTTGTGTAATTCATCCTGTGTAGCTCCCGGTTGACAGTAGCATTAGATACCTCTGGGTTTCCCAACTCGATCATGCGCTGCCGTATGTTTTCTACACTCTTCATTGGCCCAGCCCGAACGATTTGGGCGAGACGCCGATGGTCCTTTGTGTCCAAAATTCTTGACCCCCCACTACCTTCTTTTCGCTCGATTCCATTACCTGCTTTTAATTTACTCACAACTCTGTAGACAGTCCGCTCAGGAATGTTCACGGTTTTAGAAATGTTGGAACATGTTTGATTTCCTTCATTCCACAGCTGTGAAATTAACATACACTTTGACTTTGTATCCATTTTCTGCCACTAGCATTAGAAATTGTCGTCTGCTCTATTATCAAGGGACTGTACTCTACGCTAATTTTTTTTTTAACTTTTGGTAGTGTTTGCTCACTTAAGTGGAGTGCAAATTTGGGGCAGAACATGCATATTTAATTAGATTTCAGCATATTTAGCTGAGCAATATGACTGCCATTTTTTTTGCAAAGTACTGTATATATATATATATATATATATATATATATATATATATATATATATATATATATATATATATATATATATATATATATATATATATATATATATATATATATATATATATATATATATATATATATATATATATATATATATATATATATATATATATATATATATATATATATATATATATATATACTGAAGCACATTAAAAACGCACCACTATTATATATACTGATGCCGAGAAGCTGGCAAAAAAAAGTGTGGGAATGGATTTTCCCCGTGTTTGCCATGAGGTAGAGAGCGAATGGCTGCTGGAATGGAAAGTGCAAGATTCAACCAACGGGTGTGTGTACAGACTACATGAAAACGATGAAAGTTACACGTGCAACACGATTCCCAAAAGCTATGACCCTGAAAATGTGTACGCGTTCTGGCAGTATACTCGGTATAAAAAGGCCGTTGAGACAAAACACCCAGTACATGTGCTTGAAATGCGACGACTATCTGAAAACGACCGCCAACGAGCCATTGGTATGTTGGAGACCGGAATAAGCTCGCGGGCCATTGCCAGAAGGATGAATTGCCACCACAGCACTATTGTACGTCTCAATGAACGTTACGGAACCACTTGCAGTGCCCGGGATAGACTTCGGAGTGGCCAACCACGAGTTACTACCCCTGCGCAAGATCGTCATATTGTGCTGAGTCACCTAAGGAATCGTACTCTCCCGGCAAGTAAAACAGCAAGAGCAATAGTGGGTAGACATGGGCAAGTCTCTCGAATGACAGTCATACGACGACTCAGAGATACAGGCCTTACTGCAAGACGACCTTATGTTGGGCCAAACTTGACTCACATACATCGTTAGCAGCGCCTGCAATGGGCAGAGCAACATATCAGATGGACTAGACTGCAGTGGAATGCTGTCCTATTCACAGACGAGAACAGATTCAACATATCCTTTTCAGATGGACGTATGCGGATTTAGCGACGGTGTGAAGAGCGCTTTGCAGATTGCTGTGTCAACCGATTTTGAGGTGGCAGTATTCACATGTGGGGAGGATTCAGTTTTCACCATCGCTTGCCTCTTCACGTCTTCCGTGGAAATGTTAATGCTGTGACATATCGAGATGAGGTTCTGGATGCACTGGTTGCTCCTGCGTTCACAATTTATCCAGACTTGCAGCTTCTCCAGCAGGATAACGCACGTGCATTTTTTTGTATTTTTGGTTTTCTCCCTTGCCTGCACAGAATGCAATGAATTTCATAACAATCAAATGTACAAATTAATGACCAGCATGGATTCATAGGAAAATGAATAAAGATTCCAAATATGTAAACTTGTACACACTTATATTTACATTTCACACTCTGTTCCTGGATTATACAGGTGGTGCGTTTTTTAATGTGCTTCAGTATATATATATATATATATATATATATATATATATATATATATATATATATATATATATATATATATATATATATACACATATATATATATATACATATATATATATATATATATATGTATAGATATATATATATATATATATATCTATATATATATATATATATATATATATATATATATATATATATATATATATATATATACATATACATATACATATATATATACATATACATATACATATACATATACATATACATATACATATACATATACATATACATATATATATATATATATATCTATATATATATATATATATATATATATATATATATATATATATATATATATATATATATATATATTTATATATATATATATATATATATATATTTATATATTTATATATTTATATATATATATATTTATATATTTATATATTTATATTTATATTTATTTATTTATATTTATTTATTTATTTATTTATATTTATATATTTATATTTATATATATGATGCGTGCCGTCTTTAAAATACATTGTTCGGAGAAGTATCCGAAGCAAAGTGAAAACATAGGGGTACGTGACAGACACGGATCAATATACAGTCAATTCTTTGGCAACACCTGTTGAACATTTGACGATACACAATTTAGTGACATTGGTTATACAGGTCCATGAAACCTGTTCTATCCCAAAGGCAAATGAAGTAATATGCAGTCTTCCAAAAGTCATCAGGCACTATGGCAAGGCTGCTATGGTATTCTCACCATTTTTAATATCTTCATACAATAGACATCGTCGTCATAATATATTTCCTGACTTAGAGTAAACTAGGGACACCTCAACAAAGTATCTTGATGCCCTAGTGATGGTACAATGCAGGAAAAACACAGTAGACTGCAGGAGCTCACACACATGCTTCCGCTCACATTAAAACACACGCTGCATCTCCTCTAGCAGACGATCACCAAACTTCTGCTTAAAATTCGCGTCTGCTTCCACACCATATCGGTATGACGTCACTTCCTTTATTAGTGAGTAATTCCGTATAAAATTATCAGAAATGAAGCCGTGTCGGGCTTACTATAATACATACATAATCGTTATGAATTTTAATCATAACTATATATATATATATATATATATATATATATATATATATATATATATATATATATATATATATATATATATATATATATATATATATATATATATATATATATTGGAGAGATGCAGGAACAATGGCTCTATTCGATTCAGATGTCATAAGAGTGTGACATTGTGAACCGAAGTGTTCATGCAACGATCAACATATGATCTGATGTTAGCGTCCTTTTGAGACAGAGATTCAAGCCATCTTTGTAATACATACTGTCGAACTCTACTGACCAATTCATCTTTGGCTGTTTTGTTTTCAACCAGTTGTGATCCAAAGGAATGTCTGCTATAGCATTTTCATTCTCTATAGTTACAGAAAAGCCTGACGTTTCTGACTTGTCAAACCCTGAATCTGCTCCCATTGGAAGCCAGGAAAGAGCACCACACTAGCGTGTTTTGCCATGAGCCTGTATTTGATCACGAAGTTGTATGACATGTGCAGAATAACCTATCGCTGTAAGCGTTGCATAGTCAATACTGGTAACTTGTGATCTGGAGAAAATATTGCTAACAAGGGTTTGTGGTCTGTTCAAAGGGTCTTGAGAGTCTGTACAGATATTGGTAAAATTTCTTCACAATGAAAATTATAGACAGTCCTCTTTTTTTTATTTGACTGTAATTTCTTTCCGCCTCAGTCATCGTTTTTGAACTTTGGTATAAATGCAATGATTTTTCTGATCCAACTTGGTATCTGTGTGACAGAACCGCTCCTATGCCGTAAGATGAGGCATCTGTTGCAAAGATGGTCGGAAGATTTGGATCGAAGTGAACCAGTTTTGTTGCACTTTTAATAGCTGCTTTAAGAGCTTGAAAAGCTTTCTCTTGAGCTTTAGACCAGGAAATGGGGTATCCTTTTTTATTAACTTGTTGAGGGGTGCACACAGCTCAGAGTAACTGGAAAAATATTTGTGATAGTAATTTATTTTGCCTAAAAAAAGATTGTAATTCCATGAAATTCTTTGGTTTTTGGTAGTTCTTGAAAGCCGCAATACCTGATTCTGAGGGACGTAAACCATCAGTTGAAATGGTGTTGTCTAGGTACTCTACTTCTGACTTCAAAAATTTGAACTTAGATTGGTTACAACTGAGTCTGTGTTGTTCTAGGTGTCTGAACAGTTCTTGTAGTGTTTGAAGATGTTCCTTGTCAGATTTCTTAGTGACAATTATATCATCCAAGTAATTTGCACAACCTTCCAAACCTCCTGTGATTTACTCAATAAAACGCTGAAAAATTGCACGTGCACTTGAAATTCCAAATGCTGGGATTTGATACTTATACATGCCGTGCTGTGTGTTGATGACAGCATGCTCCTTCCATTCGTCATCAAGTTTTATTTGCAAATAGTTATCGGAAAGATCTATGTTAATTAAATGTTTCCCATTCTGCAATTTCTGGAATCGTTCCTTAGGTCTAGGAAAGGGGTACTTGAATTTGTGAATTTACAGTTACTTTGAAATCTCCACAAATTCTAACAGAGCCATTTGGTTTTGGTCTAACCACAATAGGCGCTGCCCAATTACTGGAGTGTAATAGTTTAATTATTCTTAATTCGTCTGACCTTTGCACTTCTGCATTCACTGCGTCCTTCTGTGGAAATGGTACCTGACGTGGCTTGTGAAATTTTGGAACTGCATTCTGGTGAATTTGTAAGTGAGCCTTGAATGTCGTGCGTGTTCATAATCCATTGTTGGAAACATTAGGAAATTGGGTGCAGAGTTCTTTTACTTGAGTGATTGCTCCGACCGAAGAAAAGGGTTCAACCATATTAATGACTTCTGATGGAACTTCGTTTCATTCAGTTACCGTGAGTCCAAAGGTGTTGAACTATGGTATTCCGAAAAGGTTAACACCATCAGGTGTGCCTGCAAACTCTCGTCTTGGTGTACACATTTTTTTCACCCAATTTGACCTCAGCGTTGGTCCATCCTTTGATTGTGACATTAACAGCTCCATAGCTTTTTAAGTCGAGAGTTAGGTGGTATCAGGCGTGGTGATCATACGTCAGTGTATCCTTTCAAACCAACCAAGATGCATGAGCAACCTGTGTCCAACAGAAATTGTACAGGTTTGTTGTTGACCAGGACATTAAGCAGAAACTTGTCCTTGTGTTCTTCCACATCAATCAAGTTGCCGTCTTCTGTACTTGATCTGTCCTTTGTGTTCTTGGAAAACCTGCCTACACTGGAGCTGCGCCTTGCATTGCTGTAGGGAAGACTTACTGTACTACTCGAGTTGCATACATTACAAATAGGCTGCTGTATCTACGCATTGATGTCTCATGTTTCACATAGCATGACTTCAGTTTTTTTTTTTTTTTTTTAAGCTGAAAAGTCTTTTGGTGGCACCTGTATTGTAGCTGAACTAATTAGTGACTGTGGCCTTTTTTTATACTAGAGCTTCATTACGTGAATATCTGACTGAATTGTGTCATCTCCTCTGAGAGTTTCATTGGTAGCACATTGTCGTGGGTGTGTTATTTAAAGTATTTGTCAAGTAAGACAACTTGAGTGAACTGCAAGATTTATAGAGACTACACAGATAAGGTGTGAAATTAGGGAGAACTTAAGACGACCTGGAAGGAGGTCTATTAACGCTATCACTCTTTCCAAGCCCACAACTAACTTATGTAGTCTTAAGTATCATCCGCTCTCTCTTCTTTCTCACAGACAAACAGAGACATAGTAAGAGCTGAAATAGGTATGGATGACGGTCTTGAAAAGCGCTGTTACGTGTCTTTTATATTGTTACAGTTAATACGTAGTGACAGGATGGTTCCTGTGGCCAAGTTCACTTCTAGGGTAGTAGACCTATCAGACACCGAAACAAGCCAACATCACCCAGAACTATTTGAGCCACAACGGACGAAGTGGACGGTATACATTTTTATTAAGACTGCAACGCTGCTCCACATTCAATACAATTCAGGCCAATGTACAATGGCATATAATATGCAGTCGTCGATATAACTTTAGGCAGTCCGTTCATGTCTGGAACGCTGTCCTTTTCAATCTCAACATTTTTAATATATATTCCCACTCGACACTGAGAAGCTATACTCCCTGTAAATGCAGATAACTAGATACACCTCACAGAAGATCTTGATGTATTAGTGATGGAATAACACAGGGATATATACTGAAATTCAGGAGCTCAAACACATGCGTCCACTCGCCATGACACACAATGGTAGAAGACCCAGCAGACGATCCCTTAACTTCTGCTTTTTTAGTTTCACGTCTGCCAAACAACCATATCGGCATGACGTCACTTCCTGTATTAATAAGTGACGCCGTATAAAATAAACAAACAAGGAGCCCTGTTGAGCTACCTATTATACCGACAAAATTGTTATGAATTTTAATCATAACAAGCGTATTAACAAAAAGGTTAAAATTTATTTAAGTTCTCTTTAGCTTGTATAGAAGAAAAAAAATTTTAAAAATCTCAGCAAACAATAACTGATCAAATAACAAAGTTAACAATTACATCAATTCATAAATCAAGGGAAAAAAAACCAACTGGTAGGCCCCGACAGAGAAAATAAACAAAGAATTAACAATCCTTCCGCTTCAGTGGAAAAGTACAAAAATAACTTAAATCAGTCTCTTTATGTCTCTGCTCATAGCTGAGGATACTTTATAAATCCACTGAAGACGCTATCCATGCGCCGTGTTCACCCAAAAAAACAAGATAGGCTGGTAGACTAACTCTGTCTATATTCTGACCACTAATGTACGCAGGGGTCGTACTGCCCAGAAGACGTAACAAATCGAACTGAACTCAGGGCAACATTCTGTATTGGCGCTCTTATCCAGCGCGGCGAATTATAACAGGAGTGCCTCGTATTTGGTACTCGATGCGTTGGGTCTGGTTTGAGACCAGGTATTGTGACTGAGCACTCCGTTTAAGGAGCACTCCGTTTAAGCACACAGTAAGATACTTTCACTTAGGCTGGCGATGCTGTGTGGATTGATATGCTGGATGCCACTATGCTCTGACTTTTACTAAATAGGCGAGTAGGAAACCACCACTGCACAATATGTGACGTCAGGCAGCGGTCGCTGGTTCTACACTGCAATGTAATCGATATTCGCATGATTTTCAACGTTTAAAGCTTATGCGAAGTGGGTATAGTTGCCAGGCAATTTGACACTCGTCTTACTTCAAACCGTTAGACTGGAGGGATAATCAGCTTGAGTTTGTAGTCAGCTGTTTTAGCAGTGGGGGGTACCCGGAACTAAGACCAAACATACACTCATTACCTCAATCAAAATAAAATCATAACTTTAATGTTATACTACCGTATTTGTTTTATTATTGCTAAGCAAGTCTCTATGCTGTCTCCTTCCACAATATCAATTGTCAACATGCATCCCGCATAGGCTAATATATTTGTGTGAGCGTTTGCTCTGACAGAAAAAAAAATCGTCTCAATGCCCTTGTAACCGGTAGCTTGGAACTTTAAGGGTGAAAGAGAGTGCAGAAAAATGGTTTAAAAAAGTTAAATAGAGTTTTGAAAGACTGTATGTCTTTGTTGGGGGGAGGTAAAATGAGCAGAAGAGTGTTTTGAGGGAAGGGAGATAACTCCGTATGTCCCCTTTTGGGAGAGGTAGCTTGGTGTTTTGGGTTTAGTATATCATGTGAGTTCCAAAATATGGTGTGACTGATTTGCATAGAAATGTTTTGGTAATGGGATTAAAGAAGATTGTACGGGTTTTGAATGTAATCAGCAAAGGGAGATGACTTTTAATTACGTCCCTTGAAAAGTTTTGGTGAGCGATACAAAAATAAACACGCACGAGAAAGTGTTGCGAGGGCGAACACAGTTTAGCAGAGAACGGGGGGAATGTTAAATTGGGAATAAGATGAAGGCATTCTGATTTTGAAACGCGCTTAGCGTAGGATAACAAGTTTGCTATGTATTAAAGTTGTGTTGTGGCGAGCGATGTTTTGATGGTTCATATTTCTGGCGAATAAGCCACTGAAGGTGGTTGGTTGCTGTGGTCACAGTATTGTATCAAATTATTTTGCCGAACCAACAAGACGATCAAATAAGAGAATCAAAAGATAGAGCGAGAGAAGATTTATTTCAAAAGTTGCCTATGAACATTTTTATGTATTATGAGATGGCCGGCCTCGGATGAAGGTTAGGCATGAATTATGATTTCAGCGGATTTGATGACTAGCTGTAAATGAACATCATCTTTGTTGTTCGCCGCTGGTTGAGTGCAGTACTTTTAGCCAGATGTTCTCCATCCCATCATCTGTATGTCGTGTGATGTTATATCGTCAATATTTGTTTTAACATAGCATCATCAACACCTAGCTGCCTACTGTCGGGTAGTGAGACGAGTCCCGCTATACGACAAGTACCATCAACACTAACATCATCCGCTGTACGTCCACATCCTCTTCCAACTCAACATATGGATTGTCCAACCATGTAGTCCCCGTTGAGAGGATGTACTATTTAGTTTACATCATTACGTGAATTTACAGAAAATATAAGCACTAGATACATTACACACTTAAACTGTATGCGCCCCGTGGTGTCGATACACAAAAAAGGGAAAGTAATAACCTCCCAAAATGGAATACATTCCCTGGCAAAGGGGCGACCGACCCCAACCAGGCGCGTCCACGGGTGGCGGATAGTGGAACGACCTCCAGATATGGTGTGTCAGCTGCGAATTAAGTCAGCATTGCTGGACGAATAAGCAGTTGCGGACCAAACGGCGATGTCCTCCCAGCAGGACGGGGAGGGGTAACATGTGGCACTGATACCCCCACTGAAATCCCCCATATGTCCTATGACGGGTGCATCAAGCGAGTAAGAGCCGCTATAAGCTCTAGCCACGGGGAAGGTAAACCTCGGTAAACAAACCAACTGCTGCCTTGCAGCTACCACCGGGAGATGGAAAGGCTATGGGAGACAACCCTGAACAACAAACACAACCCGGCCTGCCGAAGACGGAGTGTGTCAGCTACGGCGCAGACACTGGGAAAAATTAGAACACACGCGCTTTTGCGGTATGGAGTCATGCGACAATCTCGACTTACGTCATGGCGTCGCTCCTATCAGCTACAACCGGGGAGGAGCGGAGCCGGGCCCCTAGCCTCGAAAGGGCCCACCCAAGCAACCGGTGCCTTTGCCAACCAAATGGTCGGGGGAAGGTAAAGTAGAGCAACTGACCAACCATAAATTGCGACGTGCGACCTGGCCAAAAGGTGATGAGCTCCAGCAGAAGCTATGGGGCTGCCGCGCGACCTGGAAAAGACTGTGGACTTCGTCCTGGCGACAGGCCTGCAGATTTAGCATGACTACAAACCGAACGCAGAAGAAGAAGAAGAAGAAGAAGAATACATTCAAGTGCAATGTTTATGCTATTATGATACATTGTGACTTTACATAGAACAGAATTATTTCGTTGGCCAGTGGCTAACTTTCTAGACTGCCTTGTAAGTTAGAGCTAAACTACCCAATAGCCATTCCCTGGTTCCACACCCTGCCATGAGAAGCCTCTCAAAAATAAAATAACTAACTACCTCCCACAATTCAGTCGTTATAGCGAACACACGTCACTAGTCAGATTTATATGAATAATTTACACAACTGTAGTTCCCCAAAAGTACTGTCAGCTTAAGCTTACCCACTGTAAACACTAACAAAACTATGAGGCTCTAAACAGCTTAAGCATCTGTTAGCTTAGGTTGTTGACTGCGCTACATTGGCAATGAATAAAATACTGAGGAGTTGTCACAAGAAAAAACCCCGCAAGTCACTGCTATCAGTTATTATGTACACTAATAACTAAGCATATATGATATGACAAATGTCAACTCACCCCTAGATACTAAAATTCTTAACGACACGGTCGAATCTTACGCTCACAACTGCCTGTGTCTCATTAGGTTTTAACCTTGGGTCCAGTTTTTTAAACGAGTGTAAAGCCAGTAGCTTCTATCAGGCCTATATAGTCCAGAAAGGGACGCCAACCCGGCCATTTGCGTTCGCGTGCTTCGTGCAGGTGTTCGGGCCGCTCCACTTTCTAGCGTAACCCCGAGTAACATACACATTAGTCTAGAATCTCGATCAGAGACATCAAAATTCCCTGTAATTCCTAACGTTACCCAGCTTTCAAAGGGTTGACTCTCTGCGACGCTCAGCTATATCGGCTAGAGTGGTCAAAACACTATTACGTGTGAGTAACGTCCCTTGGGCTGGCGTACCAGAAACATGCCCGCAGGTGTGTCTTATGCAATGTTATCGTACGCTGGATAAGAGCCAACAACTGAGGACTGAGCAATGAATTTATAATGAGGGCCAGAAGCGAAATCAAAAGCCAAACACGCCTTGGGGTGGGGGGGGGGGGGAGAGAGTCTGAGCTATAGATAACACTAGTCAACAAATTTTCAAAAGTTTTTTGTACCAGAAATTAAATGTACCATTTCTTATTGATTTTGACATGCTGATTTCAAATATCATAATGAAATTCACCAATTGGCTCTGGTTTTTTTTTTTAATGATGAATTTATATTACAGTAATACAAATAATGTATGCTTGTTTACTTCTCTGGGCTAAACAGCTAGTCTTTCTACTTTAGCATTATAAAAATTGTGGTTACATACTCAATTAATTGATATTTTAACATAAAATGATAGAAAAAAATAAAAACATTATTTAAAGTTCACATATCATGCTTTAAAAAGGCACATTTGAACCCATTCCGTCATTATTCAGTCGCTGTTCGAGCTCTCTTTGCTTGCTTCTTGTAGTCAATCGATGAGGTGTCTCTTGTCACAGTCCAACAGTAATCAACAAGCATTGAAGGGCTCCAATTGCCTTGATACCTTGTCTCCATAGCAGCAATGTCCTGGTGAAATCGTTCACCATGCTCATCACTGACCGCTCCACAGTTTGACGTAAAGAAATCCAGATGAGAATCCAGAAAATGAATTTTCAAAGACATGTTGCAGCCAAGACTCTTATACTTCTGAAGGAGATTTTCTACAATTTCATTGTAATTATCAGATCTGTTGTTTCCAAGAAAATTGTCCACCACTGACTTAAATGCTAGCCATGCTGCTTTTTCCTTGCCATGCAACACGCAGAGAAACTCGTCATCATGAAGAAGTTTTCGAATTTGCGGACCAACAAATACTCCCTCTCTTATTTTAGCTTAACTCAGTCTTGGAAATTTTCTGATGAGGTATTTGAAAGCCTCATCTGTTTTCTCCATTGCCTTGACAAAGTATTTCATGAGACCCAGCTTAATGTGCAAGGGTGGCAACAAAATCTTGCTGGTGTCGACAACTGCTGGGTTCTCAACGTTCTTACTGCAGGCTGCAATGACTGCCTGATTGGCCAATGTCTTCTGATGTAATGGTCACTTCGTGCACGGATATCCCACTCACAGAGAAAGC
Organism: Oreohelix idahoensis; assembly: GCA_024509875.1. Lineage (NCBI taxonomy): Eukaryota > Metazoa > Mollusca > Gastropoda > Stylommatophora > Oreohelicidae > Oreohelix > Oreohelix idahoensis. The sequence continues at coordinate 201,480 of JAMPIV010004274.1, forward strand.
AACAGTACTTGATGTATCCACCCTGTAGTCCAAGCAAAAGAGCGACCACTTTTAAGTCACCGCAAAGTGACCAATGATGATGATCGCAGAAAGGTCACCCTCTTTGAAAAAGAATGTAATAAGCGGCTTCTGGCGGTTCCTATACACAGAAATTGTAACATCTTCTGCCAGGAGATTCCACTGTTGCAATCTGGAACCCAAAAGCTCCGCCTTGTTCTTCGGTAAATTCAGATCTCTTACAAGATCATTCAGTTCACCTTGGGTTAGTGGATGTAGTTTGCTCAAAATCTGTGTCACTTGAGGTTGATGGTTCAGGACCACCAATGTCCTCTTCATCAGTGGAAGCAGCTGAAAAGGATTCTGGCACTTTGGGAACTGGTAGGTCATCGCCATGTGGTACCGGAAGTATTGCAGAGGGGATGTTTGGATATTCCAGAGTCCATTTTTTCTTCTTTGATATGCCTTTCCCAATTGGAGGGACCATGCAAAAGTAACAGTTGTTGAGATGATCAGTGGGCTCTCTCCAAATCATTGGGACTGCAAAAGGCATAGCTTGCCTATTGCCAGTCAACCACAGTTTAAGATGTGCTGCACATGTATTGCAGCATATGTGTGGCACCCAGCTCTTATCTTGATCTCCTATTCTGCAGCCAAAATACAAACTGTATGCCTTCTGGCATTTCTAACTACGATACTTTTGATAAGGACAAATGCACTAACTAATGGCAAAATTTTATCAGAGATAAGGTATTTATACACAAAGGTGATGTAATCATAGGTAGGATTGCATCATCAACTTCTAGTAACATTTTTATTGGTCATTAGAAAAAATTATGCAATCGCCCACAACAGTTGCGTCATATATATATATATAAATTTACCGTAATTAAATAAACTAGTAGCATATATCTTGAAAACTAGAGCCAATCAACATTTTTTAATGTCATTTTCGTTTTCAGCACACCAAAATTAGTTTAGATCAGCTATTTTCATTTCTGGTACATTTTGGTTGTTGACTAGTGTAATAAGACTACGGCCGCGATAGAAGAGTTTAAAAAAACTAACGTTCATATAGCAAGTAAGAATATACAAATTTAAAGAGTAAGGCCAGGAGAGGGGCTGAGACGGATTGGAAAATTCAGATTTACTGCCAATTCGCGACAAACATGTAGTTTCATATAACGCTGCAATTTATGAAATCTTCGCTAGAGATGGACTTTCTTCAGACAAAGCCGCTCTACGTATAAATTCATGTGTATTTTGCAATAACATGTCACGAATGCTTTCATAAACTAGAGACTCGCCATATCATTCTTTAGAACATATGAATTTGCAATCAGTTGCCAGGTCTCGCAATTCTGCAATCCACTGTGAGTACGTTTGGTCTGACTTCTTCCTTGATTGCCAGATTATATGTCGGGCAATAATGAGATAAGTGCGCTGCCTAAAATGTGTAAATTTTGTTGTGAGCTCTTCTTATGCGAAGGTGGACAAGTTCCAAACAACTTCTGTGCCAATTGATACAAAGAAATTCCCATACAAGATAGAAAAAAGTGACACTTCATCTTGCTCCCACCTTGTCACGGATTACCTCCCCTGCTTTGCAGTAGTGGTCCAACAGTGACCAAAACCTAAGAGTATTTAATATTGGCTTCCAATGTATCTACCAAGATTACTATTGGCAGAGATGTAGATAGAAGATTAATGACACTTCTACCTGAAGGGAGATTTCACGAGATATTTCCAGAAGTCACGAACAATGTTGCCTTGGGCTGAACAATTGTTAACGCATTATACCTGGTACGTAGCCTTTAGGGAAGGATTTAAGCAATGGTTTAGCTCGTTCAAGCCCCCAATTGGTGTAATTCAACGAAATCCCTTTTATAAGGTATAGCTCTGTTTAGTGTAAATATATGTCTAAGTATTTATATATAGATTAAATATTCTGGATCATACGTTTGCTTTCATACATATAACTGAATCAAATATTTTTGTTTAGTTTTAAAACAGCAGGTAACAAATTTCATAGTGAAATAGTCTTTAACAGGTTAAAATAAATATGGAAAGATTAGTTGAATTTTGATGGATATAAAGTTCTCGTCATTGAGACGTAGGTGGGAATTTATCTTTATACTTAAAGTATAACTGAAATGTCCTTTTTGCTGGTGCCTTTTAGTTAGTACATAGCTTGTATGAGTGAGTCATGCAGCTGTGGTTCATCAATTATGTGATGATGAAAGCCTTCTCCACACTCTCTTCCACTGTAGGCGGTTATGGTGTATGCTCTTCTCATACTAGCGGCGTTAGTACAACAAATCGTCTGATGGCTTGTAACCACGAACTTTAGACAAATAGAAAGAAACAAATGCCTGCTAAGTACATTTGTACGCCGCAAACTAACAGGCCCATTGTCATGCGCTCCACCCACCAATGTTAACCTCTCAGAAGAATTAAATTCCCGAACACACAGTGTAACTCACAGAATATGATGAAAATTCACCCATATCCTTCTGGGTGTTGACTAGGAAATTGCGTCTGGAGTGCGTGAATAATGATTTGCCTGAATTACAATTAAAAAAAGATACATACATCTCACAAGATAATATGTTACACTGCAAGAAAACATGTTAAATTCACGTTTGTAATAGAAATTTTCACAACTTACCCAAATATTTGGGAATGTGACAGAGTTATGTAAATATAGATTACATGCACCCACACGTTTTGCTCCCACCTTGCTTCCTTATTAGTTATGCACGTTTTGTTAATGCAGAACCTTCGTACTTTATATCTGTCAAACTCATAATGGTAGCCACGCCTATTTTTTCGTTTCTCTATGTCTTATAGACACTAGGAATGTATACAGGCCAGACTATAATGCACGTAGCAAGAGAAAAGGGGGGATAAGCTAATGAAGAAAATCAAGGGCGATAAGTTAAGACGTACTTTCGTTAGACATTGGTCAAGGGGAATTATTCTTAGGAAAAGGGGAGATAATGACAGTTACATCCCACCCCCCCCCCCCCCCCCCCACATACGTTTGTTCGGAATGTAATTAAGCTACGGAATGACGAGATCAAAGAAACGATTTGCTCCTGGGCCCACGTCTAGCGGTCGGCGAGAGTGGCAAATTTAACTTTCATTCAGAATTTGACCACAGATTTTCCAAAAAGTGTTATATCTCGCAAGAGCTAGCGATTTTCTGCCAATTTAATATATATACCGCATCCTTCAAACTCAGTTATCTAGTACTCACATAATTTTCAGACGGCTTGCTTCGAATTATAGATATTTATACCAGTGGAATTTCTTAGTTTTTTTTTTTCGATTGGAGATAGTCATATTTCTGTGGCGGTAAATATTATACTAGAATTTTGAGTGATTTAATTGTAAAGTCCGGCATTATATTTTACTAAGATTTTCTGTGTTGAGTGATTTAATGGTTAAAAGTTCGTCATTTATATTTCTCTAGGATTTTGTGTTAATTGGCTAGCAGAATTAAAATAATTTATAGCTAAATTATTTCTGCTGTAGCGTTGATTCAACTAATTGCTATTAACCAGTAAGAGATATTTTAATCGACTAGTAAATGCACTATTCATTATGAGTACTGACGAAATATATATTTATTTCTAATTCATTTTCAGTAATTTTATAAATGACTAGCGCTTATTTCACGGGTTTTTTTTAACGATAAGATAAGCTATATACGTGTAGTTCTATTCATAGTTAAATAACCGAGTGTATAATAAATTATAATTCTGCGCGGGTTAATTTTAGGATAAAATATTGGTTTAGTGGTTAAATGTTTGTACTTTTTCTTCCTATACACAGTACGGGTCACAAACCCAAAATCTACCAGCGGTCTAATCTGAGAAAACGGGTCTAAGTCCAACAGTACAATAAAAAAACATTCTTAAGTAAGATCGGGTCTTCAAGGTTTACCTGTTCAGCTCTCTTGTTCTCACCCAGAGAGAGAGAGAGTGCCAATATTTGACACTAAGAATAATTGTAACTGGACCTATAGCTATCCAGATTTCCTTTTTCCTTTTTTCATTTTTCATATACATTCAGCCCGCTGTGGCGAAAATATCAATCATTAACATTTTCCAACTATCGTTCACTGTGCTGTGACGAGGATTTTATCCCGAGAGATTTACATACCTGACATTTCTCTTCAAGTATCAAAATTTACCAGCTATTGACACTGTGAACATTAAAGCTCTTAAGTAATTTCCTACCTGGACTAATTGACGTGACATAAACAGAATCCTATTAACAGTAACAAAGCAAGCGTTTCCCAATAAGCGGAGTAATCAGTCTTGGAGAAACTGGGGCTTGTTTTGCCAAAACCCCACCTTGGATTTGTGATTTGTATCATGGAGATATGTTCCAGATGTTGTGAAAGCACTTATTAGGTAAGAGTGAATGAATGTGGCCACAGGTTTTCGTCAGAAGCGAGAGAAAGAAGAAATGAATAATTCATATATTGTATACTCATTATACTCACTTTGGTTTTTTCTTCTTATGTTTGCTAATACTGTTTATTTCAGAATAGACTAACTTAGACACTCTGTTCTTTACAGTATAGTCAAATCCTATACCAGTGCTAATCGTTTGACCTTTTGGGGGTTAATAACTTCTTCTAACGGGATCTTGTCTCAATATATGGAATTGCACTTATGTGTCTATTTCTTTATTAATTCTTAACCTTTGATGTTTTATATTTGATATTGGATACTAAATGTTGTGAAGTTTTCTTTATAGTAAATAAACATTAACATAAAACTTATTACATGTGTCGGTCAGCTCGTCCCAATATCCCTACTCCATTAATATAGTTTCACGTTTGTGCGTCTAATTGTCATCAGTTATCTGTGTGTGTGTATGTGAGTATGTGAGTGGTTATAGTGTATATGTTCATATATACAGAGAGGTATACTGTCTGATCAACAAATTTCAGTCGTAAATGATAGGCTGGACTAGAGTATCTTTTAAATCCAGGGACAGACTCTACCTTTCACCATTTCACTTGTGAAATCTATTTCTTTACCTTATCTCTCACTGGGTACCACTCTTTTCAGTTCTATTCAGACGGGACCGGAATATATCTTACAGTAATTATCTATCAAAAATCTACGACAGAATGGAGAGCTCGTTTTCCGGGAATTTGAGCTTATTCTTGAACTAGTACCACTGAAAGGATGCGAATTCCTTAGATTTGTCTTTTCTAGTACGTCAGATTGAGTTTGTTTCCTTCTTTTTCTTCTTCTTGCGATCGCATCTTTGATGTTTACACCGTCAGACGAGTTCTCATGATGAATTCGACTGTTGTTTGAAGTTCCTCTTTAGCTCCATATAGCTTTGAGTTTAGTGTTGAGTCATTGGGCCAGTATATCTTTCTTAACTGTTCATACAGAGGACAATCCTGTAGAACATGCTCAGCAGTTTGTTTGTTTAATCAACATGTGCACAGTAGTGAAGCAGACAATCGTAGCTTGTGCATGTGTTTATTCAGTTTGTTATGCCCTGTCCTGAGGCGAAAAATAGTTATCTGTCCCTGCCGGTCGAGAGTGTGATAGTCGTCTTTGGGTTTGTTCTGTTCTCTTCTGGTAGTCTGGATAGCTCTCTTTTTCTCAAAGTATGTGACTTCATTATCTTCTTGTTCACATTCTCCTCCTTTTTTGCAAGTTTATCTGCCTTTTCATTTCCGGGTACACCACAATGAGATGGTACCCACTGAAGTATGGTTCTCTTTTTGGCAGCTACCTTGTTTAGTTCATTTCTCAGATGCGGGAGTTTACCACCCTTGAGAGCTTTCAGGACAGACAGTGCATCTGTGAGGATGACTACCTGGTGGCAGTCAGAGTTGGTGTTATAAATCATATTTGCAGCTTGCTCTAGAGCTTGAACCTCAGCTGTATAGTTGGAACAGAATTTACCAGTGGGAATGTGCCTAGTCTCATAGTGGTTGTCATGATATGAGATAAAGATACCGGCACCTCCATTCCTAACAGCATTAGTTGCTGATCCATCTGTATAGGCATGTATCCATGATTGATCGGGATAGCTTTCTTGGATCATACTCAATGTAGCAGTTCGTTTTTGCAGATCATTATACTCACATCCACTTGTGAGACCACTGACTGATGTATTAATTTGGAGAGCATTGCTGGCCTGCTCCCATGGTACAGGGTATAGGGTGGGCTTCAGTGGTGTTGTCTTCATGGATAGGTCTTCTTGATGCTGTCTTTTAAGTCTTTTTCCACGATGCACAAAGCTGCTACGCTTTAGACGTCCCAATGCCAGATCATCTAGTCTTGCCTTCATTGGGTGCGTTGGCATACTGTTGTACTTTTCCATCTGGATCATGGTTTTTGTGTCTCTTCTATGGGACAATGTCTGTAATCCAACAACCTTCTGCATCTCTGATATTGGTGTAGTTTTCATGGCTCCTGTAATAAGCCTGAGAGCTTGATTTTGCACCTTGTCCAAAGACTGCAGATGTGAGTTAGCAGCTGATGACCATGCTGCTGAGCTAAACTCTAAGAGTTTGTTTCCAAATCTGGATCTAATCTGTATCTAGATAATTGACTAAAATATTTTATAGTCTAGATAGAGTAAGAGTGTGGTTGTCTCGTGAGTTAAGTAACACTAATAATAATTACACCTAGACAAACGTTCTGTTTATTGGCTTGCTGACCACACAAATATATCAATTGTTTTTTTTCCACAGCATTGTTACAGTATATATAATTAGATTTACAGGGTGATCTTTGCCAGATAGATGTTATGTAATGATTTTGTAATACAAGACCGCTGGTAGCGTGTGATTGTCTAACAATCACCGGGTTTGTTTTTAAAGCAACGGTGTTTGAGCTAAGCTAAGGAGCGCATTCGGACTATTACGTCCGGTTAATAACCTCCCTTACTGTTGCGTTATTTATCTATTGTTATTTGTAGTTGGGAGAACTGATGAAATATGTGCGAATGAGTGATCGTGCTATGTTGTCGAATGGTTTGGGGGATCAAGAAGATGATTTTATTAATTAGCTCCAAACGCCTGGTTTGGGTCCACAATTATAAACATATTTATTTGGTTCAAACAGTTCCACAATTCAGTGTACATGGCATCTTATTAATACATGCATAACAATGCGTCTCCTACTGTCCTTTACAGTACGTATCGTTACATACTCTGGCCTATATACTGAAGATGTCGGCATCCGAACCATCCAAGTAGCGATTACCAAAAGTATGGAGATTAAAATTATGTTTGATAGCTCCCGAAAAACAGAGACTCCACTGATAAATTATTCTTGAACTAGTATACTTGCGTTCAACATCAATGAATTACTTGTGGCGACCTTCGTACACCAAAGCCACGTAGAAGAATATCATAAACTTCAATTCGCATGGGAGCGAAATATATCACGTCTTGCTTTGACGGAATCATATAACGAAAGGTCAAGATCGACCGTTTGAATCAATTAGCGCGGTACATCATTACGTCACCATTACCTAGAGACATCAACCTATTATCGCGTTCATTTATAATTAAGAAGAGTGCAAACCATATCATGTTGACTCCAGATAGAAATGTTACCGCGTAGATTAAACTGCTAACAGAGCTAAGTGAGGCCAACATGTAAAAATACATAATAATCTTCTTTAACACTTACCCTAACTGACTTCAGGTGTGGACTTGTAGGTGGACTTAAAAATTAAGGGAACTTTTTTTTTCTCCTTACTTTTTTTAAAATAAATTTTTTTTTGTTTCCACTGTAGTAACATAGTTTTTTTCCAGTTGATTAGCCTGATCTACCATTTATTTGGCGTAGTCGTCTGCATTACGAGCCTAGTTGCCAGATAATAGCAGCGAAAGATTAGACAACTGATAACAAGGAGGATGTATCACTGTAAAATCACAGAATATTTTTTTCCCTCGTAAGTGGTAGGGAACCAGTGTATACTTTTTCTTCCTTCTTTCTCGGGTAAGTCATAGTCAGTTATTTGCAATGGCTGAGCGTGCAAAACTTAGACAAATGCTAAGAGAGGAAGCAAGGGAAGAGGGATTACAGGGAGAAGAAGCGAAAGCGTTTGCCAACGAAGAACTTGACAGATATGATGCGGAGAGGAAGGCAGATGAAGCTAGGGAGCAGAAGAAGATTGAGGAGGAAATGGAAATTCGCAGGGCGAACGACAGAGAGAAGGAGAGACAGCACGAACTGGCGCTTAAGACCCTGGTGGTCCAAAGCCGTGGGGCTGCCTCTACCTCCAGCAACGGAGACTCTCTACCTCAGTCACAGATAACTGATCTTTCAAACACCCAATCTCCTCAGCTAGCAGCTATGTCTTTTGCCCTAGAATCTTTCCCATGCCCCAATGAGAAAATACACTGCTATCTAGAAAAATTTGAGAGAATGGCAAATCTGTACGGTTTAGAGAGGTCGCGCTGGTGTCTGAAGCTTTCTCAGGCTTTAAAAAGTAGTGTGTATGATGTTTACGCAAAACTGGGAAGCAGCCAACAAGACGATTACGACGTGTTGAAGAAGGCTTTACTTGAGCGTTTTGAAATGAACGCTCGCAAATTTTTGCAACTGTTCCGTAACAGCAGAAAGGAGAGCACTGAAACTTTTCACCAGTTCTCTTCTCGTCTGAAGGGATACTTGACAAAGTGCCTGGAGCTTTCACAGCTTGCCTCTACCTATGAAGGACATGGAGCAATTCGTAGTAACCGAATAAGTAAAGAACTACTTTGTCAAGTGACACCCGTAGATTTCTGGCTGAACAAGGCGCAGAAAAGCTGGAAGACATTTTGGAAAATTCTGACCGAACTGCCGGTCACAAAACGTAAACCGACAGAAGAGCCTTCTCGGAAGAATAATCTAGAACAGTCTTCCCATTCTTCTCACCACCATAACCCCAGAGAAACTGTACCCCAGAATTCCTCTTCGGAAAAATCTAAATATTATAAAAACAAGTACCCCACAAACAACAAAAATTCTGATCAACCCAACCGGTCTACATGGCAGCGCGGCCAGAAAGGACAGGGTGACAAGGGAAAGACCCCTACAACAGGGACGTCTGATCAGGGCAAGCACACCGGGCCTAACCGTATCGGATGTTTGCAAACAGCCTCGCAAGGAAGAATTAGTGTCAGTGATTCTCAACTTGAGGGGGAGAGGCCCTCAACGCGAGGAACTGTTATTATTAACGGGACTTCAACATATTGTTTGTTTGAAACAGGTTTGTCCTTTGATTGCATTGTCGCAAGACACTTGGTCAAACCCGGTCAAGAGACAGAAGAAACCGTCAAATTATGTGGAGTTTTCAAAGGAGATGCACCCATGACGCTTCCCATCGCATTGGTGGAAATACATTCTGATTTTGTCAGAGGTGTGATCAAAGCGGGTATCATGGATGACCCGATCTACCCAGTCATACTTGGCTATAGATATGTGTTTATTTGGAGACCAAAAGAGCCAATTGTGGCAGCAGTAACCACAAGAGGGCAAACCAAGAAGGAACGGGAGCCGGCGCCAAATTTGTTACCTAAGAAACTAAAAGAGGCGCAACAAAAGGACCCTACCTTGGATCCTTGCTTTAGGAAACTGCTCATGGCCAAGGACCCCAGACACAACGGGGACATTTTTTCTAAAGATGGCGTACTTTATCGTAGAACGGGCAACCCTGATCAAGGGCATAACCAGCTCCTAGTACCGACGCAGTACAGAGACCAAATCTTAGAAATGGGGCACTCTCTTCCCTTCAGCGGACATATGGGACAAAACGCCACAAATCAGCGAATATCGACTCACTATTGGTGGCCAGGAATGAACTCTGATATTATCAGATATGTTAAATCCTGTGCCAAGTGCCAACGGGTGGAACCCAAGCATTGGACATCCCCAGTCCCCATGGGTGAAATTCCAATAGTGAGAAACCATTTGAACGGGTTGCAGTCGACATTGTAGGACCCCTAGAAAGGACTAAACGAAGGAACAAGTTTATCCTGACCTTAGTCGACACTTGCACTATGTGGGCCGAAGCTATACCGCTAACATGCACGGATTCCAAGCATGTCGCAGAAGCCCTTGTGCAAATTTTTACACGGTTGGGATTTCCTCAATAAGTTTTGACGGATAATGGATCCCAATTCCGTAGCCTGTTGATGGAGGAGATCTTTAAGATCTTGAGGGCCAAACACATCCACACAAGCCCGTACCAACCGGCCGGAAATAGGCACGTGGAACGCTTCAACGGCAGCCTCACCATGATGTTACGTAAGCTGGGACAAGAGAAACCTGAAGATTGGGACCTTTTCATTCCTGCAGCCTTATTCGCCTGCAGGGAAGTCCCACAGGCCTCTACAGGTTTTCCACCAGCTACTCTTTTATTCGGCAGACCTATTAAGGGCCCGCTAGAAGCCTTACTTCGGTCCCTGACAGACCAGAAGGCTGATGAGACAGTCGTCTCAGCCAGCAAATATGTATCGGAATTAAAGGAAAGGTTACAACTAGGATGGGATCTAGAAACGACCAACCTTAGGCGAGCACGCACAAAGCCTGCTAAACGATACAATAGAGCAGCGAAAGAGAGAGAACTACAACCAGGGAAGAACATTTTGTTGTTACTGCCAACCGGAAGCAACAAACTACGCATCGGATGGCAAGGGCCGTTTACCGTCCTTAAAAAGATCTCGAGAACTAACTATCAGATCTCTATTAAAGGAAAGGAGAAGGTCTATCATGTAAATCTGTTGAAGAAATATTTGGAAAGACCGGTGCCGTTCTCTGAACATCTCCTGGCGGTCGCCATAGCTGCCGAAGATGATGAAGATGACGATAGTTGCATGGAATACCCATTGCAACAAACTGAATCTTTCAAAGATGTAAAATTCGGTGATACTCTCTCGGACGCACAACAGACGGAAACGAGGGTGCTACTGAAACAGTACACATCAGTGTTAACGGATATACCTGGGCGAACACATCTCGTAGATTTCGATGTGAAACTTACAAATGAGACACCTGTTCGGACCAGAGTTTACCCTATTCCGTATGCAAAAGCTGATACGCTACGAGAAGAGATAGACAAGCTACGTAAAGCGGGAATTATTAGTGAGTCTACATCTCCTTATAGTGCGAGCGTAGTGCTGTTGCAGAAGCCCAATAAGGAAGTTCGGCTGTGCATCGATTACCGTCTACTGAACACAGTAACGGAATTCCAGCCGGAACCTCTTCAGAGCGCCTCTGAGCTGTTTAGCAAGCTAAGCAAGGCACATATTTTCTCCAAGACTGACCTGAGTAAAGGTTATTATCAAATACCAGTCAAGGAGGAAACTAAGCCTTTGCTAGCTTTTAGCACCAGTGAAGGACACTATACGTTCAACGTGATGCCATTCGGGTTACATAACGCACCAGGAGTCTTCACAAGGATGATGAAGAAGCTTTTAGAACCATTGCACAGTCTTCATATCCACAATTTCATGGACGATATACTGGTTGTAACAGACACCTACGAAGAATATATTGCTACGGTTGCTATGCTCCTCAGGAGACTACAGGAAACGGGTCTCACAGCTAGACCTAGCAAATGTTTAATCGGTCTCGAAAAACTCGACTTCCTGTGGCATACCATTGCTCACGGTTCCATGTGGCCAGTTGCTAAGAACGTAGAGAAGATACGTGCAGCAAAGAGGCCAAGAACGAAGAGAGAAACAAGGTCGTTCCTATCACTGTGTGCTTATTACCAGAAATTTATTAAAAACTTCAATGGTTTGACTGCACTCCTCACTGACCTCACAAAGAAGGGGCGACCTGAGAGAATTATCTGGGATTCGAACTGCGAAGACGCTTACGTCACGCTCAAGAAACAGCTGTCTGAATATCCAATTTTACGATTACCTGATATTACAAAACCCTTTATATTACGGGTCGACGCATCGGATCGAGGCATCGGGTCAACTCTGCTTCAAGCAGGCAACGATGATCCGAACCGGCTATTCCCAGTGGCATACGGCGGTCGTAAATTGAATAAAGCAGAACGGAACTATTCCACAGTGGAACGAGAATGTTTAGCACTGGTTCATGGTATAAGGAGACACCATGAATATCTGTACGGAGTATCATTCACGGTGCAGACTGATCATGCTCCGCTGGCGTTTCTTGGTGCGAATAAAGAATTCAATGCGAGGATAATGCGCTGGGCGTTGTTGCTAAGCGTATATTCCTTTAAAGTAGAATACATTTCAGGAAAAGAAAACGTTGGGGCAGACTTTATGAGTAGGAATTGGACAACGAAGGAGGAGGAAGATGAGAGTGAAGAAAACAGTCACCCGGAAGCTACGGTTATAGGTAACTATATTTCCATAATGTAGACATGAAAAGGGTTGCATATCTTCAAGCGGGGAACGTACTGTGACAGAGTTATGTAAATATAGATTACATGCACCCACACGTTTTGCTCCCACCTTGCTTCCTTATTAGTTATGCACGTTTTGTTAATGCAGAACCTTCGTACTTTATATCTGTCAAACTTATAATGGTAGCCACGCCTATTTTTTCGTTTCTCTATGTCTTATAGACACTAGGAATGTATACAGGCCAGACTATGATGCACGTAGCGAGAGAAAAGGGGAGATAAGCTAATGAAGAAAATCAACGGCGATAAGTTAAGTCGTACTTTCGGTAAAAATTGGTCAGGGGGAATTAATCTGAGGAAAAGGGGAGATAATCACAGTTACACCCCCCTCTCCCCAAGTCCGTTTGTTCGGAATGTAATTAAGCTACGGAACTACGAGATCAAAGAGACGATTTGCTCGTGGGCCCACGTCTAGCGGTCGGCGAGAGTGGCAAATTTAACTTTCATTCAAATTTTGACCACAGATTTTCCAAAAGGTGTTATATCTCGCAAGAGCTAGCGATTTTCTGCCAATTTAATATATATACCGCATCCTTCAAACTCAGTTATCTAGTACCCACAGAATTTTCAGACGTCTAGCTTCGAATTCTAGATCCATTATGCCAGTGGAATTTCTTAGTTTTTACGATTGGAGATAATCATATTTCTGTGGCGGTAAATATTATACTAGAATTTTGAGTGATTTAATTGTTAAGTCTGGCATTATATTTCACTAAGATTTTCTGTGTTGAGTGATTCAATGATTAAAAGTTCGTCATTTATATTTCTCTAGGATTTTTGTGTTAATTGGCTAGCAGAATTAAAATAATTTATAACTAAATTATACTACTCGTCAAAAGTCAAGGGCCACCATATTATTTTCAATACACTTTTATATAAGCGCATAAAATGATTAAATGAAGGAAGTTTTTAGTAAAAATGGGTGCAATATCTTTCTATGACAGTCCTCTATGCACGTTATGCATAAAAACAACTCACCGACCACCATGGTGATCACGTGCAATTTGGTTTGCTGACAATAAATTCACATTTTTAATCTGTTTTTTTCAATTTTCCGTAGAACCAAACAGGTGAAGTAATCGTGCTGATTGACATTACACGTGCAATGGCGACTTTTCATGAACAGAGTTCACTCTTAATTTGTTTTACAATCATCAGACTTAGGGTAGTTTCATCACTTGCAAAAACCATGTCACCGAGAAGAAGTCTTGACACCTTACAAAGAATGAGGGCTATAGCGTGGGTTGAAAGTGGTTTATCTGTCCGTGAGGTTGCTAGACCGCTTGCAGTGTCACACTCTACTATCCAAAGAATTTTGGAGAGATTTCAGGCCACAGGAAGTGTAGAGGATCGCCACCGGCCAGGTCGCCCTAGATGCACCAATAGACATGATGACCGGTACCTCTTGTTGTCAGCCCTGCGCCATCGAACAGTGACTTGTTCCACTCTAAGATGTCAGCTGAGACAAACTGTAAACGTTAATGTCAGTCAAAGCACCATTCGCAGACGTTTACATGAATTTGGACTGGCTGCTCGACGTCCTGCAGTCAGAATCCCTCTTACTCCTGCTCATCGCAGAGCCCGTGTTGCTTGGTGTCGCGAGCACATCCGATGGACAAGGCAACAATGGAGTCAAGTTCTCTTCACTGATGAATCTCGCTTCACTGTGTCATTCAATGATGGCAGGATTCGAGTTTGGAGACGACCAGGAGAGCGATTTACTGATGACACAATTCGAGAGGTGGATCGTTATGATAGGGGTTCTGTCATGGTCTGGGGAGGCTTCTACAGACACGGCAGGACCCCACTCTACATCATCCAAGGCAACTTGACCGGCCCAAGATACCAGAACGAAATCTTGAGACCAATTGTTCTGCCTGCTCTGGAGGCCATATGTGGTAATGCCATCCTCCAAGATGATAACACTCGACCCCATCGAGCTCGTGTGGTGAATGAGTTTATTCAGCAACATGGGATCATCAGGATGGCGTGGCCAGCTCATTCAACTGACCTTTCTCCGATTGAGCACCTCTGGGATGTCCTTGGTCGAAGATTGTCAACAAATCACCCCCTGACAATGGATGTTGCACAGCTGACTGGATTTCTGCTTCAGGAATGGCAAGCTGTTCATCAGGATACTCTTCGGACACTTGTGGACTCGATGCGTCTACGCTGTCTTGAATGCCTTGCTGCAAACGGTAGTCATACCCGATTTTGAAATGTCTATTTGTCCAATATCTATTGTGTGAGTTTTGAAAAGGTGGGTGACATTGCGTTTGAATGTGTGTTTCTATTTCTTTACGTGACATGTCAATTTGGTATTCAATAAATGCCGTTTTGACTGATACCAATTACGTTTATATCAGATTTGTTTTATGGTTTCAACCAAGGTTTTTCTAAGTGGCCCTTGACTTTTGACGAGTAGTATATTTCGGCTGTAGCGTTGATTCAATTAATTGCTATTAACCAGTAAGAGATATTTTAATCGACTAGTAAACGCACTATTCATTATGAATACTGGCGAAATATATACGTATTTATTTCTAATTCATTTTGAGTAATTTTATAAATGACTAGCGCTTATTTCACGGGGTTTTTTTAACGATAAGATAAGCTATATATGTGTAGTTAAATAACCGAGTGCATAATAAATTATAATTCTGCGCGGGTTAATTTTAGGATAGAATATTGGTGTAGTGGTTAAATGTTTGTACTTTTTCTTCCTATACACAGTACGGGTCACAAACCCAAAATCTACCAGCGGTCTAATCTGAGAAAACGGGTCTAAGTCCAACAGTACAATAAAAAAAAATTCTTAAGTAAGATCGGGTCTTCAAGGTTTACCTGTTCGCCTCTCTTGTTCTCACAGAGAGAGAGAGAGAGAGAGAGAGAGAGAGAGAGTGCCAATATTTGACACTAAGAATAATTGTAACTGGACCTATAGCTATCCAGATTTCCTTTTTCCATTTTTCATATACATTCAGCCCGCTGTGGCGAAAATATCAACCATTAACATTTTCCAACTACCGTTCACTGTGGTGTGACGAGAATTTTTATCCCGAGAGATTTACATACCTGACATTTCTCTTCAAGTATCAAAATTTACCAGCTATTGACACTGTGAACATTAAAGCTCTTAAGTAATTTCCTACCTGGACTAATTGACATGACATAAACAGAATGCTATTAACAGTGACAAAGCAAGTGTTTCCCAATAAGCGGAGTAATCAGTCTTGGAGAAACGGGGGCTCGTTTTGCCAAAACCCCACCTTGGATTTGTGATTTGTATCATGGAGATATGTTCCAGATGTTGTGAAAGCACTTATTAGGTAAGGATGAATGAATGTGGCCACATGTTTTCGTCAGAAGCGAGAGAAAGAAGAAATGAATAATTCACATATTGTATACTCATTATACTCACTTTGGTTTTTTTCTTCTTATGTTTGCTAATACTGTTTATTTCAGAATAGACTAATTTAGACACTCTGTTCTTTACAGTATATTCAAATCCTATACCATAGTGCTAATCGTTTGACCTTTTGGGGGTTAATAACTTCTTCTAACGGGATCTTGTCTCAATAGAGGGAATTGCACTTATGTATCTATTTCTTTATTAATTCTTAACCTTTGATTTTTTATATTTGATATATACAGAGAGGTATACGGTATGATCAACAAAGTTCAGTCGTAAATGATAGGCTGGACTAGAGTATCTTCTCAATCCAGGGACAGACTCTACCTTTCACCATTTCACTCGTGGAATCTATTTCTTTACCTTATCTCTAACTGAGTACCACTCTTTTCAGTTCTATTCAGACGAGACCGGAATATATCTTATTTACCTATCAAAAATCTACGACAGGGAATACACAATCTTGCTTACACAGGTTTTCAGATGGATGCGAGCAATTTCGGTGCATATGACCTCGAATCAATTTCGTCTGAGAAATTCCTCTTATGACGGTGTTCTGTTATACACTTGGCCTGGGAAACTAGTAATTCCTCTTCGATGGGTGTTCTGCGATACACTTGGTCTGTGATATTATTTCTCTTATGACTGATGATCCAATTCCTAGGTTTCCAGTCTTGTATTTATAAGGTCCTGGTCCTGAAGTTTTACAGTCTGTGTATTTAAATATGCGGGTTTACTCTTGGGGTTTTAGAGTTTCCCAAATACCGTCAATCTGTCACTTTTTATATAGGAATTCTAGGTCCGATCCTTCTCTTCCTGGCTGTTGGGAGTTGCTCGTATGAAGTTGCGAAGCTGTCTGTTCTGTGTTTCTGAGTTCACTAGATTATATCTCTCATTCTCAGTTCAAATCACAGTTGGTGTTTCCGCCGAATGTTCCAATAAAATTCATTGTATATTCCGGCTCTCACTTCAAACCAATCAAATCTCTCTAGCACTGTTTGTGTAGGGAAGTTTTAATTCAAAATATCCCCTCGCGTGTTTTAATATTGCATTTAAAATTCCACGCGTGACCTCTTTATAATAAGATGTAAAATTGTTCCGGCTGCACCTATCTGCCTCCCACAATATTGTGACCATGTTTTCCTGGCGTATTGTCTTCCGCCAAGATGTCTACCCCGACAAGTTATCCCATTATCGCCTTTATCTGCATGCCTCCGCCAGACAGATATCTGGTCAGACAATGTTGTCTTCTTTGATCGTACGCACATTACAAGCTTGTGTCAACACGGTCATCAGCTTTTCACTGGGGTCAAATGTTGGACCAACAAGTTTACAAAGGTGGTCAGATGGATTCAAAGCGATAAGCGGGTGACCGGTCTGATGACTGGGTATTGTTACGATAATACCACAGTTCCCGTGACGGAACGTAAATACGTCTGAAGATAATGGTAAACAAGATAAAGACAGTCCTATAGCAAATATTTCCGTAGGGGAGTGGAGTGTTAGAGACTTTCACCTACTAGATTCAGTATAGAGAGTAAAATAGTGAATGAAAGGGCAAAAATTATGCCAAATAAAAGCGATGAGTGAGAGGAAGAGAAAAATGAAGAAAAAAGTTATACTGACGGAGTGGACGTGAGATCGCACAACCGTATCGTCACAGTGCGTCAAAACGGTGAGTTAGCCTCTTTAAATACATTTCCCATTTATCTTTCTCCATTGTTAATTCTGTGACAGGGGGAATATTTGGTTTTGGGACCTGTTAGGAGGTACTTCCTTCTGAGACTGTCGAAGATCTAGCTTTTTGCTGATCTAATGAGTTACATAATTTGTCTTTGCTGTTCTATTTTTTTCTTTCTGCTCCGTTCTTTTTTTTTTCCTTCTGTTGTTCTATCTGCTGCTTTATTTGCTGCATAAACAATTTGAGAATCATCGACATTTCTGATTCTTGAGCTTCCATTTTAATAAATGTGGAGAATGGACAGTAGTGGTCATGTCAGTAACTGGAACAATACGGCAGAATTTGGAACATGACTTGCTCCGGGGTATGTTCGTTTGAGATAGGGAAATGGAGATAATGGTGAACTCCAAATTTCCTACAAGTTGCTGTGCCGAAAGCGTGACAAAAGAGACCGGTTCAAACGTGTTGTCGTGTTTCTTTCCTTTCCAATTCGTAGGCCTACTTGTATTGCTAGCACAAACTATCCTCGTCGTAAATGCAATATGTTATATCCGTCGTAGGTTTCGAATTATCATCGTCGCCAATGTTAAAGCTATTAATTGTAAGCACTTACTAGTGACTGTAGCTCCGATAGATCACTTGAAGCGATTGTTGTTGTTGTTGTTTAACTATGGCTGCTGAGCTTCTCGCTCTTTTGCAGCCAATACCAAGTTGAAGACTTCTAGGTATTATCTACACTGTAGATCAAGGCTTTTCCTGTGGCTTTTCTGCCATTCCGAAACGTGTTGAGTTGAAGTCAAGAGCTCTAATTTATCCAGCTTGGCTTGCATTTAAAGGATCGTCACATCTGGTTCTAAGCTAGAAGGACGAAGCATGTGGCATACTGTGCATTCCCCGGCATCCAAGGGGGATCTCCAACTATGCAGAGCTAAAATACTGTGCTCTGGTTCTGGGCTCTCCCAAGGAATTGTCACGTCCTACACAGAGTTACTGTGCATTGCAGCCAACCCGGCTCAAGTGACTCCTCCAAGCTTAGTGTGCAATGCTGGGTTTTCAACAAGTTTTACCACAGGGGGAATCTCTGGAAGCGTGTGAGTGATTTCAAGAGCCAATGATAGTGTAATTAGCGTCACAGACAGAGGCTCACCTCCACTTCGTATACTATATCATTGTGCTTAGCTGGTGGTCATATATTGATGACTCCAAATATGCCTCCATGCATAAGCCGGCTGCTGTAAGACTGATGACAGAAAGTTTGTTTGTTTTTCTTTTTTAATAAACAAAAAATGGTAGTGGAGAAACGATCTCGTCTCGTGTTCTGTTTGTGAAAAGGGACACAATTCGCTAGAAACCTAAATAATATTATATTACTTCCCTTATTGATGCTTAAAACACAAGTTACATTCTTTAATAAGCATAACAAAGTATGAATAAAAATAGCATTATAACATTTAGTGTAAACAATGAAGAACTCCGCCTATGCCGGTCCCAAGCCCGGATGAAAAAGGAGGAGGGCGGCCTGCATGGAGGCCGTAAGGAGGCAGCCCCTCCACCATGCAAAGGCACAACAGGCCAATCACCTGTTTGTCTTAAACTATGATTACGAGCAATACAAGAGAGAAAACCGGACTGATTCTAAAGGCGACGAACTGGAACGGACTACGGACTACGACTTATGGAACTTGGAACACAAGAAGTATAAATGGGAAGGAAAAGGAGCTGGTGGAAGAGATGAGGAAAGCAAAACTAGAAATCCTGGTTATTACGGAAACGAAGAAAAAAGGACAAGGAGTCATGGATCTCGACGGCAACACGTTGCTCTACAGTGGTGTACCCATATCTGAAAGAGCTAAAGGGGGCGTGGGTTGCACTGTGGCCCAAAATCAAAAAGATAGTATCAAGGGATGAAACTTTGTCTCGGAGCGCATTATGGTTGTAAAACTAAAAGAAGGAGAAACCATAGTCAAAGTGGTCATAGTGTATGGGCCAAATGAGGATGAGAGAGCAGAGGTCAAGGAGGAATTCTTTGAGCTGCTTCAAAGGACGTTGCTCAGCCTAGGAACTGCCCAACATCACGCAAGAAACCAAGTAAACGAGCAGGAGAAATGAGCATTAGGACCTACAAGCTGAGAGAGCCAGAAATTAAGACCAGATATCAGGGGCTTATTGCTACAGCAGTGAGCAACACAGAAGAACGACCTGATGACTTGGAAACCCTATGGAATAAATTCAAGGATATCATAAAGACAGCTGCTGCAGAAGCATGCGGTGAAGTCCGACTTGAGAACCAGAGAAAGAGGACACCTTGGTGGACAGAAGAAGTCAAAGAGAAAATAAGAGAGAAGAAAATGGCATGGAAACAATACTTAGGAGCTAAAAACACAACAGGACAAATGGAAAAATATAGAGAATATGTGACACTCAGAACAGAAGTAAAGAACAAAGTGCTAGCAGCAAAACAGAAGTCCTGGGAAGAATTTGGAGAAAAGCTAGAAAAAGATGCACAAGAAAACCAGAAATTGTTCTATAAGACCCTAAAGGAAAAACAATGCCCTCTCACATTTATAAAGGACAAGCAAGGCAAATTGCTTACTGCCCCGAAGGAAGTAATGGAAAGATGGAAAGAATATTTCTCAGAACTCCTGGATGGTGAGCATGGTGAAGCATCAGAAAAAATAACCATTAGCACAGAAGAGAAAACCAATGATGGTGAAGATGACATAAAGATGGAAGAACTGAGGGCAGCACTAGAGAAAATCAAGATGGGCAAAGCAGCAGGGCATGATGGTATAACACCAGAAATGGTTAAGTACATGGGAGCATCAGGCGACCTATTACTCTTAAAGGTCCTACAGGCAGCATGGTGCAACAAGACCATACCAAAGGATTGGGAGATTGCCATCATAACACCAATTTTCAAAAAGGGTGACAATCGACAGTGTGGAAACCATAGAGGCATATCCCTTCTCAGTGTCCCTGGTAAAAATCTACTCTAGAATCCTAGAGCAGAGACTCCGACGCCTAGCTGAGCCACAATTGGATGAGGTCCAGTGCGGATTCCGAGCAAACCGAAGTACTCAAGACCTAATCTTCACACTCAGACAGCTGAGTGAAAAGGCCCTTGAGTATAAGAGTGAGATCCATCTTTGTTTCATAGATCTGGAAAAGGCGTTTGACAGGGTCCCCTGGAGTAAACTTTGGGACTGTTTGGCAAGGAAGAATATTCCAGCACCTCTGATTCATGCTATACAGAGCTTCTACAAGTCTTGCAGAAATTATGTGAGGACAGCAAACCATAAGTCAGAAGAGTTCAGGACCACCACTGGTGTAAGACAAGGTGATATCCTATCACCTTACCTCTTTATACTCCTTATGGACGATGTCATCAAGGCATGTAAGGAGAGAACAAGAAAGTATTCAGTGGGGTACTGGAAGATGAGACAGGTCTATATTTCGGAGCTGGCATTTGCTGATGATGTTGCCCTGATTGATAAATCAGAGGCACATCTCCAATCCAACCTGCAAGTCTGGAAGGAAGAGCTGGAGAAGAGAGGGATGGTCATAAGCAGCTCTAAAACAAAATCCATGGTGATATCACGAGAAGAAAGAAAACATCAGATTCAGTTGGGAGAACAGGTCCTGGAGCAGGTCGACCACTTTAAATATCTCGGAGCTATTATAGACCGAAAGGGAGGCATCAAAGAAGAGTTGGCCACTCGAAAAGCAGCGGCTGGGAGACTTTTTCAGGCCATAAATCGTGGATTCCTCAGCAAGAAAGAGGTTGGTAAGAAAACGAAGATGGCTGTATACCGCTCCACCTATGTCCCAGTCTTGACATATGGATGCGAGTCGTGGNCAATGACTACAACCCACAAAAGCCAGATCCAAACCTCAGAAATGAGGTATCTGAGGAAAGTGGTTGAAGTAACAAGAAGAGACATGGTCCGCAACCAGACGATCCGTCAAGGCCTAAAATCCCATCCGCTGCAGACTCAAATAGAACAGTCCCAACTAAGATGGTTTGGCCATGTCTGCAGAATGGGAGAAGATCGGCTACCACGACAAGCATGGGAAACAAAGAGTCAGGGATCCAGACCTCCAGGACGACCCAGAGTCCGCTGGGAGGACAACATTAGACAATCTTTGAAGGACCGAGGACTAGAATGGAACCAGGCCAAGAAGAAGACAGCTGATAGAATGGTCTGGCGCTCTCTCTTCCAAACCTCTACACCTCACGGTAGAAGGGGAACGACTAAGTAAGTAAGTAAACAATGAAGGAAGCTAAACCTGAGTCCTGTGGATAGTAAATAAATAAATAAAGGTAATTAACAGGTACTCGTTGGACATAAAGGATGACACCAGACAACAGAAAAGAAAATATAAGTGATAGGCTTACCGGGAATCGAACCTAGGACCAACCAGACGGCGCCATCGCCTTGCTGTGACAGTACATCGTGAATGGACGCTGAGCCAATTTTGCACCCCAAAACAAAGTGCATTATTGGCTGAGGTCATTCTCGTGACACTCACACAACTATGGTTAGGACCCGTGGACGACCCAGACAGTTTTAAAGACGCAATCACTAATATAACTTTCCTATCAGCAAGTATAGACTAAATAAAGGCCGAAATACTTGTGTCCAGTAATGTGTAGTGGAATATTTATAATTATGTCCAACGAGTACCTGTTAATTACCTTCATTTATTTATTTACCTATTTATAACATTTAGTGTGCACGTTTAACAGTTCTTGAGCCGTGGAGAGTTAAGCCTGATGCCCAATTAGGACCGTGATTTGTAATAGCTAGAATGGAAGTTTTTTTTTTCGTGTCATCCTAAGTTTTTTTTTTTCTTTAAATAAAATTGTGCCTCGTTTTGGCGAGGCACGGACCAGTTCAACCTAGACACAGAATCCGTCTGTTATATTAAGACGATGTCCAAATATAAAAGACCTTGTGGTCTAGACTCTCCTAGGATGTCTTTTAAACATTAGTCTACGACAGCGTTTCTCAAACTTTATTGGGTTTTAGGACCCCTTTACACGTTTAACAATTATTGTGGACACCTAGGAGCTTTTGTTTATGTAGGTTATACTGGGAGAGAATCCGAGTAAAAAGGGCAAATAACGTCTTAAAATATTATGCAAATAGTTTTATCCTCGCGGACCCACTAAAAGGGTCTCGCGACTTTACTTTGAGAACCGCTGATCTACGGAATCCAGTGAGGAAGTCGCCTGCTATATTTCATAGCCGAACCTGTGACCTCGACTGAGTTTATGACCACCCAATTATAGAAACACTAAACAATAAGCCTCTCGCTCGTAGCTCACAAGTAGTCTCACGTGTTACGAGTAGTCTCACGTGTTAAAACCTTAAGCGAGGGTCCGAGTGAGCGGGGGTCGGAGTGGCTAAGAGGTAAGGCGTCCGCTTCGAATTCTAGAGGTACCAGGTTCGATTCCCAGTTGAGGGAAATATATTTTATGGAATTTTTTTTCATAACCAGTGGTCCTAATAATGTCAAACTCTCCCCTGGTCTCCTGGGTAGTGAAATAGGATACCTAGCCTTCTCTGATAAGGGCGAAAAAATAGGAGGTCCCGTGTGCAAGTTGCGCACGTTAAAAATCCCACGGCAGTTGGAAATCGTAAAGAGTAGGCCTATCAGGCCGCTGCCCTGGCAAAATTTTAAAAATTAGAAACCTACCTACCAAAAAAATATTTATATAATGTGTGATTCCTATATTCAGACATTGGGATTCTCGCCAGTGCTATGGAGTTCGTGCACTGTGCTGAGATCCTCCTTGAGTGATCTAAGGGAGGACATCGGAGCACTGATGGAGTAGTCCGTGTGCAATGAAGATAAAGTTAAGTTAGTTGCTTATCCTTTACAGGACGTGGCAATCAACCCCAGCTTTTATTGGCTGTTTGTGATTTTTCTAGGCAATTTTTCATTCAGTAGTTTGCCATTGCTTTCTGAACGGTACGGCGCTTATACCATTGTTAAAAATCCACACAAAGCGATCTGCTACCAAACCGCCTGCAGCAGGTTTCGAACCTGGTATATCTGGATTATGAAACTGCGTTCATATCCATTAGGCCACAGACGCAATGAAGATAGTCCTTTAAAAAACCAAAACCAAAACATTTAAACCATAAATCAATGCGGAAGTATATGTTGCCCAAAACAGAACAGCTTTGTATTCTAAAACAAAATATGGCTACAAAGATGAGATAAATTCGAGTCCGTTCATTAACGTAAATGTAGTGTAAGTGACCCTAGGCACAAAATAAGTGATGTCATCCTTATGTAATAGGATGGGCAACTATAATCAATATATGGCACATCTATTTACTTTCTGGGGCCCCGTCGGTGTTGAGGCTCCGGGACATGCCCGGTCCACCCAGGAGGTATTACACCACTGATTCCACGACGTTCTGAGCCGTGTAAGGATATATGTAAGGATATATGTAAGGATATATGTAAGGATATATATAAGAAACACTGGTGATGAAATGGTTGAGGAAAGTATATATAGAAAAGGTAGATAAGAAAATGGCCACAACTGTCTGCATTGAATGTGGAGATGTTAATTAGCTACTTGAATAGTCCTTTTGTATGCCGTGATAAACATACTGCCGGTGATATGCCGAGGGTCACCTGGTGGTACGATGGTGTACAACAGTGGTTAAGGGGAGGTTAAACCCCCAAAATGAAAAACACAGAATTATAAGTTAATATCTATATCTGGTCATTTATACAAGCAAAATGACTGAAAAAAATACAAAACATTGAGGTATATACTAAAAACTTGCAATCTATGGCGGAAAAACAGTGAAAAAAAGGCAAATATTAGCTTTTTTGGGTATTTTGTTGCCCAAGATATCTCAAATGTGAGTACAACTTGAGTTATGAAATTTGGCTGTTTCATTTGTTAATATATGATAATGATTGTATACTAAAATAATTTTGATTGGTTTGATATCTGAGTTTTTTTGGATTTTAACATACCAATCGAAAAAAGTTGAAATTTTTAAGGGGGGTATCATAGCTATTTCTCAACAGTTTTGTAGTTTGTTAACATATATCCTTTATTTTAGTTTATTTTAATGCGCACTATGTTGTACAGCATGTGGCCCAAAATTTACTGCTGTATCACTAATAGTTTTTGAAAAATCACGGGCAACGTGCCCACATTTGTGTGAAAAATGAGGTTTTGAGAAAATTAAGAAAAAAGGGAGGAATTACACTTTTACAACAAATTTACTCACCTCAGTATCCCCCTGCTATGTAGGAATCATCTCTGGTATTTTCCTTTATTGATTCCATGTTCTGTGTCATACTTTGCAGCTTACTTTTCATTAAATTCTTCATTTCAGCAGACTGTATGCGCTTTTCGTCAGTTTCGCAAAATTGGTTTCAATTCACTGCAAACGTGTTTGTGTAGTTTTATAAACCTGTCAACGATCGATTGTCAACAAAGCGACCGCTGTCAAAATGGCGGTGTATCAGCGAAATGTGTATCAGACAGAGGAAATCGCCAAGGATAAATAAAAGCAGAAGGGAATCATTATGAAAAGGATTTCACATTTTAGTCCAGGGAAGGATTGTGTATAACTGCATATAAGAAGATACGGTAGGAAGTTATCCTTTACGGAGATATATACGTATTTCGGCTGCCCACAGTTACGCTGGAAGCCTGTAAACCCACTTCTGTACTAAATACTAAAATCAACAAATAACAGTTTGGGAAATTACATAGATAGGAAGGTAGAGATTTATCAACTGTATAAAACAAGATAAGATGGAACAGTATGGATAATATATAAGCCGAGGATGAGAAAGGAGAAGTTCAGGCAACGCACAGATCGAGTGAAATCGCTGCTTCGATAAGAGATTTTCCGCAGAGGCCTAAGCTGTGACGTCACTGCTCTCCGATACGCCTGCGTGATGCGTATAAATAAGCGTATCGGTAAACTGAGACACACACATCGAAAAAGGTTTGAGACAGACTGACGGAGATAACGCCACTACGCAAAATCCATCTGAAGTGTGAGCGGATCGCCAAAAGTTTCAGTCGATGTCTGGAGTCTGAGGGTAAGCGAAATTAGGATAACTACCGTGTATAATATTTTTCTTTATTTCAGGTTCATATAGAATTCACAAAATATGCCTGTATAATATTCATTGATATACCGTATTGTTATTTTAATATGATTTAAACATGTGCTTTGTGGAAGATGGTTGCTTGTACAAAAACGTATCAAATCTAGCCCCACAGCCAAATGAAGAAAATATTTATTATATTAAATGCTGGATATCGTCGAAGATAAAGGCAGTCCCATGACCAGAGATTGTCATAGGGAAATGAATTGTTAGAAGCTTCAGCATGGAAGATACCGGTTTTACGAGGTTAGGTGACTAGTCCCTTTCCTCGCTGCCTTTTCCATCCCTAGTTCGAGCGCACAACTTTGTACCCATTTACAGCTGGTAAACTGGAGTGTTCTACAGCCAGTTTCAGTAGAAAGCAACCTGATCACGTGGTCACTCACTTTATTTATTTATGTCTTAATTTTGTGTAGATGCTAAGAATAGCATCAGTATTTGAATTTGTACTTGATATGGTTTGGAAGGATCGAGTTATAGATCAGAAAAGGATGTATAGGAGCAGGGTAAACCAGATGATGTTTATTACTGATAATGTTAATATTAATTCTGTATCATTGAAATGATTTTACTTGCTATGATTGTATAACTTTGACATCTGATGACTGACTAGTCTGACTTATGTGCTAGTCAGTTACAATTAATTGAAATGTTAATACTTCTATATCACTGAAATGATGTCCTTACTTACTATGATTGTATAACGGTGACATCTGATGACTGACTGGTCTGACATCTGTGCTAGTCAGCTACAAGTCTAGCCAGATACTAGCCAAGGCTGATATGATGTTTCAGGTTCCATGAAATAACTCAAACCGGACTGTCAAGTATCAGAAGCCTGTGTAGTTCATCAGAGGCAATCCCACAAAAGTGCAGGACCCCACAGAGTGAACATCAACTGGTCATTGGCATCCCTACAGCTGGGTCTACCAAATCTGATATCCACCAAGGACAGTTCAGTGTCAGCATTGTCAAAGTGAAAGATACGTGTCATTTAAGACACTGACCACCCATTTATGAAAACATCCTTAGTTGAAAACAATATTCAACCAGTTAGTAATTCAGTCAACTGATGACAGTTATCTTTAAATTCAAAGGACTAAAAACAGTGATTGCAGTAACTTTAATATTCAAGATCTTGAAGTCTAAACAGACAATAATAGTAACTGTGTGAATACTTTTATATATATATTTGTATGCTCTTTTCCAACTAGTAGAAATAGAATATTAGTGTAAATATTAAAATATTTTAACTGTACCTGAGGAATTATTCACTTCTTACAGTTGTGGTTAAAGTGAATGTTCATTTTATTTATTCCCTAGACATTATTAAGTAATCATAAGATAGTCACAGGGAGGAGACACCTTAAATCCTGGTACAACTTCTTACCAACTGGCCAGGGTTTTCACAGGCTGACTATTTCTATGATATCCATACACCAGTGCTTATTTCTAAGACTGGGGTATTACTTGTAAGACCAGAACTCTTTACTGGCATACTATCCTGGTAGCCTATGAGATACCTGGATTCTCACATAGATCATAATTTTAATTAACCTCCCGCTACAGTCAGTTTCCGAAAAAATACGTCCTTTCTCTGGTAGACATGTACTACGTGGGGGGAAGCGATTGCTCTACCCTCAGCAGACTCAGTACATGTAGGAGAGGCTTTGCTCTCAATATTCACAAGATTAGGATACCCTTATCAGATATTAACTGACAATGGTTCACAGTTCAGAGGGAAACTGATGGAGGAAGTTTTTAGGATTTTTCAAAATATTCTCGTCCGCATATTTTATCATCCACAATCGATTGGACAAGTGGAAAGATATAACGGGACTCTACTTACAAATTTATGTAAGCTCGCACAGGAGAAACCAGAATCCTGTGATTCGTTCTTACCTGCAGCTTTATTTGCGTATAAGGAGGTACCCTACCACTCTACTGGAATACCTCCAGCCACGTTATTATTTCGATGACCCATCAAAGGACCCCATGGTTAATAAAAATTAGCCAGTCAAAATTATTTTTACACATGAAACTATGTTTGAAAAACTTGAATTCTGTTTGCTTCATGGAAATGAATATGGTACCGAAAATTAAAATCCATGCATTAGAAGCAATATAGCATCACAAATATACCAATTTGTATATTTTACATATATAATTAGGTAAAAATACACTTACCTTACATACTTTAAAAATTTATATAAAATCATCCACAAAGGTTTTAGTGAAAATAAACATACAGAAATGTGGGCAAATGAATGTACTTTCCAGTGCAATATGTATCTAAAATTTGATATGTTCAATGAAATTCTTCATTTGCCTAACCCTAACCCTAACGTCCTTAGTGTTACGATGAAAGTCACCTGGTGGTATTCTCAGAGTTATTTAGTGGCTATGCTGAGTCACACAGTCGCAGGGGCGTACTTAAAGTATTTGACACCTGGGTGGTTCCTTCATTTGGCAACCCGCCCCCTCCATAAAATACACACAAAAATATAGTATGCTTGCAAGTAGATTTTTAAACACCTGGGGCTCCGTGAAACAAGATGGAAGGGAATAGACAGGGCGAAATTAAACATAAAAGAAATGATACTGTCCTCAGGACGCCTTATGGCCACCACTCCAGCTGGTCTACGTATAGGAAGTCTGCATCAAAGCATTCATTTTCTCGTGCAGCAGTGATTTATGCCGCAATTTTAAAATGATAAAGATTGCTAGCCTCCTGCACAACCAATAATCGCCCCTTACCTACATGCCTAAAAGAACAGTCGGCCTGTTCTTTCTTTGTCTCACATAGAAACCCCCGGGCAAATTTCCCAGATGTGTACAGTTAATATTTTTTAGCAACTTCATAACTATCGACGCGACCTAATGGTAGTGGTTCCTAAAGTGGGCGATACCACCCCCTTGGGAGGATTCAAGGTGCAGATAAGGTAAAAGGTTGCGGGGGACGCTTTCAATACTAAAGGGGTGATTGAGGATTTGACAGGTTAAATTCAACAATATTACTTGATACAACGCTTACATTTAAAAGCGTCAAGGCCGTGTCGTGAGCGCTTAAAAGGAGAACGTACTCTGAACAAACCCTAACTTTATATTATTTTTTTTTAAATAAAATGTTGCCTCGTTTTGGCGAGGCGTCCCGTTCAATCAAATCGATTATATAAGGGCGTATGTCCAAGCATAAAAGACCTTTGGACCTAATAGTATTATCCTCCATAACGTTGCTCGTCCCAGTTTGTTATACACCCAATTGCAGAGGCTCCCAGTCTGGGGTACGCGTACCAGGAGGTACGAGAAGCTTGTCAAGGGGGGCGGGCAATTGTAGGTAAAATGGGGGGGGGGGGCGATGAGGATGTGCTCTGACAGCCAAGGGGGCGGTGACACGAAAGAGTTTGGGAAACACTGCCCTATAGAGAAAAACAAGTACCACAATTTTTCCGCTTTTAAATTAACGCAGATCCTGAACTGACACGGAAAGGAATTACAACACCTCTCCCACCCCAAGATGCACCCGATAGGATGATTGTATTTAGGCTTTGATTTTATTTGTCGGGAGCAGACGGTTGTTATAGCGATACACGTGACCTCGTGTGCAGCATGTGTGAAAGATTTCGGTTTGTGAAAATTGATTTCCCGTCATATTGTTTATTTTCGAGTATACATATGTCAATTTCTACTGTGTCTGTGTGTGTTTTTTGTAAAGTGTGGGAACTCTTCTTTCTTCTTCTTCCGTCCTTAGCCACCGACCGTCAAAGCAGTCAGTGGCCATTATGCCTAGTGGCGTCTTAGGGCAACAGCAGATAGGTTTTCTTTGCCATGGTTTCCCATCACGCCTATTGGCGTCTTTAGGGCAACGGCAAATCAATCCATTTGCTGTTGTTTCCGTAATCGAAGTGACTGGCAAACGGGTGATCAGCCCGTTGGTTGTGGGAACTCAGTTACAATTAAATATAGTTTATTAGTACTGTATGTAACTTTCTCTCTCTATCTCAGGCCTTGTCTTCTCTCACTCCGTCTGCATCTACTGCTGCCTCTTTATGTTGTCTCACAAACACGTTTTCACGGTCTCTCACTATCTCATTCTTTCTAAGATCCTCTTTATGTCTGTCAGTCTTAGCTTCTCACTCTCTCTATGTCATTATCAGAGGTACTGCTCCTTCTAAGTTGTGCTTATACGCGCGCGCACATGTTATGAAATCAGCGCGCATAGAAAATTCAACTTCGTACACAAAAGTTAATTCCTCCCTTCCCTACCCCCCCCCCCCCACCCCCCCCCACCCCCCCCCCCCCCTTCCCCAACCACAACAAAAATATAATAATAACAACAACAAAAAACCCGTTTGTCCATTTAAAAATACATACACTCAATTTACTGAGCACAAGTCTTTGCCACGTGACAAAAATGTGTACAACTTGAACATTTTGGTACACACGTGCCATAAAAAATGAGAGGGGACATTTGTTCAGATACACCAGCGGTTCTCAACCTTTTTTTTTTATTGTTTTGCTTATGACCCCATTCTGAGCCTCATTTACCTCTGTGGGACCCAATCATAGTTGCTGTTAGCTGGAAAAAAGGTACTTTATGTGGTGGAAATTCAGTGATGCAACGCTAAAATTCCTCCCTTTATAAAGATAACAGTTAAAATGAAATGTAGGGATAAAATTAGGTTAAGATACGCTGCTACTTCTTCGCCCACGCCATCGTTTTCTAGTGTCATTGAAAACTAACTAGTATAACATGAAGACTAACGGCCTATCCTTTTAGACGGGGTAGAAACGGAGAGAAAAAAAAATGATGATGCGGTCTGCACACGTGTTTGAATCTAAAGCCTAGAAGACGCAATTTGTAGTTTTTAAAGACAAAATTACGCCACTAGTTGACACAATGTAAGAAATTGAACACGAAAAACGACCTTAGCTCTTGTCAGAAACAGACGTATCTTGGACGTTCTACGGTAAATAGTCGTTTTAATTTGAATATAGCGGCAAACGCCATGAACGAGTAGTAAAAACAAATTTCAAGACTAACAGGGAAAAAATTGTGTATTTTCTTAATAATAAGTTTAGGAGAATAAAAACTAGCTAGTTTGATAGCCCATCTTTCCCTGAGAAATAATATACTTTTAATTACAAAGACGGACAGATAACACGGAAGATATTGACGAAAGACTGTATTGTTCAATACAGACGAGCAGACAGTTATTTGTGCATACTTCTCACAAAAGTTACTTTTGACACGTCCTTGAGACTAACGCAGAAAAACAAACTACATGTGGACAAGGGGCAGACAAGGAGGGTAGAATCTAAAAATAACTTAGCATAGAAATCTTATACGTAAGTGAGACAAAATTTGTGTAGTTTTTTTTTTTTTTTGTAGTTTGGTCCAAAACCAAGTGTAATTTTGGGAAAACCCAAGTTCGAACGGACAGACCGACAGAAGTACATTTCACACTAGACCGAAACTAGACTCAAATTAGACATTTAGGTTTAAATATTTAAACTGTAGAGGGGAAGTACTCTGATTGGACGAACGAGTAATATTGTTGACAAAAATTAGCCGGCAAGTGCCATTTGTTGAAGACTGTCCACAGCAACAGATCGTTGATGCTTAGAACTGTGACGCCCAGTAAAGATAGATGATATTACAAATGGGACACCATAGTATAGCCAGCAGCCCAGCTGAGTTTGTGCTAGTACAAGGTATCTGTGTGTTTTCATTTTGAATTGTGGTAAGGGAAAAATTATTAACCTTTTTATTTAACAATTTAGAGTGATTGATACTGCCATGTCACGAAAAATGATTACGACAAGTGAGTACTTATTCTAAGTCCCCAGCGACAGTCCAGGGCCTAGAGGCGAATGAATAATATGGGAAACCATATCCAAGAATGTAGAAGACAGATCTTTATTTCAGGAGATCAGTGGGAACATATCACCCACCTTATTAGATGGAAAAAGAGACTAATGAGCATATTTCAGATGCAGTGCAGTCATAGAGGAATGGGAAACTGGTGCTACTTGATGACAGCCTGGATGAGAGGTGCTGGGTCGGTCAGAGAGATCTGATCTTGTCCTGTTGTGTTATATATTATTGTATGTAAACAGGGTGAAGTAGGCAGTGTGTTAACACGTGGCCTAATTTTTTGGTTTCAGAGTTTCTTTGTCTGGCACTGTGCTAGTGCCAGATGCTCTGAAGAGATCAAACGGTGGATGACTAGAAGCCTATTAGTTTACCTCAGCAACTGTGAGGAGTAGCCTATCATTTTACCTCAGCAACTGTGAGGAGTGGGCCAAGTGAACATCTTGACTACATCGACACAGGCCAGTTAAGTATTGAAGACCTGGCCTGCTGTTGATTCATCACTAACCATAAATAAATTAAAAAAAAAACACTGTGAATAAAGAACTTTACCACCATACCAGTTACCATGTTAAAAAAACCAATGAACAGTATAACAAGAACTGGGCATGATGATACCACCACGACCCGTCATCCAGTACTAGTTTTCCCAAAGACTCTGTAGTTAGTATCCATATTAACAAATTTCACTTATATATCTATGTACACACTTTTCATGTGATTATTCAATTATATGCTCTTTTACAAATGTTGTGGGAAAACATCACATTCTATGGAGAATATTTCAAGGTTGTTGTGTCTATCTTGAAGCATGTTTGATTTTATATCAGATCTGATCTATTTTAATTTGGAAAAGTTCCTTTCCCCAGACGCCACTGGGATTGGTATTGCAAAAAAATATGCGTAGTGCAATTTAAAAATGTGGAAACCCAGTAGTTCTGTCTGTAGCTCTCGCAAGGAATTTCAGGACTTTCGAAGGCTTTCGAAGGTATGATGAAGGAAGAATTAGCTTCGGTGCTTCCATTTCCTCTACCAGTAACGACTAGGGTCTATCTAAATAAGCTAAATTAACATACTTGACAAGTTTGTTTTCCTGAATTTTCGTACTATATTCTCTTTTAATCTGTCACTACCACTCTATCTTTCTCTCTTTCTCCCGCTCCCGCCACCCTCTCTCTCTCTCTCTCTCTCTCTCTCTCTCTCTCTCTCTCTCTCTCTGTGTGTGTGTGTTCTCTCGCACAAGACACTGGCTGAGATGTTAACGTGTGAGACAGAAACAACTGAAATGTTTAAAGCAAGGAGGTACTACGTATTTACTGTATCTTTCTTCATTTTCTTCTATTTAACTCTCCATCTTTTAACCCGCCCCTTTTTGAAATACAAGGCTTGACACCTACTCAGTATATTAATAAACTAACGAACGAACTTATTTTCAAAGGGATAAGAATTGGGCGCGCAGGCCCGTCTAATATTCTACCCTTCCTCTGTGTCTCATAGCTTGTATACTGTATCCATTCATTTTCACGTGTACTGTAAAGGCGTGCAACATTATATGGAATGAAAGAAGGGAAGATGAAAGAGATATGCAAGTAATGATTACAATAAGCGGAGTATCATCTATCTTAAACAAGCAGGAAATCACAAGGCTCAAAGGTTTAATAAGTGATGAAATGATAGCTGATGTGGCAAGGAGATTACTGACACGTGATACTGACAAATATGTCACTTGCTGTGGGGTGAGTCCAGGTACGTCTGCTTCGTTGTTGATCAATTGCGTTTGTGACCTTGACCTTTACGATCACATGTAGGCAGCCCCGCGAGCCAAGACGGACTGGATTTTTCGATAGTCGATCTATTTTTGTCACTCCATTCAGGATATGCTCTTGTTGATTGCGTCCATCCACATTTCCCGCCTTGTTGTAGCAATGCCCCCTCTCCTCTGGGGTCGTGTACGGGGTCGTGATTGTAAGAACATTATTATTTTCTCCACCTTGGACTTACTGAATTTAAACAGAAAAAGAAAATCAAGGACATGTGATCAGAGCCAGGCCGTATGCAGGGCCGTCTTAACAACACTGTAGGCCCTGGGCAAAGCAATGCACTGGACCCTACCAGCCCTACCCACCCACGGGAATAAAAATGTTGTCTTATGAACAATATGGCAGCATCCCAGCATGGGGGCTTCTAGAATCGTGGGGCCCCTGCCCAGTGTGCCCATGCCTTAAGACGGCACTGGCCCTATGCACTTTTCAGGGTGATGCGAGGTCTCGTTTTGGCGGCCTCATCTGGTGTTGTATTGTTCTCTCCTGCGGTTCAATTTCATAATGTTGAGTTGGATCACACTCTATATTCTAATTTACAAAGAATTTAATTTCGTTCCCCCCCCCCCCCCCCGCCCCAACCAAGACGCGCCCGGTGCGACCCACCGCTCACACTGATCCAAGCCGGCTGTGCTTGTGTTGTTGTCACAGTTAATTCTGTGTATACACATTCAAATCTTACACACAATCACACACAAACACATGTTTAGCTACGGTATCCGAGGCAGGATGTTTTTTTTGGGCATGCACTTCGATTGGCAAAACGGTTAGAGTGCTTGTTTATCGAGGCAAAATTCGAAACCAGGCTGCGTCACTCTCCAGTTTACTCAGCTGTAATAGGTGCTGAACTCTGTTCTTAATTAGGGAAAGCGAAAGCAGCGAGGAAGGGACCTGGTCACCCACCTCATAAAGATTAGACCTTACCCACCTCATAAAGATTAGACCTTACCCACCTCATAAAGATTAGACCTTACCCACCTCATAAAGATTAGACCTTACCCACCTCATAAAGATTAGACCTTACCCACCTCATAAAGATTAGACCTTACCCACCTCATAAAGATTAGACCTTACCCACCTCATAAAGATTAGACCTAGTGTAGTGAGATCAGGTCACTAAAACTTCGGCAATCTTTTACTTTTGGTTTTAGAGACTCGGTTGTCCCTTCAGTACGTCGTCTCAGTGGTTCGCAACCTTTTTAACATTTAAGAACCACTTTTCCAACTACATATAATTTGCGGACCACCAGCTTATATATAATATCGCAATGCTATAAACATTTAACTGTTTTTATTCAATAGATTAGTAGGCCTATATTCTTCTTCTTCTTCGTTCGTCCTGAAAAGGACGGTGGTTGCGTTGTGTCTGTTTACGCCTAAGCTGTGATATCTGCACCTTTCGGTCGACACATCCGACTTCTGCACGGCATTTTTTAGGACCGGATTTGCCTTCCCATTTTGATCCACACTCGCTCAGCCAGCCTGCACAGCTGCAGACTGTTTCCAGGACCACCACGTGGAGGTGGAGTGCGGTCTTGACCAGCTCTGGTTCGCTGGTCCTGACGCAGGCAGTCAAGCTATGAGTCGCTGACTGCGGTCTCTATTGCTGCGTCTTGAGGTCCTGGCCTATATTCAAAAACACAAGTTATTAATTATTTGCCAGATGACAAGGAAATTATAAGGTAATAGTAATGAAAAATAAATTATACACACAATTTATTGGTTACATACATACTGGTTACACACACATTGGCTAAATACTATATATTCATACAATTTAATGGTTAAAATTACGAAATATTCAATGGGGGCCTTGTGCTTGCATTTGGCTCTCTAGATTTTCAATATTAGGCTTCAAAGAAGTCAAAAACAGTCTCAAAGCTAGTTCTACTTGCAAACGGTTTCTGTGTTTTGTTTTTAAAGCACTAAAAACGTAGGGATGATCAGAGCAAAATCAAAGCACTTAATACCAAATCGATAACGCAGCAGCATGTGGTCCGCGGACAACAGGTTGGGAACCACTGGTCTAGGTTTCATGCTTGCATTCAGGAGTCTTGGAGAGTTGTGTTGGCTGCTGGCCAGGTTAGACTGCTGACGTTACGGCAATGATTAATTGGAAACTAGTCACAGCATCACAACAGGAGTCAATATGATCATCAGAAGAGATCCTCGGTTAGACAACTGTTTCCACCCGGTTATATCCTTGATACTCTAAAAGGGGTGTACTTCTGTCATCATTCCCAAGTGTGACCCTCCTGTTGTTTTTTTCGCTGCCTACGTTGGGAATTTATTGTAAATTCAAGACTAGCTATTTCCTCCTGACTTTAAACCAATCTGCCACATTGAGATGTTTGTGAAGGTAATAGTTTACTATTGAGTTCCGGAGCCAGTTGCAGTTGTTCCACAGTCAGCACAATGTCTTATCGGCAGTTTCACCAAAACTTTAAAGTACTTTTATTCTAGATTACCATTTCAAGCATTCTGCTGTTTCAGTAGATCATATACTGCAACCGCCAAGAGACACCCAGTGCCTACTTCTCCCGTTATGATTTATTTCTTTGCTATGTACCTTATCATGTCTCAGTTTCATGACCAGATCTTTATATTTAGCCATTTTGAAATTGTGCTGCTCATCCAATGTGGATTAAAATTGCTCTGCCAGCTCATTCATCGTGTGATGACGCGGAGTGCAGTATTATCTCTTGTCTACTGGATTTCACTAATCCTCCCATTCATCCATCTTTCCTTCCAGCAATAATATCACTAATCCGTCCAACTCACTAAGCTTGAGAAAGGCAGAAAAGTCACAGGAAAATCCTAGATCTAACAAAGTAGATAATGCCAAGGATTTTTCGACCTGATAATGACCGCGAAAGAGCGGCAAGCCCGGAAGCCCTAGTTAAACAAGAATAACAGCAGTAGTGGGGTCGGAGTGGCTAAGAGGTAAAGCGTCCGCTTCGAATTCTAGACGTACCGGGTTCGATTCCTAGTAGAAAGAATATAATTTATGGAAATTTTTTGTTTTCAGAACCAGTGGTCCTAATGATGTCATACTTCCCCTGATCTCATGGGTAGTGAGATCAGATGCCTAGTCTTCTCCGATAAGGTCGAAAAAATAGGAAGTCCCGTCTGCAAGTTGTGCACGTTAACAATCCGACGACAGTTGGAAATCGTAAAGAGTAGGCCATAAGGCCGCTGCCCTGGCAAAATTTTAAATATACCCACCAGATATATTCATAGAATGTGTGATTCCTATATACACACATTGTGATTCTCGACGGTGCTACGGATTTCGTGCTCTGTGCTGAGATCCTCCTTCTGTGATCTAAGGGAGGAGATTGGAGCGTTGATGGAGTTGTCCGTGTGCAATGAAGACATCCCGTAAAACAAACCAAACCAAACAGCAGTAGTAACGACAACAACAGGGCTTATGCAATTAATACTTTCCGGGATAACTGAGGGAAAAAAAGAAATATACATTATTGAAGCACGTACAGAAAACAGAGACACTCAGCAGTTACACTACGACTGGGGACATTACATGAACATTAAATCGAGAAAGGTCGAACCACAGATGTCTATACTTGTACTTTTTAAAGTTAAAATAGGTCAGGTCAAATTCTGTGACCTGACTGTGCCGTAAGACAGTTCTTGTTGTTGTCACCGATTAATAGCATGCGTTTTTGCACATATGTATAAATAGATCAAGATAACTGAAAAAAAAAAAACTCTCTATTTGGAGTACGTTAGTCATTCAAAACACGTGACAGTCATACAAGGTCAAAGGTGGTCTACTCCTTTCAATTTCTTATATAGTTTTGTCTTGAAATATTCAAGCATAGTCCTTTGGTTTTGTTGACTGTAACATTTGAAATTTCCGAATTTTTCTAAGCACAAGATGATGCAATTTTCTAGTTTCAACTTTACAATGAGAGCGGGATCGATTCGCTAATCACGGAGTGGTTAACTTATTTAAAATGTTTTATGGTTTGTTATCAAGGAATGGTTTCTGTGATCTAAGGGAGAAGATCAGAGCACTGATGGAATTGTCCGTGTGCAATCAAGATAGTCCTTAAATAAATAAAAAACAACAACAAAAAACCAAATGAGAGGTCACAGCAAGTGGGACTGAAAATACGCAAGGAAAAGACAAAGATTATGAGAATAAATGCAAGAAATTCTAACAAGGTTGAACTTGAAGAAACACCACTAAAAGATGTAGAATCGTACACATATTTTGGCAGTAAGATAGACAGGGTTGGAGGGACAGACATTGATATCAAAATAAGAATACAAAAAGCATTAGGAGCTTTCATTGCATTGGGAAACATATGGGGAACAAGAGAAATCAAGTTCAACACGAAAATAAGAATCTTCAAATGTCTAGTCAGTCCTATTGTATGGTTCTGGGACATGGAGAGCAACAAAAACCACAACCAAAAAGCTACAGACTTTTATAAACGGGTGCTTGCGTAGAATAGAAGGACTGAAATGGTATGACAAAGTCACAAATGTGGAATTGATGACAAGAACCAGACAAGTGCCAGTGGAACAAGAGTTGAGAAAAAGACGCTGGCGATGGATAGGACACACATTGAGGAAACCTGTTGATAGCATTACAAGGCAGTCCTTGTTCTGGAATCCACAGGGAAAGAGAGGCAGAGGTAGACCAAAAAACACATGGAGAAGAGAACTGGATACAGAGGTGAAAATGATGAGGAAAACATGGAAAAAAACTTGAGCGGATGGCACAGGACAGGAAGACTTGGCATGTGTTTGTTGAAGGCCTATGCTCCTCGGGGAGCTAAAGGGTATTGACTGAAACCAAACCAGCCGTCAAACACAGTAGCCATGGCTACTTTATGTGTATCACATGTCTTTTTGCTTCCCTGCACAGCATGGACCCACCACTGCATCAGGTCACCTTGCAAGAAGCCTGCATAAAACATTCACATGCTCTTACAGTGGTGGTTTCTGTAACAATTTATTTACACTATGAGGTTGGCAGCCCCGTGCCCAACCTCACATTAGTCGCTTTGTACGACATGCCTGAGGAAGCAGGAGTCCTATTCATTCTTTCTCTCATAAAAGACCCCACGTTAGGAACTACGCCGTTCATTACACAATATACACGCAATAGATTATAAATATTTGTCTCTACGCTCATATCTTGAAGGTTTCTCACCTTTGTGAACGTACACAACTGGGCACGTGATCATGTATAATAAACTGATTTAGCACATGCCGGGTCACACGCTATATGAGTCAATGCCATATTTTAGCTGACTGTACTCTATATTTAGTAACGGGAATCACCACTTGACAATGTATGCATACAAGGGAAATCCCATCAAGATCCAGTTACAAGTCTCGCGATTTTCACGTTGCAAAATGGCGGATGCGTAACTAAGGTACCGCTACTACGATGTCATCATCATAATTTTTGCACCTTTTTGCTCCCAGTGAAGCGTGTAACCCCAATTACAGTTGTACCCTTGCAAGAAGCTTCCACCACAGCATTAATATGTTCATTCAGATGTGGTTTCTGTAGTAATTTGTCTTACATCATGAGATTGCCGGTTCTGTGCACAATCTCATATTAGTCTGCTCTTACGGGTTGCATGAGGGAGATCCTGTCCTGTTTTCCTTTTCTTCTCGGGATACCTCCTGGAACCTCATGGGGAATACTCTAATATGTTTGTTAAATGTTGCTGTCGTCTGTACCAGCGACTTTAAGACGTTCAGGTAAGATGGTATACCGTCTCCGTGGTCGAACGTTGGCTGTAATGGATCTTCAACATTTCTTGTCTCTAGCCATTGTGGCCGTGTACATAGTTGTTCCTTTGGAAACAGACTATATTCTTACAAGACAGAGGAAGCACAGACCACCCCATAATTTTATATTTTATGAGAAACAGAAAATAATGAATAGTGTCACATATTTAGGGTAGAGTCGCTTCTACACGCCATTTCTAATAATTGGGTGATTTCCCCTGACCAATCGGATAGCTCAGATTTACCCCGGGGAAAGTGGAACAACGACGCCATTTGGCAGTAGAATGAAAGAGCGCAACTCAAGAGGTCGTATCTGGTCCAGCTCTACATATTTCTTAGTTTGAGAAAATCAAACTTCAACATTTCTTATAAAATGTGTATTTCAGGACATTGAGTGGTTATATATATATATTTCTTACTGGCGTAAGTAGTGACAATCGTTAAATATGTATTTTGAATAGAGCTCCCAACCCTAGTCGCAGCAGAACTAGGTTCGAGGATTTGAGTCAATTTGCAAAAAATAGTCTTACACCTCAAATCATGTAGAGTAGAAAATATTCTTGTGTTGGAAAGCATTTAACTCAAGGAATGCTTATGACGATAAAGAAATCAAGGACAAATCTGAGGAGATGGGTAAATGTCGTCGAACCTAAAATAAGACTGTAACTTAAAGGAAGGAACACGGTGGAATGAGAAGGTTCGCCATATTTGACAATTGAGTAGGCCTACGAGACAAGGATGCAAAAAGGGATTTTTGCATCGATGAAAGCATCTGATGAGATGATAGAATTTTATTATACTTATTATTGTAAAAATGTTCTGAATTCCAGACTTTGTTGAAATTTTAAGTTTCATGCTGAAAGATATTAAAAGTTTTGCATGAAATCGAACGCTGTTGAAAAGGTGAATTACTACAGTTTTGAGATCTAGATAAGAAATCTATCCATTTCAATTAAATTCGCTACATCAACACCTAAGAGAAGAAAATCGAACCTGGTAACACAAATTTAAGAGAGAAATCTAAATCTCTGGTGATTAGGCCAGTTAAACATCTGCTCTCTGTAAAGTAAACTGAAAATACTGCATATACCGGCACTGCCACATGAAGGTAATATGGTGCCGTTCCAGTCCTAAGGAACACCTGCCCCGGCTACATGAAGGTAATATGGTGCCCGTGACCACTTCTCTTTGATAAAGCGAATAACTAGCGATCATAGACCATGGACGATTTACTACAAAATTTTCAACAGCTGGGTGTGGAACAACAACAACAACAACCACAGAACCAACCCGTAAATACACAACCACTGCAGCCCCAGGACAGACAAAATATGGAAGGACCAACAATAATAGCGCTACGGCAAATTACTGAAACCCTACAGAAAAATGACAACTACGCGAAATTCACACAGGTTAGATCCATTGTTCAGCCGTTCGATGGAAACAAGAAAAAATTCAGAAGATGGTTGTCCGACATGGAAAAATTTGCGGCACTAGCAGAGGCAACAACGGATGAAGAGAAAAAGAAAATCGCTCTGTTAGGTTCTGATTCGTACGTGACTGATTTTTTAAGAAGGAGGTCCCAGCAGTACCCCACAGAAACCTACGAGTCCCTAAAAAAAGAGCTCACCCAGAGATATGGGGAAATCATAGACAAAATGCATGCTTGGTCAGTCCTTAGAAGCATGAAACAGGAAAGAGATGAATCGGTACAACTTTTTGGAGATCGATTCCTCAATATGGCAGAAGAGGCATTTTGCGGAGAAATCCCTACCACACCTGATGTAGAAATACAGTTAGTGGGGATATTTGCCGATGGCCTTAGAGCGGAAAATATCAGAAGGCATCTTATTAGAAAAGACACCAAGACTATTGCTGAAACAATCCAAGCAGCAATACAGGAGGAAAATCTTCACCGAAGGTTCCAACAAAGAGCAGGTAGGGAACCCCGACCAGAATATAGGGACTATGATGAGCATGAGCCTATGGAAGTTGACCATACCAGGAGGCAATGGACTCGCCCACGACAACGAGATGATAGGCCCCGCAATTATAGACCCCCCACACAGAGGCAAAACGACGTCAATAATGTCAATACAAACGGATGCTTTACATGCGGTAGGCTCGGACATGGTTACAAGTCCTGTAGAGCAAATTACAATCATGCACCATTCAGAAGAGGAGGTTACCAACCACAACAACCCGCACCACCCCCACGTGATTACACCAGAAATCAGTATACCAGAGGCGCACCTCAACCCCTCATGCGTCAGGGAAACGGCCGCGCCACTCACTAAACAGGACCGTTAGTGAGGGCAACAATCACAGAAACTGGTCCAAAACAAAAGAAACAACACAGAACAGAAATTGTCAAGTGGGCCCATCCAGTAAAATACAATATGAAGAAATGTTGCATGATGGAACTAAAATACATCCGGACCCCAGTTCCTGCATCATGTCTATACAGGGCCAACAATATAGGGCACTGGTAGATACAGGAGCATCCATCAGCCTTATTAGGTTCCAGCTGTTCAAGAGGATCCAACACTTAGTACGATTTCAACCGTCCAAAACACACCTAGCTTCAGTCACGGGACAAAGACTAAATTCAGTTGGGACAGCATGGCTAAAATTTTCCTTAGGCGAAACAAATTTTGAACACCCATTTGTCATTACTAAAGGAATGTCTAGAAATCTTATCCTAGGGAGAGATTTTTTTAACAAACACAAAGTTCGAATATACTATGACCTCCACAAAATCAAAGTCAACAATACGTACATAGATCTCCAGGACGATATCCACATAGCGTCTTTAGTAAGGATTACAGCTCCCATAACGGTGGCTCCAAACTCCCTGGTCATAGCAAAAGGCAGAGTAAAAAATTCTGAGTACATAACACCAGGGCAATCAATTCAAGTACAGCCCCTAGCAGAAGAAAGCATTATTGATGACCCATTGTTGCAAATTACAGAGGGAATCGCTGAAGTCTCGAAGTCCAGAGATTTCCCCATCATGATATTGAATATGTCAGGAAAAACTACCACTATAAAAAGAGGCACAGTTGTAGCGCAAGTGGATACGTCAACAATAAGACAAACCAAAACCAATAGAGACCATCCACAAATTGTCTCAACCACTCCCACTGGACATAATGCACGAAATCGCAGTACAAATAACCATAGTACACGGAAAGTAAACAGTTATAAGGCTTATGCAGAAAAAGGCAGTAACATCAGTCACAGTTATGTTACACCACAGCATACCCTACCCAGATGGCAGAAACGAACCAGTCCATACATAAGAAGAGAAAGGCCACAGTATGAAAATGACTATAATTACTCATTCTTGCGCCCCAGCACACCAAGAGAAAAGATGAAGTGCTGTATATCACAGAGTAACAGAGAAACAGAAATTGTCTTGCCAGGAGGATATCCAAAGCGACAAGACAGTGATACATGCCCCATGGAGTATCAATATAACTCAAAAACAGGTGGATATGATAAAGTCCCAAAACCAATTGAAATTTCCGAAGAAAAGGAAGAATTCTTATATGACTATACCACAGGAGGATACTATAGCAGCAAAGTTGGAAACAGAAAGAATGAAAAATTTTCGCCCAGGGAAAGAAGACAGCCCTATAGCACAAACAGAAGAAATACAGTAACGTACGCGGATAAGCGCAGTTACGGCAGAAATAATCAGAAAAAATGGCACAACAACGACTACCCCAGAAATATAATAAGAAATGAATATACAGTAAATGCAGTGACAAATGGAAATGCACACAGTACATGGCAGAGGAGACAGTACCAAGCACAGCCCAATGAACGGCAAAGAACTACGCAAAAGAAAGCCACATACCAGGAGCAGAGATTTTCACAAGATGCAAGAAAAATGTCCCAAA
Source organism: Oreohelix idahoensis (assembly GCA_024509875.1). NCBI lineage: Eukaryota > Metazoa > Mollusca > Gastropoda > Stylommatophora > Oreohelicidae > Oreohelix > Oreohelix idahoensis. Next base: position 244,534 of record JAMPIV010004274.1, read on the forward strand.
ATTATGGGAATGAAACGGAGGCATCAAGACAGACCAGAGATATCATAGCAGATCATAAATACAGAGAGAGAATAGCTCAGTTACTTGCAACCCTGAATGCCACAGAAGATAATAAGCAACGTTTGAAAACGTTTGTAGAAAAGCACCAGGATGTATTCGCACTCAATGACATGGAATTAGGCAGAACTAACACTGTCAAAATGGACATTCAAACAACCACAGAGGAGCCAATACATATGAAACCCTATCATACGCCCTTGAAAAACAGAGAACTCGTGGAAAGGTCTATAAATGAAATGCTACAGGCAGGAATCATCGAAAGATCCCGTTCCCAATGGTCCTCACCCATAGTGATCGTAACAAAGAAAGACGGCTCCAGTCGCTTTTGCTGCGACTACCGTGCCCTTAACAAAATCACAAAAGTCATTTCCTACCCCCTCCCCAGGATAGACGATCTACTTGCGACGTTAGGAAAGTCTACATACTTTACCACACTTGATGCAAGGTCAGGCTTTTGGTGCATCCCCATGACACCTGAGGCAAAACAGAAATCCACATTCTGTTCACATATGGGAAGTTTTTTTTTGGAATGTTATGCCATTTGGTCTAAAAGGATCTCCAGCAACATATATGTCACTCATGGATGAAGTGTTAAAGGGTCTACATCCATTTGCCCTGGCATACATAGACGATATCCTGATACATACCGCAGGCACGATGGAAGACCACCTCCGCAAGGTTGAAACAGTGTTTGATAGACTCAGGCATCACCAAATAAAGTTAAAACTGTCGAAGTGTGAGTTTCTAAAGACAGAAACAAAATATTTAGGCTTTGTCATCAATAGACATGGCGTCAGACCTGATGAAGATAAAGTCAAAGCCATAAGAGAAATGCCTAGCCCCAAGACGGTGAGACAAACACGCTCATTTATTGGTACAATAGGGTACTATAGGCGCCACATCATCAATTTCTCCAGAGCAGCAGAGCCTTTGATAGCCCTTACCCGCAAGTATGCACGCTTCAAATGGACAGAAGACTGCCAGAGATCCTTTGAGTATCTAAAAAATGCCCTAACCACCATCCCACTGCTTGGACATCCAGATATTTCTCAGCCCATGATACTATACGCCGATGCCTCAGATAACGCAATTGGTGCTTGTTTGGTCCAACCTGTACTAGAAGATGAAACACCCATCCTACCAAACATTCCAAATGAGAAACCCATTGCATTCCTATCCCACGCATTGTCAAAGTCACAAAAACGGTGGACCACCACTGAGAAAGAAGCATATGCTATTCACTATGCAGTACAAAAGTTTGACTTTTACGTCAGAGGAACTAAACTCATTATAAGAACTGATCATCAACCTTTGGTTAACTGGCTCACCAAAACACAAGAACAGCCAAAGAAGTTACAGACATGGGCAATGAATTTACAGTCCTACGACACCACTATCGAACATATCCCAGGCGAAATGAACACCTGTGCAGACCTCTTATCCAGGATTAACTTAAATATGATGATGAAACTGAAGTGAAAACAAATAGAGTCAAAAATGATGGCACATCCTCAGAGATTGACGATAATGCTAAAGAAATTAATGAAATTACTTCATCAAGTCGAAGAAGTACCTCAGATTCCGCCACTCAAGTAGAAGAAGAAAGCCAAGATATGTTTGACATGAGAGTAGAACAAGCGAAAGATGCAGAAATTGTCAAGCTGCTCACATACGTGAAAGAAAACCCAACAAAAAGTAAAGATTTTACAGTACACCCAACGGATGGAACTCTATACTATATTGATCAGAAACAAGAAGGGACACTAAGAAAAGTCATTCCAGCACATCTAGTCCCAGAAGTATTGCTACAGTTTCATGATAACAACGGGCACATGGGAAGAGACAAAACAATTGATGTCATAAAGAAAAGGTATTATTGGCAAACTTTCTACAAGGACATTACAGAATATGTAGCCACCTGTAGAACATGTAAATTGAGAAACATGAAGCCACATTTAATTCCCCTTCAAGAAATGCAACCTTCCCATTACCCCATGCAAACAGTGAGCATTGACTTATCAGGTCCTTACCCACTCACCCAATCAGGCAACAAATACCTCCTGCACATAGTTGACCAATACTCTGTTTGGCCAGAAAGTTACCCACTCAGTGATGCCACATCGCAGTCCATCACGCAAATTTTTTTACAAGAATTCATTCCCAGGCATGGCTGTCCAAAACGAATCATTTCAGACAACGGTAAACAGTTTATAGGTAACCCATTTAAAGCCACCTTACACCAGCTGAATATTGAGCATACTACAACCACTTATTATTGCCCAAATGCAAATGGCAGAAATGAACGCATGCACGCCACCCTACATGATATTATTAGCAAATATATCAAGGGGAACCACCAATACTGGGACCTATACATTAACCAAGCTCTTGAAGCCATCCGAGTAAACGTGAACGATACCACAGGAATGTCACCCTTTCTCATGCTATACGGAAGAGAACCAAACTTTCCGTTAGACAACCTACTTCGCCCACAAAGAAAATACATGGGAGAAGACCCCATCGAAATAATCCTTCAAGAAAAGTATAAAGCTCACCAGATTGCACAACGAAATACGCAGAAGGCATTTCACAAGAAACAGAAACAACATGATAAATCAGCCAAGTTACCAACATACAAAATAGGAGACAGAGTATACTACAAGAAACATGTACGCTGTTCAAAATTCGATGACCGATGGTTAGATGGCTACAAAATCATGAAACAAACTACGCCTGTAAACTTCATTATTTGGAATGAAGAGAAACAACACCAAACAAAAGCTCACGTAAAACAAATAAAAATTGATAATCACCAGCCCATTCCGCCTCTGACGACAAATACAAGACCAGTCAGAAAAGCCACCCTAAATTATAATCCATCCAGCACAGATTCGTCTGACATATCAGAGTCAGAGACGACAGACTCTGAATTTTACCAAGACGACCACATACCCAGACCACCCACAGATGAAATACATCGAGCAAGACAACAACGAGACTCGTCCGAAAGCGAAGAAGATATCCCACCACTTGAATTACGTAATAGACTACAAGACAGAGACCTGCGCATTAGAAATGAAGAAATCATGCCACAGACGTCACACGATGACAACACGAAAACACCTTATATCCACACTCAAACTTACTCCCGCAGTGATAAATCGTCAGCTGATACCTATCACACCCCCAGTTCAGGCAGTTCTAGTTTTAACACTAGTGAAAACCAAACACTGCTATACCACAAGAACAAGATTGCTCGTTCAAAACAATCAGATCCTGAAGAAACTATACCCAAGCAGATTGTTGAACCATATACCAGCGATCTTTATGGAGACGAAACAGAACAAGACATGAGAGAAGACAGTGTAAACCCCAGCACAGCTTTGTCAGACCCCAACGAACATAATGACAGAAAAATGGTAGAATTATACCAACAAGAAACAGACATTGATACAGCTAGTTCCATTGAAACCAGTGATGCGGATAGTACATTATTTGTACCAGTCAGCTCCAGCGTCAAACGCGCCTATAAAACAGAATCTGATGACTCAATCCCTAGCAACAAAATTCCGCGTATACAGCACAACTATATCAGACGAAAGATTCTGAAGAAACGCAATCATGTTCCAAAACCAAGCCGAGAAGTGTTAGCCTCATCTCAACTAGTCAAAAACAACAGTGTGCAAATTACTGTGCCCATTGTAACCAGTGCTAACGTTCAGCACAACCAGGTCAGAAGAAAAATCAAGGCGAAACATATACCTGCCTCAAAACCAACAGATGTTCCAGCCATAACCCTAACCACAGTAAAACCTCACCGCAATCAAACAGTAAAGCCATCACCGCATTCGTCAATGTCCTCAGTGTCCCAACAATCAGAAAATGCAGTGTCGTCGCCTATCACACCCGTCACCACTGCTACTCAGTATGATGCTCGCCTAAGCAGTCGGGACATTGCAAGGTTAGAGATGGTGAAGGAACTAGCGAAGCTGTTCTGAAAAACACGCCCAGGTGTTTTATATGTTCGCAAATCCGAACACGGTCAACGCATATGTGAACAAACCTTTTTAACAATGTACTAACTCTCCCCATGTACTCTATTTTCAGTTTTTGACAGTTCAAATGACTTGCTTACAGACTAAGATGTCAAAGCCTCACTGAGAAAGTTATTTTTTCCAGCCTTAGAATACTGATGCCCAGAAAGAAATCAAGACCAGCACACGGAGGATTTTCTTTAGATAGCATAATTGTGAAATAAAAATGTTAAAACAATTGATAACACACGGTGTTACGAGTTTACAGACACCCTTATTTAGTTACATACATTTTTTTAATATTTAGAATGCTACACAACTTTACCTATAACACATGTGTCACACTATTCTGTTGTAACATTCATCTCCACTTTTGTAACTGATCATATTCCACGCTCCATTCACCAGCATTTTCATGCAGACACTTTACACCAGTAGTTTTTTTTTCTTACCTCATACTAATATTTCTTTGATCTATATTATGCTAAACTCCTTGATATCTGCCACCTTGATCAATCATACTGTTCCTACTATGACATCTCTTAACAGCACATAATTCATACCCAAAACTAGTATTGTAGGTTATGCTATTTTTCTCCACAGGATTATTTATTTTCAAATGTACATTATTATTTTAGACCCAGATGTATATTAGTACTGTCAAGAATTTTAAACATTCTCCTAAAGAGATTCCATATCCCAACCTTGACTCTCTATAGTAAGATTTTCTTCACTCCACTGTTACAACATCTTTAACTTACTATTTTTTCCTTTCCACTATATTGAGACGACATTCTAGACTTGTGATTTTTTTAAAATCCCAATCATATTCATTCCTTGGAATTACAATCATGTTGTAATCAGGAGATCCTTGATGTACCCTTTCCTCGCCACTTATTGACAACAGACACTGCTACAACATTCCTTCTATTCTAACCTAAACTATTACTTGCAACCCTATTGGTTAGGATTTACTATTAGAATATCTAGTGTTTAGTGAATTGATTTTTATCATTCTTTAGTACTTGTGATACAAACAGAAAAGACATAAAAGAAAAAAAACAATTAGAATGTTTTTTTTATATAAGATGCTATATGTTTATATGCCACCCACACACATTTTGATGATGATAAGACAATATTGTAAAACATTGACTGCCCTGAGGTTAGCAGATGAAGAAGAAAATAAATAAATCACCCTATGCCACTCATACCCCCATCAGCTTGATCCCTGATATTCCAACAATATTTTGTTGATATCACAAGTACCCCAATGACATTTGTGCATGCTGATTTTCTGCAAATGAACAATCCCTTGAGAGCATTAGTATATGCTAACCCCAGATTGAACAAATTGCACCTATTTGTTGATGATGCCTTTGCCCATGTTAAAGAAATAGCATTTGCACATGCTGACCTAGCAAATGAAATACCCCATTACCGCATGATAACCACTAATGACACATGAGATGAAGAAGCAACAGGTTATGTATGATGAAGATGACATTTTATATTAAGGTGAAACTTTATGTTGTCACAGCTGAGATTTTGTTGTAATGTTTATGCACAAAATCCCCCACATTAACATTGGAGGAGGAATAATCTTAGTCTTTCGTGGTTACGAGATAAGACAAGGATATAATAGAATATTTGATGAATACCATGGAACAAATCAGAGCAGATGATTGTTGCACATATGAGGACCATATTTGAAGTCATTATTGAAGGATTATCAGTAGACAAGAGACACAAATGAATTATGATAATCCCATGGAACCACAGGTACTAAGGACACAAAATGGAGATTAAATAATGGAGAAAAAAAAAATAATGACTGAATAATTGCTACGCCCAGAGGTAAAGGAAATAGAGATGCATCCGCATTTTGGAGAAGATATCTCTTTGATTTTTGCTTATTGCCTTTGTAATATGAACATTGTTGTATAACAAATGACTATTTCTTATCACGAATTACAGAATGTTGTAAGATAGTTGGAATAAATTGACAATTTAAAATACTCATAACATACCCAGAATTACAGGAGAGAAAATAAATAAATGATTGATGAAAGTGGACACACTGAGATTTGCTCACCCCGAGGATATTGGAAAAAAAAAAAAAAAAAAATGTTATCCCAAGGACAGACATGTCACAGATATATCATGGAGATACTATGAAAAAAAAAAAAAAAAAAAAGAATATCTAGATTAGAAATGCAGCAAACTTGGTCAAGGACACCATGAAATAGACCCCCGCCCCACACTTAAGATAACTGACGGATGAGATTTTTGAATTATAAGTACCATAAGTCACCCATCTGGCTGTAGTCAGCGGATGTTACAGGCACCACATAACTCTGACTAACCCTCGACCAGCGAAGGCAGAGTTGGTGTCGAAATTTTGCACATATGTAAAAAGACATGTTTTTGTTCATGTTTTAGTAAAGTCTAGACATTTATGTTAATAGTTCTATAAATGATTAGTTGATATATTGATGATAAATATTCGCAAATATAGTACATGGACAATTAATAAGGATATATTTCCAGTACAGAATAAGAGGAATAGGAAGGATCCACATTTTAAATATTGGAGCACCATGAGCGAGGAATTGGACTTATAAAGAAAATGGAAATGGTACACTGTATGCAAGGATAACCAGAAATAATATGGATAAATAGTAGTCAGAGTGCCAGGAACTTTGTCTTACGAGAATATTGTAGATTCCTCACGATCAATTGATTATTTTCTTCCTTTCTATGTCACATTTTTTTTTGAGTGATGACCCCAAAATTTTTTTTTCATCTCATATTGTCAAAAGTTCTTACATCTCAGTTGATAGTTCCATAATTGTTTGATGTGTTTTGCATAAAGGTATTGCTAGATAAGGTACATAGGGAGTTACTAAGGATGAATTCTCAAGATAACAGGAGGACTAGAATAGATACAATGATATTGGAACACCATAAATGATACATTGGTGTTATGAAAAAAAAAAAGGAGACAAATATAAATTGTATACAAGGATGCCTCGAGAGTGACAACATGGATACATATTGTCAAGAGTATAAGCAGTTGTCTTAAAAGAGAAAATAAAGTAATACGGAACCCAATGTAGAAAATTCATGATGATTTGGAAACTATATTTTTCTTTTCCCTTATATTTCATAATATGATAGTAACACATTCGTCTGTTGGTTGCTGAATAATGTGATGTTTGAAAATTGATGTATGGGAAGTCAAAGAAGATCTTTGAAGAATAAATATATATATAAAATAATATTTCTAGGGAAGAGTTCACAAAAAAAAAAAAAAAAAATACTGTATTGACAGAAAAGAAGGAATGATTAGAAATAACTGACTAATGGACAGGATCACCACCAGACGTACGGATATTGGAAACAAACATCACATATTTTGAAAAAAAAAAAAAAAAAAATGTAATATAGAACATTTTCTACAGTGACGGACTTAGAACGAATTTATACACTTACCATTTAGAAAATGTCTATAACAAGGAAACATTCAGATAGATAAATAAGGATAAGCCATGAGATTTTAATGCTTTTATTGTGAAAAATGATTACTTATAAAAATGATGCTGGTCGTATTATCGTCTGATACATATGCATATTATGTTTAGAGATGTTTTCTACATGAAATAATGAGCAAGTGGCTCATTCACAAAAAAAAAAAAAAAAAGAAGAAGATGATGAGTACCCATGAAAACATTGGCTATTCTATGAAAGTGGATTGCCATTACCATAGGAATTAGAGATTTTGGACATTTCTTGGAATATTGCAGAGTACTTGGGAAATAGAATAAATAAGTACGCCAGAAAAAAAAAGATTTTTTTTTTTAGTACTTGCAGGCTTTTAATATGGAGCAAATAACAGTACAGAAAAGAGATAACACCCCTACCACATCCAAGAGAATGTAATCAACTATATTTTTGAATGAAATGTAATAGATTATGATAATCCAGCCAAGTTCTGCAAATAAGATAGTTTATTGTTCATTCCCCAGTGTTGCCACTCGTCACATTTTTTTTTTAGTGATGACCTTATGAGTGTTTTGCAGATTTTGTTGGGCAGTGTTGCCAATTTGTAAATTTGGTGAAAAATATTATGATGTGATGAATAAGTTACACTTTTTGAAGTTGATGTCCACTACTAGTTTTTTTTTTTACATAGCAGACGACCTCATATAGACATAGGACCCCAGTATAGGAATTAGATTAAATTTTTTGGAAATATTTTTGGACTTAGAAAAATTTTTGAACTTTAAATTTTTCTGAAAAATTTTTTTTGAACTTAGAAATTTTTGGGGATGGATTTTTGTTATTGATAGTACTCAAATGTCTCCCTACGGGATACATTTGCGGAGCCCCGGGATCTATATGTGGCCGTGTACATAGTTGTTCCTTTGGAAACAGACTATATTCTTACAAGACAGAGGAAGCACAGACCACCCCATAATTTTATATTTTATGAGAAACAGAAAATAATAAATAGTGTCACATATTTAGGGTAGAGTCGCTTCTACACGCCATTTCTAATAATTGGGTGATTTCCCCTGACCAATCGGATAGCTCAGATTTACCCCGGGGAAAGTGGAACAACGACGCCATTTGGCAGTAGAATGAAAGAGCGCAACTCAAGAGGTCGTATCTGGTCCAGCTCTACATATTTCTTAGTTTGAGAAAATCAAACTTCAACATTTCTTATAAAATGTGTATTTCAGGACATTGAGTGGTTATATATATATATTTCTTACTGGCGTAAGTAGTGACAATCGTTAAATATGTATTTTGAATAGAGCTCCCAACCCTAGTCGCAGCAGAACTAGGTTCGAGGATTTGAGTCAATTTGCAAAAAATAGTCTTACACCTCAAATCATGTAGAGTAGAAAATATTCTTGTGTTGGAAAGCATTTAACTCAAGGAATGCTTATGACGATAAAGAAATCAAGGACAAATCTGAGGAGATGGGTAAATGTCGTCGAACCTAAAATAAGACTGTAACTTAAAGGAAGGAACACGGTGGAATGAGAAGGTTCGCCATATTTGACAATTGAGTAGGCCTACGAGACAAGGATGCAAAAAGGGATTTTTGCATCGATGAAAGCATCTGATGAGATGATAGAATTTTATTATACTTATTATTGTAAAAATGTTCTGAATTCCAGACTTTGTTGAAATTTTAAGTTTCATGCTGAAAGATATTAAAAGTTTTGCATGAAATCGAACGCTGTTGAAAAGGTGAATTACTACAGTTTTGAGATCTAGATAAGAAATCTATCCATTTCAATTAAATTCGCTACATCAACACCTAAGAGAAGAAAATCGAACCTGGTAACACAAATTTAAGAGAGAAATCTAAATCTCTGGTGATTAGGCCAGTTAAACATCTGCTCTCTGTAAAGTAAACTGAAAATACTGCATATACCGGCACTGCCACATGAAGGTAATATGGTGCCGTTCCAGTCCTAAGGAACACCTGCCCCGGCTACACCATGATGCCATGGTGCTATTTACTACTTCTCTTATGTGTCGTGATTATTGTAGTTATTGTTGTCCATCACTGCACTCCGGGAAAACTCGTAGGTACTCAGTCTCCCTCAGCAAATGCTCAAGTGTATAAATGATGATTGTTTCTGAAGCACGCTGGTTGTATACAGACCTAGTCCATCCTCTCATACGCCCAACCCTGCTTGTTTTACGTGTGATGCCTAATTCCAGCAGGCTTAGTCGTACTGGTTCTTCTATTATAGTGTCGTTCTCAAACAGGCGATCGTTAATTGTCCTTATTATCTCTTCCTTATCCACGGCCATTTTTCAACTCAGAACACAACATATACCACTTAACAATCACTTGAACAGAATAATAAGCCACAACTCTCTCCAAAGTGCTAGCTATGTAACTACCCTCACGAAACTGTTGACCACCACCTCTTTGAGTGCCAAGCACGCGACGGTGTTGGGAAAAGGTTCCTTCCCCCGAAGCCAGATAAGTAGAACACCCTTGTACGGAGAAACAAAACAACTTGCGAAAACATGCAGATATCACATGACATTGGGCGGAAGGGCGAGAGCTAAACGCTGCAGGATCTATAACAACAACAACAAATCCAATTTTGTTCCCACTATGGGTACTCGAGGCTAGCATGTCAGCTTTCTCAATGCCGCGCACACCTGCATGTCCAGGACAGTAGATCAACATGAGTACCTTAAGGGTTGAAACCTTTATTTATGTATATTTTATTTCGTGATATTTCGGTGCGAGTATCTGAATATGTTATTCCTTCTGTACATAGCCAGGATCTTATAGCCTCATCTCTGCTGCTTCCAGATCCCTATGGTAAGAGAAATGAAGGAACACCAAATACACAGAGAGAAGAAGACTTTATACAGACATAAAAAATGATAAAAAAGAAAAGGAAAGACCAGGAACAGATCGCACAGGCCGGGAAGGCTTTGTGTGTTGTTGCTGTTGAGGATTTGTGCTCCTCGAATGCTGAAAGATTTTAATTGGATTGATTTGATCTGCCACTTCCAAGATATACTACTTCATCTGTTTGCTTCCACATTATCAATTATTTGTCAATGTAATTGTATATGTTTGTGAGCTTAAGCTTCTACTGCTGACTGCGTGCTTATCTTTTAATTTCTATTTCATCATGCCTCACAGTCAAGATTGGAAATTCCCGATTTCATGTTGGGGGGAATGTTTTTATTAATAACTCATTGTCACGTGAATCAATCTGCTGTTATTTTGACATTTTCTTAAGGAAAAAAAAACTGTGGTGCCCTTGCTCATGACGTTACCATTCATTCATTGAGTGCAATACCGGTTTGCGCTGGCGATCGGGTCTCTCCGGCGCCCTACGGTTACTGCCGTCTTGCATCAATTATGTCGTCAAGCGTTTCTTATGCTATGTGGTCAGATTGTCGAGGTGTTTTCTTTGTCTTTCTCTGTTTCATCTTTGATTTGAATTTATTAGATGTTACCTGATTATTTGATTTTTCTCTTATCATGATGTGTCCAAAGATCTTTGACTGCCTGCGCCTTTCTTAGACACTTTCGTTTGAAAGAAACTGCAGTCACTCTGACCTAGACACATGAATGAAAATGCTGTTATCCTGACAATGTCATGTAGTGACACATGAATGACAGCGTGTCACACTTGTCGTTTTCATTTCTTACACTTTCTATTATTTAAACGCACCAAGCAATAACAGCGCTTGTGACATGGCACGTATTATGTGATATGACACGCCATGCGATATGACAAGTGTAGTGACAATATAGACCCTTCTGCTAAATGGCAGGCCTAGCTGTGACATGGCTTGTCGCTGTGATTAGACAAGTCTTGGATGACATGACAAGTCATGCTGTGACATTCCTAGTCTTATGTAACAGAGCTATTTACTAGTGTTATACTGTCTTGCTGTGACACTGCTAGTTTTATATAACAGGGCTATTTAGTAATGTTATACTGTCTTGCTGTGACACTGCTAATCTTATGTAACAGGGCTATTTAGTAATGTTATTGTAGAAAGACACTTTGCTGAATAATCGTGTAGTTGTGTATTGGCCACTGTTGAATGTCTGGATGCGGATGTTATGTTTAGGGCCATGCACTGATCATCACTGAAGAAAGTCTTCTTCAGTTACCTCTGCATCATCGAATGAACCTGTCATGTTGACATTGAGTGGGAGTGTCAAGTAACGCGAATGGTGTAGTAGTTCGGTGTAACAGACCACTTGATAATACCTCTCACACACTCTCATGTAATGCAATGACGACTTGAACTGCCGCTGACATTTCAATAGTTTAATGAAGGCACGCACACTGGACAGCACGGATACAGTCATGGGTACATGTTGACATAAATTCATTGGTTATTTGAATCGTGGATGATACATTCATGTAGTAGTGAAATATCATTCAACCTAAGGTAGCATTCACTGTTCTGGTAACTAATCGCCGTATCCTCTACTGACTGAACGCGTCAATGAGGATCGGTAAACATACAAAAGTCATTGGCCCAACCTTCATTTCATGGCTAAGTTCTTAAGCCGAGATATGTCCAATGTTTGTATAATAAACATAAACCACGATAATGGGTTTTCACCTCATAACAAGATCTCGATACTTCTGCCCGATAGTAGGATACATAATCTGTTCTCTTGACAGTGATCAAAAATATGATGACAGGAATATAACATGGCCGCCTTCCTGAGTTGTCGCTCACTCACTCGCAGGAGGGTAGATATAAGCCAAAGTTAATTTAGAATGTGCATATAAATAATTTCATAAAGTTTTTCCATACAGCGCTACAGTAATCACGTTACTTCATGTAGACATAACCGCTGTAGGAAAGCCTGTCATCTTCGTCGATACAAAACACGACCCTAGCGATACGAAGCACAATGTTCCATCTAGGTCTAACCGACTCGAGATCATCAAAAATTGGGTCTGGCATACCTGGAGTCCGAATCACACATATGAGGAGGATCTCTGACAAATAGACTTTTGCAGAGACATAAACTTCTCCTGGAAAAACATCTACGAATCACTGTTAAACCTTAAACAGTGCCAGCCCTGGAAAATACACTCAGCCATTCTTGGCGACATTATCGGAACTCTTCACAACCCAGTAGGACTACGAAATCCTGCGCTAGATTCCGGCAGAAAGAATATAGTCCGACCTGAACATATAAAGGTATACAATATACGACTGAATCTTCTTTCACTAGACAAGTAGTACACATGAATTCAGGCCATAAACATTCTAAGAACGATCAATCTATTTTCTGGCTATGACAAATGATGAATGCCAAAATATAAGTATTCTTCCGCCCGATCAATATCAGGGAGATTATCCATATAATCAAACGTATGAATCAAACATGGATTATCTGGCTTTACAAAAGAAAGCATTTTCGTACCCAATTAAATACAACAATATATTTTCCATATTAAATAGACATATCGTACATTTGTAATCTGTGCATTCAAAAATATGTATGCAACAGATTACCACACCCCCCGGGAAAAAAAAATGGTACATTTTTTTTTTGAAATACATCCAGGAGCAACATACAATAGGCTCACAACGCACGAATAACAATGCGCAGATGATAAGCATTCCAAACAAATGTAACGCCTAATGTAAGGAAAAGTCGTCATATAGCACGACCAATGAGAATCTATCTCAGGATTCAGAGAAAATTTTTCTCTGAGTATAAATATCTCCCGAGAGGTGTCACCAACGCATAACACAATACTGGCAATGCCACAATTTGTACAATAGTTCATCTTAGGTATCTTAACATTATGATCACCAAATAAGAAAAAAATATCAAAAACCTGCGGTGAATATACATCCATGCACCGCTAAGTAGTGATACAGACAATGTATGATATATTACATATAAGTACATACTTTAACATAGGAAAAACTGTAGTAAAGTCAGATATGTTAGAAATCTCAAGATCTGACAGTTAAGTGGAATCATGTGGGCATCTCGATAAGATATCCGCCATCACATTTTCTGACCCACGGATAGCTCGCACCGAAAAATGAAAAGGCTGAAGAGCAATCGCGTATCGCGTTGATCTCGCGCTCTTCAGATTTTTAGTCTGAATAGCTGTAAGAGCTTTCTGGTCAGTCTCCACAATAAAGTGCGCGCCAAGAAGAAATCTTTGAAGTTTAAGGATTGACCAAACCATAGCCAATAATTCACGGTCTAGGACCGAGTAATTTCTCTCTGCGGCATTAAGTTTTCGAGAAATATACATCACTGGATGCAGAGTTCCAGAGTACTCTTGCATTAGTGCCGCTCCAATCCCAGTGGATGAAGCGTCACTGTCGTGGAATATTCTAATCCACATATATAAATTATTAGGTAAATATGAAGCCTAACAAATAAAATAAATAAAGGAAGAAGAATGGTAAAGAACAGTGCTGTCACAATGACAGTACTCGAAATCCCCTTTGTTTTATGCTTCGTCTGCAAATTGTAACGCTTTCACGCTGATGGTAAAAGCTTACTGTATTATACCCGCTTTCTTCAATGAAACGTGTGCTGTATTTCTTGGAAAAACATTGAGAGGCAGACTGCGTAATGACCTAAATTAATCCTAACATTAATTATACTGCGTTACCCAAAACGAACGAACAGATGGACTAAAGGATAAAAAGAGAAGGGAGAGGCAGAAAGCCGAACACTAAACACGCGTCGCGCGATACACAAATGCTGCCATCACGCGTGTAAGACTACATGCACTAATTTTTTTTTTCAGACGGACAGTGATAAAATACATTACCCTTCCCAGAGTTAGGTTTTAAAATCATAAAAAACTCTTATTAGAAAAGATAACATTAGATGGGTTTACGGTTGAAAACATAACAGTACCCAGACAGCACATCTTCGAAACAGGAGGTAGAAAATACATATTTTGAACGCAGCCACTTAGCGCTTTTAAATTTGGATATTTGGGTTCCTTAGGGTTTGCTGACAAAGAATATGTACAACGTTATGCAAATAGTCCAGGAATTAATAAATTATACCCAAAATAAAATAGTGGGGATGCCTGACAGCATGGAATCATTTCTGCTCATAAAATTTTTTTATAACGTGTTTGAAAAACCTCACGTTACAGAATTAGCCTACCATGTAAACTCCAAATTGATTGGAGCGCAACAAATGAAAGACGAACCACGATTGGTCGGACTATAAATACTATCTTTAGTTGTTAGGGGAAACGTAAAAAGGTAACATTTTTTCAAACACTTGTCGAAACGTGGCCTCATTGGCTAGACTCGCTGATATAATCACTTAGGAGCGTTAGTTCGAGACCACTTGTTTAAATAAGCTTGATAAAGCATCAGTGCGTTGAAGCCAGCTCATATATTTTGCTAAATAAAAGCCTGGAACATAAGCAGATGGGAATTTGTGCCAGTAAATGTGCCAGAATTCATTGCTAATCAACGTATCTGTGTTTATTTCCATGAAATTGTGGTAAGCTTGAACCATTCAGTATCTTTTAATGAAAAATTGAATGTGAATTGTTAATTTATGCCTGTATATATATGTGTAGTTCAGTGGCAAACGTGAGGTAAAGCCTATAATGCTCCAGCCTGAACAGAGGGTGTCGGAGGGAAGTAAAACGGCATGGAATGGCCAAACAGTACACTGACACCTAGATGATTGACTAGAAAGAAATAATGCTGGAATTGCAGAGGCGTGGTAACCATTAAGGAGGGTAATGCTGGTATAAAGTATTTCAGATGAAGCTGACAGTTGGCCTAACGCTCTGAACTCAATGTTTGTGTTGTATTGTGCTCAGTGTGGAACTAGAGTATCAATTAGTTATGAAGTAGAAGGTACATCCTTCTTGATTTCAGGGACCGTGGTCTTGATGGTACTGGGCAGCACCTGGTCAGAGCTTTGCTGAATCCAGAGTCGGACAGCATACTCCTTGGTCTTTTTAGCTATCAGTGAGGTGTCTCCAGAGCCCAGGGGAGAATTCGAGCAGAGGAGTCCTTTCCTGCCACCATCACGCAAGATAAGCTGATTTGGCCAGCTGAGCTCAACATTATGTCCCCTCATCTTGAAATGACTTTGTAAAAATAACATTCAGAGGGGAATTTAATTGTCTTAATATCAGGAACTGAGAACATCTCCAATACTAGTCCCAAAAGACAAACTATTGAAGTCATGATGACAAATACCAACAGAGCTTGAACAAAACAAAACCAGTATTACCTCATATTGCCACTACACAACTGACACACATAGAATATTTTAATAATATATGTCACCACAATATTCATATTGATACATTCTGTACATAACTTGTAAGTAAAATTGATTGTGATTCCTGGTTCCATTTGTATTTGAATCAGGACACATATTCATTCATAATAACAATGAATACATATTGTTATTTGAAAAGTTATCAGTGACTCCTTAAGATATTCTCATAGAGTGTTATATGTATGTGAGTGTCACAGTGTTGTCAAGAGTAGTGGATTAAATTAAATTGTTTATCTGTCTGTTATTGTGACTTACACTTCATCATACACATACCCTAGACACATAACGTAGTCATCACACTATTCCAGAATAATTCTGACTGAGATATATAGATATGTGGTAGCAAGTAAGGTTATCTATAATACACTACTCTTAATAGATATAGATACCTTCACAGCTGATCTCAGTCAGTACACTAAGTCCCCTATAAATATTTATAACATCCCACTTCACCACAGTCACTACGAAGAATAAATGTCTTATCTTTAGTAGGTAACACCAAGATAGGTGAAGTAGAAAACATCGTTTTAACCTTATCCAAAGAGGATTGACATTCTTCCCTTTATTTAACAAAGAAGAAAGAGGTGACATAATTGAGGACAGATTCGGAATGAATCGTCCATAAAATTGTATGAGACCTAAGAGACTTCGCACTTGCTTTTTAGTCTTAGGCATAGAAATGTTAAGTATCTTACTTGTATTATGGTCTTCTGTTTTTAGAAAACCATGACCTACCCGGTGACCTAAGAAAGATATTTCGCTAAAACCAATAAATGCTTTAGATGGTTTCGCTGTCAGTTTATGCTCGCGTAAGATAGACAATAGTTCATTTATCCCAATATAGTGATCATTCCAAGTATCACTGAAAAGACAGATGTCATCAAGATATGCAATGACATCTGAGCGATGAGATAGGATTCGACGCATCATGCGTACGAATGTCGCTGGGGCATTCATAAGGCCGAAAGGCATGAAATTCCATTGGAATAGACTCCTTGGCGTCGAAAAAGCAGTAAATGGTTTGGCGTGTTCGGATAGTGGAACTTGCCAATATCCCTTAGACAAATCGAGTTTAGTAAAGAAATGAGAATTCGATAGTCTAGTAAGTAGCTCTTCAAGTAAAGGCGTAGGTTCAGCATCAAATTTCGTCACTTGGTTCAATTTGCGATAATCAACGCAAAGACGTATGTTGTTGTCTTTTTTTTCGCACGATAACCATCGGTGAAGAATATGCTGATGTGGATGGTTCAATTATTTCCAACTCTATCATTTCATCCAACTCTTTTTCTACCTGTGCTTGAAAATGTATCGGGATAGGATACGGTCTGACTCTTATAGGATTATGGTCAGTAAGAATAATGTCGTGTTCAATGACATTAGTTCGACCAGGAATGTCAGTAAGGACATCCTGAAATTGTTGTAACATAGCAGAAACTTGTTTCTGTTCTCCTGGAGATAATTCAGGAGAAATCGCAACATCTTTCCATGACAGGTTCATTCGATGATGCAGAGGTAACTGAAGAAGACTTTCTTCAGTGATGATCAGTGCATGACCCTAAAACATAACATCTGCATCCAGACATTCAACAGTGGCCAATACACAACAACACGATTATTCAGCAAAGTGTCTTTCTACAGTTATATTGTCTTGCTGTGACACTGCTAGCTTTATATAACAGGGCTATTTAGTAATGTTATACTGTCTTGCTGTGACACTGCTAGTTTTATATAACAGGGCTATTTAGTAATGTTATACTGTCTTGTTGTGACACTGCTAGTTTTATATAACAGGGCTATTTAGTAATGTTATTCTGTCTTGCTGTGACACTGCTAGTTTTATATAACAGAGCTATTTATTAATGTTATACTGTCTTGCTGTGACACTGCTAGTTTTATATAACAGGGCTATTTAGTAATGTTATACTGTCTTGCTGTGACACTGCTAGTTTTATATAACAGGGCTATTTAGTAATGTTAGACTGTTTTGCAGTGACAGTGCTAGTCTTATATAAAATTCAGTAATGTTATAATGTCTTGCTGTGACACTGCTAGTTTTATATAACAGGGCTATTTAGTAATGTTAGACTGTCTTGCTGTGACAGTGCTAGTCTTATATAAAATTCAGTAATGTTATAATGTCTTGCTGTGACACTGCTAGTTTTATATAACAGGGCTATTTAGTAATGTTATACTGTCTTGCTGTGACACTGCTAGTCTTATATAACTCCGACTACAGTTTTTTACTAGTCAAATGATATAAAAGTCGGAGTTCGGACAAATTTTATTAACCGACTCCGACTCCCCTAAAAACGACCGACTCCACGACTCCGACTCCACAACCCTGATTTTAATAACAAATGTAAATTATAGATGGCTGAGTTTAATATTTTCACTTCTGCCGTCTCATCATCGCAAATCATTGTTTCCATTTTGAAGCATGTTGCCTCAAACAGAATTAGCAAAATAATTGGCTTGTTTGTGTGTGTATGTGCTTGTATGTGTGTATGATACTGTGTTTGGTTGTACGCTACTTTCTGTCATATCACCAATATATAGATAACGATGCCTTGTAGGTGTGATGTGTCTACGGCAGAGCAATAGCATTTTTTAAACACATTTTACCAAAGATTTCCGTGAAGATGAGCAGTTCAATGAGTTTATGTTATTTCTCAAGCCACATGTTGTATGGTTTATTAAAAATTAAATTATTGTTTTCTTGGTTTTAATTAATGGCCTTGGCTGTTCACCCGTGGACTAAAGCGAAATTAAAATAATAATAACAACAATAATAATAATATTCACACGTAGAACAAACCCACAAACAGAATGACATTTAAATAACATGCGAATCTATTATAAATCAGATTTAATAACAAACAATTATAAAAAACATACATACACAGGCACGCTGAGACACAACAACTGAGACATATTAAACACACCACCTCCAAAAATATTACACACAAACACACAGAGGATATACAATTTCACAAACACACCTGCGCATACATTTAAAACAAAGTTTAAACATAAACTCGAACAAGGAAGTAGGTTTATGTCCATGAAATAAAAATAAAAAAGCTGTTTCAGCAACACAGATAAATTTCTAGACCAGGGATTCCTAACCGTTTAGCTCTCACACCTCCCTTGACAGTAAACTTAATGTTCACACATCCTGTCCTTCCTTCCCTACAGTTAATAAGTGAAATAGTTAAGGCATAATTGAGATGTTGCTATCAGAGTTGTCGTCAAGTCTTTCCTAACGAGTTTCAAATCGAGTCTCAAGTCGCGTGTCAAGTCGAGTCACACGTCCTTAACACTAGCTTAATTTCGAGTCCCAAAATGGAGTCCGGAGACGAGCATCATTTTAGATCTAACACTGTTTGTAGCCACAATAGCGCTTTATCGAACAATCACATCGATCATTATAAACAATAATGAAAAATATTAAGATATTTATATATCTTAGTACTTTTACTATTTTATTTACTGACGTTGTATTCGATTAAACTTATTTGTTCAGTAATACATTTTAGGAATGTTATCTTCTCAGGCATACTGACACCACCCAACCAAGCCTACAATAGAATGGATGGAATAATACACTTGATCAGCACTAAATCTTAAGCTTAAGCGAATTTACAGGTTGACGACACATGCTCTAGTTTTCTTTTCCGCCTATAAATGCGCACGGTTTATTTCCCCCTGCGACAGGATGGTAAAGTTTACATAGCCAAAGAATATTATTGTTCTGGGGGTCGCGTGTCTTGAGATGTTTGTCTAGCAACAGTGTCCGATTAGGTCTGATAACACGAAGTAAAATGTGTATGCGCAATTGAATTCTTGTAATCTTTGGATGATATCGCTTAACACAAGGGCATTATTTTCTAATTAATAAAGAGTGCATTGTGAATGAGGACGGCGAGTCGTTTCATCAAAATTGGCAAGTCTCGAGTCGAGTCGCTAATGTCTAAATCTCAAGTCCTCTCGAGTCAAATCGCTGGGGTGACTTAAGTCCGACTCGAGTTCAAGTCTATTGACTAGAGTCAACAACACTGGTTGCTATACGGATGTTATTTAATGTTATTTATGGTCAAATCTTTACATACATAAGTCACCAAAAGGTGGAGCTGGGCGGCGTTTGTTTCATAAACACAGTAATACAAAGAAATCTATATAGTTTGAATTCTAAATTTTATAATTTTATCCAGTGAGAAAGCCATTGTAATAAATCTTCTGGGGAGCACCTCCCAACTCCCCCTGCACCTTCCCTGGGAACGCGCACTCCACAGGTTATAAACTTTCCTGTTCTAGACGGTTAACCATAACACAGGATTGTGTCTTTATCATATCTGGGGCTTTGCAAAACCCGCAAGACAGTATTTTTAACACCTATGGTAGATAAAATATTTTGGCCCTGTAAAATGACATAACACCGTACTGAAGACCATAACAGAAGGCAGAGTTAAAGACTAACGTACAAGAGGAAGACAGCGCTATAAGTGGGAAGATAACCTCAAGAGATGGACAGGAAAGAGTCTATCAGAGTGCACTATCAAGACAAGAGACAGAAGACGTTGGAGATCCATTACAGCCGACCTTCTTTGTGGAGATGGTAGATCATGATGATAATGATTATGATGATGATGATAGATAAACTGGCAGTGAATAAACTATGACCATGATAATAATGATTATGATGATGATGATAGATAAACTGGCAGTTAATAAACTATGATCATGATGATAACGATTATGATGATGATGAAAGATAAACTGGCAGTGAATAAACTATGAACATGATGATAATTATTATGATGATGATGATAGATAAACTGGCAGTTAATAAACTATGATCATGATGATAATGATTATGATGATGATGAAAGATAAACTGGCAGTGAATAAAATATGATCATGATGATAATGATTATGATGATGATGATAGATAAACTGGCAGTGAATAAATTATTTCATATATCATAACGATTTTCCTTTTCACTCCCTATGGAACATGGAGCCGCCATTACAGCTGGTCTCCTTCCACGAAGCCTGCACAAAACATTCACATGCTCCTGCAGCAGTGGTGTCTTTAGCAATTTGTTTTATATGATAAGACTGCCATTCTCATTTCACAACTTCATATTAGTCGCCTTGTACGACATGCTTGAGGGTGCAGAAGGCCTATTTTTTCTAGGTCACTCCAGAGATCCCAGTAACTTCGTCAGGCTTTGTCGTATATGAAGACTCAATATCTCTAAACACAAGCTGCATCAGAACTTCTCTCTGGCAATGAGCAGAAGCAAGTTTGATTCAAGTATAACAGAACAGCATAACAAAATATAAACGATGCTCAAATAATTTAAAGGCAAAAGAGAAATACTGGGAGCAATGTGACAAGAAAATGAGGAAATGCAAAGATTGACGGTAAAGGTAGCCACATAGCAGATATTGCACCAGAGGAGTAAAGTGTTATAGACTTCACTATATACAAGGTCCAGCTTTATGAGATGAGGTGATCACTTTCCTTCCATGTTGTATTGCCTTCCCTAACTCAGCAGCTGAGTCAGGTACCCATTTACAGCTAGGGAGACGCTATCAGGTTTTGAACACGGAACCAGGTAACTTTGCCGCGAGCCCAGAATTAGAGCACAGTATTTTAGCTCTGATAGTTGAAGAGCCCCCTTGGATGGCGAGGAATGTACAGAATGACACACGCTTCTTACTCTTAGCTCGGGACCAGATGTGATGATCCTTTAAATGCAAGCCAAGCTAGAGAAACAGGAGCTCATGACTTTAACTCAGAACATTTCGGAATGGCAGAAAAGCTACAGGAAAAGCCTAGATCTATAGTGTAGGTAATACCAAGGAGTCTTCAACTTGGTATTGGCTGCAAAAGAGCAAGAAGCTCAGCCGCCCTAGTTAAACTACAACAACAATGAGATAGAAGCTCAGCCGCCCTAGTTAAACTACAACAACAATGAGATAGAAGCTCAGCCGCCCTAGTTAAACTACAACAACAATGAGATAGAAGCTCAGCCGCCCTAGTTAAACAACAACAACAATGAGATAGAAGCTCAGCCGCCCTAGTTAAACAACAACAACAATGAGATTGGATGACCAGTTCCTTTCCTCCTTGCCTTTGCTTTACCTAACGCAAGAGCAGGGTCAGGTACCAATTTATAGCTGGGTAGGCCGGAGCGTGATGCTACCAGATTTCGATCCTGGAATCCAGCATTGCAAGTACAATAAAACTATTTTTTTAAAATGTGTTCAAATTCGATTCTACTATAAAGTTAAGAAGTAGTAGCTAGGTAGGTGGATAACTCTTTAAAAAGCCTCGAGTATTGTTTTTGTGTGGCGATACCCACAAGCCAAAACTAGGTTATCGTCCTTGAATGCCAAAATATGGCAAAGTTAAACAAGTGATTGCTGTTGACTGTTTATAAGAGCTCAAATTCGTGACAAAAGGTTACCGTGAACATCCTGTTCTGCAATATTAATATTATGTGTGTTATCTTATGACAACTTGGTGTCGGCGACGTGGATCATCAGGAGATGTGATATCTCACAGATAAGTAATACATCAAGGTCAAAATGTAGAGATGAGGTGTTCGAGGCGAGAAAGATAACGCATATACTTTAATAAATTACGAGTATAATATTACAAGGACTTGACTAAACCGACATTCGCTGTTGTTTTGTTATTACTGCAATGTTTTTGATGTTATAGACTGTCGTAGATTTTTTGATAGGAGAATTAAGACCTGGGTTGGTCCCTTCTGATTAGATTTGAATAAGTGATAGTCACAGTGAGAGATAGTAATAGCAATAGATTTCCACGAGTGAGATGGTAGACTGTGATAGAGGCTGTCTCTGAAATCGAGAAATCTTCTCTCTTTCACCTATCTTCTACGACAGATTTAGAGGAGTCAGACAGTCTAAACACACACATATATATATTACATATATATAGTTCTATCCACTCACGTGCACGCACATACAAGACGACAGTTAGACGTACAGAGGTGGGAAAACTATAACAAATGATTATATAGATATTCTAGAATGAGCTGACCAACACGCTGATTAAGTTTAAGGGCAGTTTAATTATCAATATAAACTTCCACCACCACAACATCCAAAATTTACATCATATATATATATATATATATATATATATATATATATATATATATATATATATATATATATATATATATATATATATATATATATATATATATATATAATCAGGTCAGTGAATTGCTACAAAAAAAAAGATGTAGACCCACTGGTATGATCTTCCCTCGATGTTTAGCCCACAGTCCCGTTAGGAGAAAGATGATAGCCCAAAGAGTCACGGATACATATGATTTGGTCTAATATTTTCCCCGTTTAAGGTATGAACAGACTTGATATCTCTAATCTATTCTAAGGGAAAATATGGTTAGCAATACTTGCATAAAGAAAGTTAAGACAGCAAAATTTGGTGCCAAATTACAACAATAAAGAAACACTCAGACCTGCATTCACTCTATTTACTCAGCCGTGGCCACGTGCTCTCTTGCATACTTACAGCTTTGTTAACAACATCTGGAAACATAATTTTTAGGACATTCACATACAGAATCGTCAATGGCAGTCTTTGACCAAGAAATCCCCAGTTCCAAAAAGACGGGTTGAATTCTCTGCTTCAGGGAACGATTCCTTGGGTGTTCTTATGTTTCGGATGTCTGTTTAGGTCACATTAAAATTGTCCAGGCACGAACATTAACAACGAGCACAGTGTCAATAGCTTAGGTTTCTAGAAATGAGGAATGTCAGATCGGTGTCTTCTTTCAGGTTAGGACTTTATTTGGTCACCACACCACTAGTCAACAGTGTCGGGGTGTTACTGACGTTAATATGTTACTTGCCGCATGGGCTAAAAGGTACTTGCGGTTTTATTCTCTGGAAGAATCAAATCAGGCTCGATGGCCCGTTACTTCTTTAAAAATCTTAAAGTCTTGTAAAGGTTCTAGATCAAATCTTTAAGGAAAGAATGTTTTTGTTCTACACAGATATTTACTCTGTACTTAACGCTGGCAAAGTCTGGGTCACCCCACTATTCACTGAATAAAGGAAAAAAACACATATAAAATAATTATACATACTATGTACTTGTTATAACTTACATTTTAAACTGCAAGCGTACAGCTTGACTTATCATTTAAAACTTCCCGTGAAATAAGTTATATACAAAATCAATCATCATGAATTAGGAATACGTATGTATTCCGTCAATACTCACTGATGTAGCATTTCAGTTATAAGTTAATTTCTAAAATATATTCTCGTCTGATTATTTAGCAGTAAATCAAATTCATTTATGGCTGCATGAGTTTAAGCTAGAAATATAATTTATTCTGCTTTCCACTGAAACACGTCACTAGAAAATAATACAGACTATATTTTAATTCTCTCTGCCCAAAAGAACTAGTGAAAATGAAATAGGCGATTTAACACTTTAAATACTTCACAAAATACTAGATATAATATACGAGTATTTACCTCAACACAGAACTACTAAGAACTAAAACCACTTCGACCAATTAATGCCCTCTATCATCAACAGAGATACTTAGCAATCGAACATTCAATTCGACCAACTAATTGCTTCTATAACAGAGATTCTTAGGGGTCGAACGTAGGTTGTTCTAGTCTAACTGCGAAGTTACTGAGTGTGTAAAGTCAGGTTTCCAACTCTAGTTATATCTATGAAACGGACAAAGATGTGCGCTATTTCCAAAACCCCGCAATAGCCTACCCTTTCCTTAACACCTACGTACCTTAGACGCTGGACATAACATGCCAAACGCGTCTTAGACACCTCACGCTACGAAACTGTCTGAGAGTGCCGTGAAAGAGGAAATTGCCAGACAAATGTCTCATTCTGCGCCGTGCAGATGTCGGGTTTCACACCTCACCTGAGCACTCAGCCGATGAAACTACGTTGTGACAGGTGAAAATGCAGACGATATGTCGGCCATATGTCTGAGATAGATGAATATTCACAGTTTTACGTCTACAACGCAATAATCTCCAGAGCCTGACATCTACGTAATAGAATGCGTATCAGTATGAGAAAGAAAAACGGTAAAGTGAGAATGGAAAAGAAAATATTTTTCGCAAACGAACGAATGCGAAAAATACAGGAAAAGGATAAAGAGCGATAATAAAATAGAGGACACGGGTAGAAAAAGAAGAGAATATAGAAAATGTATTGATCATAAGACTCTCTATGACAGCACGTCCCCCCTTTAAGATATGGAAGCACTCCATGTCTACGTTATGGAAATAAATTTCCTATATCCGTAGCTTCAGGGTGTCTGTCCTCTTCCCTCTCATCTCCCCCCTCCATCTCTCTCCAATTCCTACTCGTCTACTCCCAAAGTTTCCTTTCTCTGGAATGTCTCCCATGCACGCTTGAAAGAGCGTCGCCGCTTTTGACATTTTTGAAAGATTACGTGTGCTTGCAGTGGAATTTCCCTGCCACTATCGTCATCTTCGTCAGTTTTGGTGATCGTCAGGAGATGTTCGGAGGTTGGCACTGGTCTTTCCAAGAATTTCTTTTACAGATTTAAATGGAAAACCTTTTCCTTTCCTTGAATTGAGATCTGGTAGTTAGCCTTAGAAATCTTTTTCAGGACGGTAAACGGCCCTTGCCATCCGATCCTCAGTTGGTTGTTTCCGGTAGGGAGTAACACCAAAACTTTCTCTCCTGCTTCCAATTCTCTTTCTTTCGCGACTTTCCTGTATCGGTTAGCGTGCTTTGTGCGTGCTCGCTTAAAGTTGGTCGTTGCTAGGTCCCATCCTAGTTTCAACCTATCCTTTAAATCCGATACATATTTACTTGCTGAGACAACTGTCTCATCTGCCTTCTGGTCTGTCAGCGACCAAAGTACGGCTTCAAGCGGGCCCTTAATGGGTCTGCCGAATAAAAGCGTAGCTGGTGGAAATCCTGTGGAAGTATGAGGAGATTCTCTGCAGCCAAATAAAGCTGCCGGAATGCAACAATCCCATTCTTCAGGTTTCACTTGTGCCAGTTTACTTAATATCATGTTGAGGTTTCCGTTAACACGTTCTACTAGCCCACTTCTGGCCAGAGTGTAAGGCTTTGTGTAGATGTGCTGGTCCCTCAAGATCTTAACGATCTCATCCATCAACAGGTTTCGGTATGGAGATCCGTTATCCGTCATTCTTGCTGAGGGAATCCCAACCAAGTGAAAATCTGCACGAGGGCTTCTGCGACATGCTTGACATCAGCGCATGTTAGCGGGATAGCTTCTGCCCATAAAGTGCATGTGTCGACTAAGGTCAGGATGAACCTGTTCCTTCTTTTAGTCCTCTTTAGGGGTCCTAAAATGTCGATCACAACCCGTTCGAATGGTGTTCCCACTATTGGCATTTCACCCAACGAGACTGGGGGTGTCCGTTGCTTGGGTGGTACACGTTGGCACTGGGCACAGGATTTGACATACCTGATAATATCAGTATTTACTCCTGGCCACCAATAATGAGTGGTTATCCGTTGGTTTGTGGCGTTCTGTCCCATATGTCCGCTGAAGGGAAGAGAGTGCCCCATTTCTAGGATTTGGCTTCTGTACTGTTTCGGTACTAGGAGCTGGTTGTAACCTTGGTCAGGCTTGCCCGTTCTGCGATATAGTACGCCATCCTTAGAAAAAATGTCCCCGTGCTGTCTGGGTTCCTTAGCCATGGGCAGTTTCCTAAAGCAGGGTGCCAAAGTAGGGTCCTTTTGTTGCGCTTCTTTAAGTTCCATGGGTAACAAATTAGGCGCAGGCTCCCGTTCCTTCTTGGTTTGCCCTCTTGTAGTTACTGCTGCCACAAACGGCTCTTCCGGTTTCCCAATAAACACGTATCTACCGCCAAGTATGACTGGGTAGATGGGGTCATCCATAACAGCCGCTTTGATCTCGCCTCTGACAAACTCAGAGTGGATCTCCACCAGTGCGATGGGAAGCGCTGTAGGTGCCTCACTCTTAAGAACTCCACAAAGTTCGACGGTCTCTCCTGTCTCTTGACCGCATTTAACCAGGTGTCTGGCAACAATGCAATCATAAGAAAGCCCCGAGTCAAATAAACAAGAAGTTTGAGAACCGTTCAAAATAACAGTACCTCGCGTAGAGGGTCTCTCTCTCTCTCTACAGGTTGGGAATCACTGTCAATAATTCCGCCTTGCGAGACTGTTAGCAAGCATCCTATGCGTTTCGGCTCGGTGTGCTCGCCCTGATCATTAGTCCCGTGCTCAGGGGTTCTCCATTTGCCACCTTGTCCTTTCTGGCTGCGCTGCCATGTAGGGCGGTCGGGTTGATCAGACTGTTTACTGTGGTTGGGGTACTTGTTTTTGTAGAACTTGGATTTTTCAGGAGGGGGGTTTTGAGGTCCAGTTTCTCTGTGGTTATTCTGATTAGAAGCATGAGAAGATTGGTCTAGATTATTCTTCCGAAAATGCTCTTCTGTCGGTTTACGTTTTATGGCCGGCAGTTCGGCCAGCGCATTTTGATAGCGCTCAGACTTTTCTAAGATGTCTTCAAGCTTTTCTGCACCCTGCTCAGCTAAAAATCTCCGGGTATCAGCAGACAAAGTGTTCTTTATTTGTTCTGTTATAACAAATTCCTCAAGACCTTCATAGGTAGAGGGGAGCTGCGAGAGCTCTAGGCACTTTGTCAGATATCCCTTTAAACGAGACGAGAACTGCTGAAAAGTTTCAGAGCTCTCCTTCCTGCTGTTGCGAAACAGTTGCAAAAATTTTCGAGCGTTCATTTCAAAGCGCTCCAGTAACGCTTTCTTCAATACATCATAGTTGTCTTGTTGGCTGCTTTCCAGTTTGGCGTAAACATCATACGCACTGCTTTTCAAAGACTGAGAAAGCTTCATATTCCAACGCGACCTCTCTAACCCGTACAGAGTTGCAATTTTCTCAAATTCTTCTAACCATGTGTCAATCTTCTCATTAGGACAAGGGAAAGATTCTAGCGCGAAAGACATAGCGTTTAGTTGAAGAGACTGAGTGTTAAAAGGGTCAGTTAAGGAAGAATGAGGAGAAGACTCTCCATTGCTGGAGGTAGAGGC
Organism: Oreohelix idahoensis; assembly: GCA_024509875.1. NCBI lineage: Eukaryota > Metazoa > Mollusca > Gastropoda > Stylommatophora > Oreohelicidae > Oreohelix > Oreohelix idahoensis. Next base: position 272,593 of record JAMPIV010004274.1, read on the forward strand.
AGCACCACGACTTTGGACTTCTAGAGCCTTAAGAGCCAACTCATGTTGTCGTCGTTGCTCGTTTTCTCTTTCCTCATGCTGTCTCTCCTCCCTCTCCTTCTCATGCTGTCTCTCCTTCTCTCTTTCCTCATGCTGTCTCTCCTTCTCTCTTTCGTTCGCCCTGCGAATTTCCATTTCTTCCTCAATCTTCTTCTGCTCTTTAGCTTCAGCTGCTTCTTCTTTCCTCCTTAGTTCTTCTTCTTTCTTCTCCGCGTCATATCTCTCAAGTTCGTCCCTGACAAACGCTTTTGCCTCCTCTCCTTGTAAACCTTCTTCTCTCGCTTCGTCCCTGAGGATCTGCCTAAGCTTCGCCCTCTCTGACATAGTAAATAGGTGACTGAGACTTAGACGAGAAAGAAATTAAGAAAAGGATACACTGGTTCCTTACCACTTACAAGAAAATATCAAAACAAAAGATGATATACTTCAACCTGGGATACCTCCTCCTATGATATAGTGTCTAACTATCGCTGCTATTAATCGGCAATTAAGCACCTAATGCAGACGACTACGCCAAATAAATGATAGTAAGATTACTCACTAAAAAAAAGTTGCTACAGCGGAAACAAATAATTATTGCAAAAATTTAAGGAGAAAAAAAATCCCTTCATTTTAAGTCCACTACAAGTTCACCCCTGAAGACAGTTAGGGTAAGGGAGGCAATTACAGGACGTATAGTCTGATCGCGCTCCTTAGCTTAGCTCAAACACCTACTTCTTCAGAACCCTGTGACTGTTAGACAATCACAAACTTTACCTGCGTTTAGTATTACAAAATCCACAATTAACATATATGCCGACAAAATCAACCTGTAACTCAAATGTATAATGCTCAATAATGCTGTGGAAGAAACCCAATTAATAGTTGTGTGGTCAGCACGCCCATAAACAGATCGATAGTCTAGGGGATAAATTTTTTTTTAAAGATATAACAACTCACAAGACATCACATTCTTACTCTATATCAGAATAAAGAAAATTACAGACGAGCTGATATTTGCCGTCTCGTCTTTCTATTCTAAATTATAAATCCCGTTAGACGAGTCCACATTTGTCGTACTCGTCTTCCTATTCTAAGTTCAAAAATCCTTCGGACGAGACCACATTTGTCGTAGATTTTTTGATAGGAGAATTAAGACTTGGGTTGGTCCCTTCTGATTAGATTTGAATAAATGATAGTCACAGTGAGAGATAGTAATAGCAATTGATTTCCACGAGTGAGATGGTAGACTGTGATAGAGGCTGTCTCTGAAATCGAGAAATCTTCTCTCTTTCACCTATCTTCTACGACAGATTTAGAGGAGTCAGACAGTCTAAACACACACGCACACACACACACACATATATATATATATATATATATATATATATATATATATATATATATATATATATATTACATATATATAGTTCTATCCACTCACGTGCACGCACATACAAGACGACAGTTAGACGTACAGACGAGGGAAAACTATAACAAATGATTATATAGATATTCTAGAACGAGCTGATCAACACGCTGATTAAGTTTAAGGGCAGTTTAATTATCAATATAAACTTCCACCACCACAACATCCAAAATTTACATCAAATATATATATATATATAATCATCAGGTCAGTGAATTGCTACAAAAAAAAGATATAGACCCACTGGTATGATCTTCCCTCGATGTTTAGCCCACAGTCCCGTTAGGAGAAAGATGATAGCCCAAAGAGTCACGGATACATATGATTTGGTCTAATATTTTCCCCGTTTAAGGTATGAACAGACTTGATATCTCTAATCTATTATAAGGGAAAATATGGTTAGCAATACTTGCATAAAGAAAGTTAAGACAGCAAAATTTGGTGCCAAATTACAACAATAAAGAAACACTCAGACCTGCATTCACTCTATTTACTCAGCCGTGGCCACGTGCTCTCTTGCATACTTACAGCTTTGTTAACAACATCTGGAAACATAATTTTTAGGACATTCACATACAGAATCGTCAATGGCAGTCTTTGACCAAGAAATCCCCAGTTCCAAAAAGACGGGTTGAATTCTCTGCTTCAGGGAACGATTCCTTGGGTGTTCTTATGTTTCGGATGTCTGTTTAGGTCACATTAAAATTGTCCAGGCACGAACATTAACAACGAGCACAGTGTCAATAGCTTAGGTTTCTAGAAATGAGGAATGTCAGATCGGTGTCTTCTTTCAGGTTAGGACTTTATTTGGTCACCACACCACTAGTCAACAGTGTCGGGGTGTTACTGACGTTAATATGTTACTTGCCGCATGGGCTAAAAGGTACTTGCGGTTTTATTCTCTGGAAGAATCAAATCAGGCTCGATGGCCCGTTACTTCTTTAAAAATCTTAAAGTCTTGTAAAGGTTCTAGATCAAATCTTTAAGGAAAGAATGTTTTTGTTCTACACAGATATTTACTCTGTACTTAACGCTGGCAAAGTCTGGGTCACCCCACTATTCACTGAATAAAGGAAAAAAACACATATAAAATAATTATACATACTATGTACTTGTTATAACTTACATTTTAAACTGCAAGCGTACAGCTTGACTTATCATTTTAAAACTTCCCGTGAAATAAGTTATATACAAAATCAATCATCATGAATTAGGAATACGTATGTATTCCGTCAATACTCACTGATGTAGCATTTCAGTTATAAGTTAATTTCTAAAATATATTCTCGTCTGATTATTTAGCAGTAAATCAAATTCATTTATGGCTGCATGAGTTTAAGCTAGAAATATAATTTATTCTGCTTTCCACTGAAACACGTCACTAGAAAATAATACAGACTATATTTTAATTCTCTCTGCCCAAAAGAACTAGTGAAAATGAAATAGGCGATTTAACACTTTAAATACTTCACAAAATACTAGATATAATATACGAGTATTTACCTCAACACAGAACTACTAAGAACTAAAACCACTTCGACCAATTAATGCCCTCTATCATCAACAGAGATACTTAGCAATCGAACATTCAATTCGACCAACTAATTGCTTCTATAACAGAGATTCTTAGGGGTCGAACGTAGGTTGTTCTAGTCTAACTGCGAAGTTACTGAGTGTGTAAAGTCAGGTTTCCAACTCTAGTTATATCTATGAAACGGACAAAGATGTGCGCTATTTCCAAAACCCCGCAATAGCCTACCCTTTCCTTAACACCTACGTACCTTAGACGCTGGACATAACATGCCAAACGCGTCTTAGACACCTCACGCTACGAAACTGTCTGAGAGTGCCGTGAAAGAGGAAATTACCAGACAAATGTCTCATTCTGCGCCGTGCAGATGTCGGGTTTCACACCTCACCTGAGCACTCAACCGATGAAACTACGTTGTGACAGGTGAAAATGCAGACGATATGTCGGCACTATGTCTGAGATAGATGAATATTCACAGTTTTACGTCTACAACGCAATAATCTCCAGAGCCTGACATCTACGTAATAGAATGCGTATCAGTATGAGAAAGAAAAACGGTAAAGTGAGAATGGGAAAGAAAATATTTTTCGCAAACGAACGAATGCGAAAAATACAGGAAAAGGATAAAGAGCGATAATAAAATAGAGGACACGGGTAGAAAAAGAAGAGAATATAGAAAATTTATTGATCATAAGACTCTCTATGACATAGACTACGACAATCGGCAACCAGTCGATCCCATTCTACTGGGAGGTCACAGAATTTGGTTTGGTAGATCTTTAGGCGACTGCTAGAGGGGAACAAATACAGACTTTTTAAACTAGTGACATTTCATACTCGCCTTCTTTCGCCGGCTTTCAAATTCGCGATATCAACAGGATCAAGCTTATTTTTGCCGTGTTCCCAGGAGGTAGCCACTAAAATTTATTCGCGAATTATGTGCGATATAAAATCTGATATTTTCGGTGAAAAGTTTACAAGAATGAATGCAAATGATAAGCAAAAAAGCCTGTTATCTTAATAACGAATGGGAACATACTATTTTATTTGTTAAACTGAAGTAGGCGTGAAATGTGTGCGGTTACGACTTTTAAAGTTAAGTATTTCTTTCTCCCTTCCTTCATGCTTAAAATTACATAATAAGATGCACTTACTGGAAATTCCAAATACTCCAAAACTTGAAAATAGACATGATTTAATCAAGGTAGATCTTTAGGGAGTTAAGGGTTTCTGAAGTAGATTCCGACAGCTTCTGGGTTGCCGACCCTTTGACTGCGAGAATACATTTGACATGGAATGTGAGAATACGCTTGACAAGGACTGTGAGAATACGTTTGACAAGGACTGTGAGAATACGTTTGACACGGAATTTGATAATACGTTTGACAAGAACTGTGAGAATACGCTTGACATGGACTGTGAGAATACGCTTGACATGTGTGGGGGTGATTTTGAAGAGAGTGTGACAGATTGGATGAATGAAAGAATAAAATCTTTATGATAGTCTATGAGTTCGAAGAAACTGCCTCTCCTCAGGAAATAGCCTACTAGAAATCCTTAATGCAAATAGAATTCTGGCAACTAAACAGGATATTTTCTGAACGATAAATTCTCTTTCAGGAATCCTACAAAAGGACTATGTAAAGTGCATAAGTTTAAGAAAGGAGATTTGGTGTCCAGCCACATTAACTAAAATATCCCGACCCATTGTAAGTTAGTTTGGTTACAGCTCAGCCCCCAGGGTGTAGATCTATTTTAAAAATAAAATACAGCCCGAATAAAGGTAACAAGGAAAAAAATTAACAGCAGACTCTGTTATGTTGGATTTAAAAAAAAGATAATAGATTCTCACAACTCTTAAAGATTTACAAATGAACAAAATAATGTGTGCTCTTGTGGTTAGAAAACAAAAAAACTATGGTCATCATCTGGACCAGGAGATCTCTTCTATTGTAGTTTTGATGATAAGCATTATACTCAACTCTCCAAGGTCTTTACTAGCTTCTGAGATGATTCTTGGTCTGACTCTCTTGGTTTGGTCTGACCCAGCACAGAGGTACAGTTAAACAGTTCAAGGGGGTCAGATGGTGGCAGAGTTTGCTTCCCTGGACTCAGTGCACATCACAAACACGGATGGAGTAAGTCAGCCCTGCTGAATATCTTTTCTGCTTACTGGACTACGGACTCAGGTTAGAGTCACCTGGTATGACAGCCTAGAGTTGTACTCTGGTATATGATGATTGGTATGGTATGGGTTACCTGGTTGGTAGGGTGTGGTTTGTTATGGTCACCTGGTTGATAGGGTATGGTTGGCAGGGTAAACTGGTTTTGTACCCTCAACTCGTAACCTGGTTTAGTACTTTGGACCCGTAACCTGGTTGGACTGGAGGATGAAACAATTGAAGTCCCATTTGTGGTGTTTCAAGAGCAATCATCTCCTGTGTCTGATGGGCGATAAGCGTCCATCAGAAATATGAAAACAATAATAGCTAACATTCAGTAACAAAGTGTTATCTAGTATCTATGAAATACTCCTTCTTAACTGACATTATAAGCGTATCTGGAGTTCTCAACCTCTATCTGGCTTGTCTGCTTTTTACAGCAGTGGTTTTCCACATGGAGCAGTTAGTTTCACAAACTGTGATGTTTGGGACTGTGGTCATCAACTGTTTGATAACCACTGGTTCACATTGTGCCCATAGAGCCGTATTCATTTTGGGGTCACTGTCAACAATGGTTTGAGAACCACTGGGTAATAGTTTCCCATGCTGCTGTAAACATGTTGGGGTGTCATTGCTGCCAAGGCCTGAGAACAACCAATTTACATCTTTGCTACTTGAGCAGTAATCATTTTGAGGGCAATCATGGTCTCAAAAGCTTGAGAACCGCGGGCTTACATTTCATCAGTCAAGTGGTAAATTCATTAGATGGCTAGATAATTGTAAATATTTTTAGTCCTAGTTCCTGTCTGAAATATACATATAACTGACAAAATAATTTTTCAATCATCAACCGGGTATATGCATAGAAGTACACTAAATACATATAGAAAATATTCCATGATGAAATGGCTAATGTCCAATATGAGACAAAGAGATAAAAATTGTGACTGAGAACACACTTATCAAGTTTGTAGTCTTGATAAAGAAGACTGGAACATATAAGAAATAGAAAGTACAAGGACCACTATTACACTTTCTGTGCTGCTTAGTTCAGTAATACAAATCCCAAAGTAACAATAAAATTATACATCAACTATTTAACCCTGTCTAATTTCTGCCATGATGTGAGAAGAAGATCAGTGATTAATTATGACTTCAGTGAACTCATATATTAGAAATAGTTGAGTAACATGTAATTATGCAAATAACAATTTCTGTCACTGAAATGAAAATACATTTAAAAGGTTATCCGTTAGATCACTTTGTGACAGAGTTATGTAAATATATTACATGAATCCACACGTTTTTGCTTCCACCTGTTTTCCACCTTTGCTTGCTTATTAATATTCACGTTTTGTTAACGCAGAAGGCATGCGCTTCGATGTCTGTCGAACTCATATTTTAGCCACGCCTATTTTCGTTTCTCTATGTCTTACAGGCACTAGGAATATTTACAAACATACATATTAGCTTGTCCAGAGCCGTTAACTGTATTATCACGCGAACGATTGGGCAATCGTTGAAATAGTGACAGATCAGAGAACGGGTCGTATATTTGTAGAATCAAGTGCGGTAATTCAAAAGACGGACCTTTGACGGTTGCATTTCCTCAAGGGAAGATAACCACAGTCCGTGAGTCCCAGAGAATGTAATTAGCTATGGAACGAGCGGAGATCAAAAGACTGTTTGCTCGTTGCCAAAGTCTAGCGGTCGGCAGAATTGTGAATTTAAGCTTTGATTCGGAAATCGACCGCAGAATTCCCCAAAAATACGGGCAAGGCGTGGTATCTCGCAAGAGCTAGCGAATTAAGACCAGTTTCATATATATAGCCCAGCTTTTAAAATCATTTATCGAGTAGCCATAAAATAAAATTTTCAGAACATCTAACTTCGATTTCTAGACCATCGTACTAGTGGAATTACTTAGGATTTCGATTGGAGATAGTTTTAAATTTCTGTGTTGCGGTAAATATTATACTAGCATTTTTGAGTGATTTAATTGTTAAGTCCGTCATTATATTTCACTAGGATTTTTCTGTGTTTATTAAATAGCGTATTAAATAACTTATAGCTAAATTTTCCAGCTGTAATGTAAAATTTAATTAATTGCTATTAACCAGTAAGAGATATTTTAATTGACTAGTAAATGCACTATTCATTATGAGTACTGACGAAATATATATTTATTTCTAATTCATTATGAGTAATTTTAGAAATGACTAGCGCTTAGTTCACGGTTTTTTTTTTAAACGATAAGGTAATCTTATACACTTGTGGTTTCTATCAAATTTATAACCGAGTGGATAATAATAAATTATACCGTTACGCGGGTTAGGATAGATACTGATATTGTGATTAAATATTTTGTATTTTCTTCCCAAAATTCAGTACAGATCACAAAACCAAACTTACCAGCGGTCTTAATCTAAATCTGAGAAAACGGGTCTACGTCTAAGTCCAATAGACGCCAAACAAACATTCTTATGCAAATAGCGGGTCTTCGAGGTTGACCTGTTCGGCTCTCTTGTATTACCCAGAAAGAGAGAGAGTACCAACAAAAGACTATAAGAATAATTGTAACTGGACCTATAGCTATCCAGATTTCTTTTTCCATTTTCATATACATTCAGCCCGCTGTGGCGAAATGTCAACATTAACATTTCCCGATTACCGACCACTGTGTTTTGACGAGGATTTTTTTATCCCAAGAGATTTACGTACCTGACATTCTCTTTAAGTATTGGAATTACCAGCGAATGACACTGTGAACACTAGAAGTCATAATTACTTTCCTACCTGGACTAATTGATGTGAAATAAACAGATCCAATTAACAGTAACGAAGTAAGCGTTCCCCAAATAACCGGATTAATCAAACTTGGAGGAGCTGGGGCTTACTTTGCCAAAACAACCAACACTGGATTTGCTGTTTGTACCATGGAGATATGTTGGTAATCAACAGTTAGGTAAGAACGAATGAACGTGGTCACTGTCTGTCTGAAGCGAGAGAAAGAAGGATTGAATAATTCTTCTATTGTATAATCAGGATACCCACTTTGTTTTACCTTTCTTTTGTTTGCTAATACTGTTATTTTCAGAATAGATTAATTAGGAACTCTGTTCTTTACAGTGTAGTCAAATTCTATACCATAGTGCAAATCTTTTGACCTTTTGGGGGTTAATTAACTTCTTCTTGTGGGATCTTGTCTCAACAGAGGGGATTGCACTTATGTGTCTATTTCTTTATTAATTCTGTAACCTATGATTTTATATTTGATATTTGATACTAGATGTTGTGACGTTTTCTATGGTAAATAAACTTAACGTAAAACTTAATTACCTGTGTTGGTCAGCTCGGCCCAATATCCCTACACCTTACTATAGTTTCACGTTTGTGCGTCAAGTTGTCGTCACTTATCTGTGTGTGTATGTGAGTGGTTATAGTATATATGTTAATATATACTGAAAGGTAAACTGTCTGATAAACAAATTTCAGTCGTAAGATAGGCTGGACTAGAGTATCTTCTCAATCCAGGGACAGACTCTACCGTTTCCACCATTTCACTCGTGAAATCTATTTCTTTACCTTATCTCTCACTGAGTTACCACCTTTTTCAGTTCTATTCAGACGGGACCAAAATCTATCTTAATCACCTATCCAAAATCTACGACACACTTACTCGCTCGAAAGATGCACTACGGATTTCGCAAAGGTAACCACAATCCGGGGCCCATTAGCTCACGTCTGCTGCACTGGACAATTACAAGTAGAATGTCTTAAAATGTCCCTTCAAGAATTTTCCACTCGCCTTCCTGTTGTCCTGTTGGTGGCATCGTTCCACCTGCACTCACACACACACACACACACACACACAAATTTGTGTGGGAACTTGGTCGCAAGTAGATTCAATTGCTTCATTTTAAACTGGTCCGAGTTTTCACTATGCAGGTAAACGGCCGAGTTTACCTCCCCCTTGATTTACAAGCTTCCCGTTAACGATACAAAATGTCCACTTCCGTGCTCGCCATCCCTGGCTTGAAATACTATACACATGGAATGGTCCATCCAGCGACCGAGTGGAAAATTTATCTGCCTTGGCAGTGAGAAATAGCGAGGTTAGCAAGTACTAGTGTAAAGAAGACTAGGGAGAGAAAGACTTTTCTCATTATAAGAATGAAAAAAAAATCTGAAGAGAAATGGTTTCATTTCTAGCGATAGGAGAGGTTTGGAGAGGAATAAAATAATAGACAAAAGAAATAGTCGGTGAGAAAATACTACAACATGGACTGTGAGAATACGTTTGGCATGGACTGTGAGAATACGTTTGACATGGACTGTGAGAGTGTAGATCATATATTCACTCTCAGGAACATTATTGAGCAGTGCTCAGAATGGCAAAGACAGCTGTACATTAATTTTGTTGATTTTGAAAAGGCTTTTGATAGCATACATAGGGACAGTTTATGGAAAATACTGAGGGCTTATGGAATTCCAAGCTGCAGAGTGTCAATCATAAAAAGCCTCTATGCCAACTTTACGTGTAGTGTTGGGCAGAGCAACCTAACCTTTGAGGTGAAGACAGGAGTACGACAGGGATGCCCCTTATCAACCACTCTATGGGTGATGCGACAGACAACAGAGGGCAGTCCAAGAGGAATAAGATGGACTACATTTTTGTCACGTAGACAGTGACTTAATTTATTTTTCCATCTCGTCTCAATGTTATTACACTTTAATGTTCTGTTTTCCTACACATTTTGTTTCTCTTTGCTTTGCTACCTGTGTGGCCCAATTGTTTTCTCCTTCTCAAACCCCACCCGAGGTTGTTTACGTTCGAGCCTGCAGCGGTCAGCGAACGATAATGTTACGTCAGCACACCTGGCCTGATCAGAAGAACGTCTGTTACGCTTAAAGTGTTAGAACGAGCCAAAGACGGTTTCTGTGAAAGAAACGGTTCGTTAGCGGCGGGTACCCTCTGTGGTCCGAACAGGGGAATTTCTCTGGTCGCTTTAAAACGTTTGATCACGAGCGGCTAGTACCCTTTGAGTCCTGGGTAGAATGGTTTGTAAGCTATAAGACTTGAAATTTTACTACGTCAAATACACTCGTAGAAGATTCCTGGCCCGTAGATGACCATCATGAGATAAGGCAAACTTTAACACAGTACTAGAATGTGTTTGCCTATGTTCTAGTCATTTTCGGGGTGAGTTGACATATCTTATAATATGATATATTCAGGTTACAGAGTTTTATATATATATCTGATAGGAATGTGAGGACTTCTCCCAGTAATTTACTTCAGTGATAGTGTTGTGCCGTATTCAGCCTTAATTAAGTGGTGTTTAAGCTGTTTTTGGTTTATCATGGGTTAAATGTTAAACTTATAATAACAGACACTAGGCGTAGAATAAGTCCACAGATACTTATCATGGGTAAAGAATAGGCATTAACTGTCATTTCTGTAAGATAATGTCAGAGGTGGATTATTCACTTAAACACTGAATTATGGGAGATAGTCGCTTATTCCTTGTGGATAGATATTTACAGTGGAAAGGGAGAATCATTTTATGCTTACTTGTGTGGCTAGGCACTAGTCCATAACTTTCACATAAAGCAGTCACCAGGCATAGATATAATTCTATCTTATGATTTAGCCACAACTGTATTATTATAGCAAGAACATTGCATTTTCTTTGTACTCATTTTGTGGGATATTAATATTTTGTTTCCCCAAAAGGGACATATGATTTATCTGTGTAATTTCAAATGCTGTAATCTGTTTATGTAAATTCACTTAATGTTGTAAGATGAATAAGCATATCCATTCAGCTGTATGTTTAGTTGGAAGAAGAGAAGTAGTTTTTTGATGTCAGAACATTTACTGACAGGTACATGGGTGTACAAAATATATTAAGCCTATGCGGGCGCGTGTTGATAATTGATATTTTTAAGGAACAGGAGACATGGTTAAAGACAGCCCTAAACTATCATAGCAATAACTACAATAAATTTAATCCCATAGTGGAGCGAAACTTTCTGTATAAAGTTAGTGTGATTTATTATTTGCTTGATGTAAAAGGGTGTCTCTTTTCGGTCTCAGTTTCAGGGGATACCGAATTGCTAGTCTAGTTTCCAGTCAGACGAAGAATGTCACCGTCTCTTCGGTTTAGAGGGATTCTGAGGATATCTAGCCCCACGAGTGTCACAGCCATACCTGAAACAACAACCCTTTGTCAACGCCATTTCCCTCTCACGGGAGTTAAGCTCACGCAATGCCACGAGCCAACGCTAAATCTGAAATCATCTAATGCAGTAGTAGTTTCCTACTCGCCTATTGGATAACCAGTCAGAGCAGTACGGCTTCCAGCACATAAATCAGCCCAGCATATATAGCAGAATTCAATTCACCAGTCTCTGTATGCCTAAACGGGGCACTCAGCCAAGCCACAGTCAACCAGCCAAAACCGGATTTAAAGCCTATTCTAGCGCCGGATAAGCACGCCTTGGGATCAGTTGTCCTCAAGTGACTTCGTCCCATGGCTTATTTCTGGATTATGTAGAACTTCGCACGTATGAGCAGCCATCTATGGACAGAGTTCCAGCCCCACTCACGCTATAAGGGGAGTCACCAACATTTTGTAGGCTAGTCCCTCACGAAGGATCTACAAGTAATACACTTTCTGGAGCTAGCACATTTGGTCCCACGAAAAGCAGACAGGCTGTCGCTCAGTTCGGTTATTTGGCCAGCAAGAAAGATAGACAGAGTTCCAGCCCCACTCACGCTATAAGGGGAGTCACCAACGTTTAGCACCAACAAAGAAAGTTTTGTAGGCTAGTCCCTCACGAAGGATCTACAAGTAATACACTTTCTGGAGCTAGCACATTTGGTCCCACGAAATAGCGGACAGGCTGTCGTTCAGTTTGTTTATTCGATCAGCAGGAGATAAATAGAGTCTTCCAGACCACCTCGCGCAATTAGGGAGGAATCACCAATGATAGCGCCTATACAGTGATTTTATTCAGGTTAATTCCATCACCCATGGAGGATATGTACGAAAAAACCACTTACTGGAGCTATTTCATATGGTCCCGAAAGCGGACGGACTGACACTCAGTTATTTCATCTCTCTATGTTCTACAGGTTTTATGAATGGTGGTGTGTGTGTGGTTGTTGGTGTATTTTGCATATTTTGGTTATTGATGATTATTGATGTAATTTTATGTTGTTGTGATGATATGCATTAATTCCATGCTTTTTCTTCTTTAATAAAGTTTACACCTTTATTAATACGCTGTTCACGACCTTTCCATCCATAAGTAACTTGTTTTTAGCTCTTTACTATAATCTCTATGTATGATAAGAGAAAAGAGTGAGAGCAGGAGATGCTTAGACAGTAAAAGTGAGTTGAGGCCTGGAGAGAGAGATCATTTGAATAGATCTTCTTCCAGGGTGTCTCAAGTCCATCTCCTATTTACACCTTTCTGTGTGTGTAATCTATAACTCTGTCAGTCCACTATCCCTTGTCGATTTCACTATTGTTGTCCAACTCGACAAATACTCTACACTCCAACTCAACCACGACAATTTTCTACATTAGAAGATCTGGAATATGCAGATGACATTGCACTACTAGCACATTCACATCAACACATCCAGGAAAAAACGGACAGACTTAATAAGTTTAGCCAGCAGGTGGGCTTGAACATCAATTTAAGGAAGTCAGAGGTCATGACGCTCAATGTGAGCAACCCTTAGCCCATATCAGTAAGGAATCAGCAACTGGTACAGACAGACACCTTCACATATCTAGGATGCATAGTAACACCAGACGGCGGGGCAGGCAAAGACATCAACATCAGAATGAATAAGGCAAGAACAACCTTTTTTAGCCTAAACAACATCTGGAAGTCCTCTCAATACAGCACAAGCACAAAATTAAGATTATATCAGAGTTGTGTGCTTTCTGTGCTTCTCTATGGTGCAGAATGCTGGAGAGTTACAGAGAAGGAAACGTCGAAATTGTCCTCTTTTCACACAACATGCCTAAGAAAAATTCACCGAATCTTTTGGCCGAATACCATCACCAACCAAGATCTGCTTACTCAGAGCAAGCAAGAGGACATGCACACCATCATAGCTGGCAGACGCTGGAGCTGGGTTGGCCATGTCCTCAGAAGAGACCCCGATGCCATCACAAGAACAGCTATGCTTTGGACCCCTGAAGGAAAACGAAAGAGAGGCCGACCAAAAACAACCTGGCGGAGGACTGTGGAGGCTGAGATGCTAAAAATGAACCAGAGTTGGGGCACTGTACGAAGGATGGCCACCGACCGAGCAAAGTGGAATCAATTTGTTGTTGCCCTACAAGACGCAACTAGGCGTGATGGCCACTGACTGCTTTGACGGTCGGCGGCTAAGGATCAAAGAGGAAGAAGAAGAGGACTGTGAGAATACGTGTGACATTGACTGTGAGAATACGTGTGACATGGACTGTGAGAATACGTTTGGCATGGACTGTGAGAATACGTTTGACATGGAGTGTGAGAATACGCTTGACATGGACTGTGAGAATACGCTTGACAAGGACTGTGAGAATACGTTTGACATGGACTGTGAGAATACGTTTGACACGGACTGTGAGAATACGCGTGACATGGACTGTGAGAATACGCTTGACAAGGACTGTGAGAATACGTCTGACATGGACTGTGAGAATACGCTTCACATGGACTGTGAGAATAAGTTTGATAAGGACTGAGAGAATACGTTTGACAAGGACTGTGAGAATACTTTTGACAAGGACTGTGAGAATACGTTTAACAACGACTGTGAAAATGCGTTAGACATAGGCTGTGAGAATACGTTTGACATGGGCTGTGAGAATACGTTTGACATGGGCTGTGAGAATACGTTTGACAGAGTTTATGGTGAGAAAATATTTCATTTCTTCAAGAAATAGGTCTTCAGAGGGTGGGAAAGACATCAAATTAATATATACTGGAAGCAAACTTGCGACATTGAACTCTCGTAAGAGTTACTCCTCTTAAATCGATATGAAAAGGGGAAGTGAGACAATGGCAGGTATTGTTCCATTGACTATTTGACATCCACACAGAAACAAATTTAAAAAAAAAAAAAAAAAAAAACAGAAATGCAGTGGCTCAGTATTAGTGACAAATAAGTAAACAATCTAACAAATACAGAAGATACAGTTTTGGTAGCTGAAAGCGAGCAAGAATTGAACGGATCTTTTTTTTTTTTTTCGTACGCCCGCTAATACTCGAGGCGAAATCTCAGGTTATTTTTAATGTCTAACCTGACATTGATTTTACGTGAGTATCCCTTTTTTTCTTGTACAGAGACAGGTGTCCCTCGCCATTCAGGCAGATACTCGCCGATTTCGGAGGTACCCATTAGAGCTGGGTCGGCTCAGGAGCCGCCAATCCCTGGTCGACGACACTCCGTCAAATGTCATCGCCAGGTCTCGAGTTAATCCAGTCCAAATCCCGGTCGACGAAAAATCCTCAAATGCCGTCGCCCGGGTTTGATCCTGAATCACCCGGTCACCAGAGCGGTGTTGTCACCACTACGCTAGCGCGGCTCCCTGAACGGATCTAATGGCACAAGTAAACAAAAGAACCGTCATTTTTGATTAATAATTATGAATATGGATTAATACTGAAAAAAATAACTTTTAACAATTAGCAAAGACGATAAGATCTCCGGTGTGTTACCGGAGCACTAAATTGAAGCAAAGAACAGTAACAATGTAACATGCCTGACAATGTCGTAAAATGTGATTTGGGAGGGTTGGGCATGTGGCTATTTACCCCATCCTGTTGAAACTATCAGCCACAAAAGCCTCATCAATAATATGGACAAATCATCTAAAGAACCTAAGACAGAAGAAGGTCCTCCAATGGGAGGTGTGTGGCGCAATTCAGTTGTAGTTATTGATCCAGCGGTGCTTGAGCTCTCGCTTCTTCGGCCCATTGCCACGTAGTGACGTCTGCATGTTTTCGCAAGTTGTTTTATTTCTTCGTACAAGGTGTTCCATTTATCTGGCCGAGGAGGAAAGCGCAACTCAGAAATAGGAGAGAAAAATGAAAAGGATTAGGGAAAACAAAAACCAAAACAAGGAAAGACCTTAAAACAACGGCACAAGAAAGTGAAGCTTAGCATGTTTTTGCTGAAGATCTATGCACCACGGACAGCATTGATGATGAGATGATGTAACGAGCAAAACATTAATATAAATGGAAAGGTACAGGACAAAAGTGAAGTCTTTCAAATTTTGAACACATAATAACAGAGGATGGCGAATGTGAAAAAGAAGTCAAGGGGAGAAAAAGATTATTAAAGCCTATTGAACAACATGAGACCCAAATTTGAACGTTTAAAAAAAAAAAAAAAACAACAGCAGAACAAAAACATTAAAAGTGTGTGGAATAACACGCAGCGTAAAACGTCATATAAACATCAACGTCGTCATGTTCATTTGCACTCCTTATGAAGCATGAACTAGCACTACGACTGGTCCCCTAGCAAGAAGACCGCACCAAACATGCACTTGCTCGTGCAGCGGTAGTTTCTGATGCCAATTGTTTCACATGATGAGGTGCCAACTCCATGCACAACCAAGTATTAGTAATCTGTGCACGAGATGCCTGAGAGAGTAGTAGTAGTCTCACTTGTCTCCTCGGATAACCCCGGGGAAAAACACGGGGGTCGCAGGACGACATAAAAACATACAAACACATACACCGCACACCATGCTCCAGGTGCTAGACTTGGGTGTTGACAACAGAACAAACACATATACCGCACACCATGCTCCAGGTGCTAGACTTGGGTGTTGACAACAGAACAAACACATATACCGCACACCATGCTCCAGGTGCTAGACTTGGGTGTTGACAATGGAATAAACACGGGAGATAAACACTGACAAACAGATTTCTAAGAGGAAGGCTGATTCGACCAGAGCACACGAAACTGAGAATCAAGAAGATTATGTTATACTAGAGCCGTGAAGGTGTATACTAGATATACATATCAAGACAGACAAATAATTAAGTGTTTTAAGACATTTTTTATGAATCAGTCCTCATATGTCAGTAGGAACAATGTCATCATATGTCAGTATGAACAATGTCATCATATGTCAGTAGCAACAATGTCATCATATGTCAGTATGAACAATGTCATCATATGTCAGTAGCAACAATGTCATCATTTTTCTTGTTGCACTTGTGGAACATGGAACCATCATTGGAACTGGTCTCTGTGCAAGAAACCTGTACCACAGCATGCATACGTCCTTGCAGCCGTGGTTTCTGTATCAATTTGTTACAAGATGGCATTGCCATCCTCATGAACAACCTCATGTGAGTCTCCTGTTACGACATGCTTGAGTCTGAGGAAGGCTTAGTCCTATTCTTTCTTTGTGTCCATAGCCCCCCCCTCCCCCCCCCCACCCTTAGGAAATACACAGGACAGCAACGTTTATACATCAGCCAAACACAGACGGTCGGGGAAACAGAAGACAGTGCCTTAGAATTTGGATCGAAGGGTTAGCAGACAACCTAAAAACGCAAAAGATGACCTTCTGCAAGGCCACAGTAAATCGATTAAAAATCAATGCTGAATGTTCTTTTCGAAGCTTCGCCGGCAAGCCGGTGTGGGTTGGGGGTGTGGGGAGGGGGGGGGAAGAAATCAATAGACTTTAGCAAATATTTGTCAGTACGTTCCCAAACTGATTGCCAGTCTCTTGTGCAAAGACTGGACATAATTAGGCCACATTTTGCTGTATTTTCTGTATAAACAACCGTCTATACAAGTTAGTTGATCCGCCTGCTCTTTATACGCGGAATTCATCAGCGGTGTATCTTTGTTTACTGAACACTGCACGAGGACAATCTGCCCCAGTTTCATCGTGCCCTAAGAAGGATAACCAATGACGACTGAGCAACTCCGTGTTTACGTTTCTGACCTCTCCAAGGTTAGTGACAAGGGAGAGACGAAAACAATTATGTAACAATGGTCGCTACTTTACAGATTTCTGTTGGAGAATTTCATTAAAATGATTCACATGAAATTCTAAAAAAGTGTCCCATAAAGCGCAAGCGAAGATGGCGACAGCTTCAGACTTGAGTTGTGACACATCTGTGCCGTGATCTCATGTGACTAATTAATCCTATTTTGGCCCTACAGGCCCTGCCACATACGGAGCACACATGGTTAGAGTCGATAGTAGTGTTGCTGTGCATTCTGGCCTTTCTTGCAGCACGCTTGCCTTCTGCCTTATCAGCTAAATTCTGTTCTGCAATGCGAGCACCTTGAGTAATGTTTGTCCGCCAGGCACAGCGATCCTGTGCGATAGTCTCCCAGGAGGAGACATCAGTTTTGAAGCTGCTCAACGATGCTTTC
The DNA here is from genome assembly GCA_024509875.1 of Oreohelix idahoensis. Lineage (NCBI taxonomy): Eukaryota > Metazoa > Mollusca > Gastropoda > Stylommatophora > Oreohelicidae > Oreohelix > Oreohelix idahoensis. Next base: position 290,163 of record JAMPIV010004274.1, read on the forward strand.
AGTGTGTCTTTGAAGCGTTTCTTTTGTCCCCCTGCTGTTCGTTTACCCGTGGAGAGTTCGCTGTACATCAACTGCTTTGGGATGCGTTTTTCGGGCATGCGAACAACATGTCCGGCCCATCTAGTTTGGGCCCTCTGCAGCAATGTGTAGATACTTGAGATATGTGCTCTGTTGAGGACCTCAGAATTAGATACTCTATCATGCCACTTTATCCTGAGGATCCCACGAAGACAGCTCATGTGGAAATGATTAAGCTTCTTGGCATGTCTGCTATACACTGTCCATGTTTCACAGGCATACAGGAGGGTAGTGAGTACTATTGCATGATATACTTTTATCTTGGTGGCTGCACTAATTCCTTGTCGATCCCAGACATTTACTCTTAGTCTTCCGAAAGCTGCACTTGCCTTTGCAATTCTGTTGTTGACCTCGGAGTCGATATTCGCATCTTTGGTAAGGGTACTGCCTAGATAAGTGAAGCTGTCCACCACTTGGAGACGTTGGTTCTTTACTGTGATATTTGGTTCACAGTAAGGTTTCCCAGGAGCAGGTTGCAACATTACTTCAGATTTCTTCGTATTGATGGTAAGGCCAAAGTCATCACACAGATATTTACTCTTAGTCTTCCGAAAGCTGCACTTGCCTTTGCAATTCTGTTGTTGACCTCGGAGTCGATATTCGCATCTTTGGTAAGGGTACTGCCTAGATAAGTGAAGCTGTCCACCACTTGGAGACGTTGGTTCTTTACTGTGATATTTGGTTCACAGTAAGGTTTCCCAGGAGCAGGTTGCAACATTACTTCAGATTTCTTCGTATTGATGGTAAGGCCAAAGTCATCACACGCTACAGAAAGCCTCCTCATATTGTTCTGCATGTCCAGTTCTGTGCAGGTGTTGAGGGCACAGTCGTCCGCAAAGACGAGGTCAGAGATCATTGTTTCATTCACCTTCGTAAAGGACTGTAATCGTCTCAAATTGAACAGACTCCCATCTGTCCTGTATCTGATGTGTATGCCGTCGCTACTGTCATGCGTAACGTTAGACAGCATGGCAGCAAATATCATACTGAATAGTGTCGGGCGAGCACACAACCCTGTTTGACACCATTTGTGACGGGAAAGGGTTCAGAAGGTTCTCCATCATTCAATACGCTTCAAAATTCCAGCGAGAAACGACCCTATGGCCTGAGCCGCCTGTGTGCAGGATTGTGGCTGCAGCTTGAGTGTATCCACACTTTCTGGTTCGCCACTCCCCCATCGCCACAGGTCTTTGAGTGTAGTGTCTGTATGTATCTGTCTGAAGCTGTGACTTGCGCTGTAATTGGATTAAAGTGAGGAAGAGTTGCATATACAAAAACACACAAATAGTAATACGTCTTACAAAGAGAAAGAACAAGAAAAACCTACGTTGCGGCCACACGGCCTTCGTCAGGGACAGACAAACAAGAGACAGGAGGGAAAGAAAGTGAGAATTAAGTAGAGAACATGAAACTATAAAAATAAGAGAAAAAAAACACTCCCTTATGTCCAGTCACATGGTGGAGCAAAGATGGCTGCCACTAAACCGGAAAGCGGAAGTGGATAGTACATTAAAAACAAAAAATAACAAATAATGAAAACAAGGACTGGAAAACAGAGTGAGGGGAAAAGTGGGGGGGGGGAAATATTAAGAAAAAAAGCCATAATACTAACAATACAATCATTAAAAATAACTACAAGTTAGGCGAGGGCTTACGAATGTCTTTTGTGTAATATCTGACAGGCATCGGGACTAATAACTTCTGCATAAGCGAGAAATATTGTCGTCAGCGGAGAGAGAGAAAGGGTTTCCTTACTCCTGTAGATAGATAGCTTGTATCCCAGACCACTATGCATCGACGTATGAAACGTTGTGTCCTAAAAATCTTGGTGGCTCTAAAGACATCTAAGTCTTACACCCTATCAAGCTAGCCGTGCTCATTGGCCCAGTGAGCCATAGGTACACAACAGTACTCAGCGCAAATCGCCATATAGTACTGAAGGGCTGTGATGAATTTACCGTGATACAACGTTAAAATATCTCCAAATATAAGGATAAAATGTAGGGATAAAAATAATGCGTAAGATACTAGGAGACATGCTCGCCCATGCCCGCATTTCCTACCGCCAGTCAAACTAACTAGTTAGACGTGCAGTCGAAACGGTTTACCCTTTGTAGACGGGAGGGAAACGGAGATCAAAAAAGGAAAAATATGACTGAACACGTGTTTGAAGCTAGCAAGGCTAAAAGACGCAATTGGTAGTGAAAGAAAAAAAAATTCACGTCACTAGTTGACACAATGTAAGGAAATGGACAAAAAAAGTCCGTAGCTCTTATTCGAAACAGTCATTTCTTGGACGTTTTTCGATACTTGGTTGTTTTATTTGAATTCAGCGGCAAACGCCGTAGAGAAGGTTCGCGAACAAATTTCAAAAAAACTAAACTTGAGAAAAAATATGTTTTTTCTTAATAATAGAGTTATGAATATAAAACCTAGCTAGTTTGATAGCCCATCTTAAGCAGAGAACTAATATACTTTAAATTATACAGACGGATAGATAACAAGGAAGATATTGATAAAAGACTATTGTTCATATCAGACTAGCGACTGTACTGTCCATACTTTCACTAAAGTTTCAAATTTTCGTCCTTGAGACACGCAAATGCAAAAATCAAGCTGTAATGAAAGAGAGGGGGAAGGTGGAGAATTGTGGCTAAAAATAACTTAGGAGGCAGATTTGTGCAGGGTATTGCATGAAGTTGGTCCAAGAACCAAGCGTGTTTTTTATGAAAAAACAAGTAGAGACAGACGGACCAACAGACAATAATACATACTTGACTGAGATCTGACTGAAATTTGACTTTTGGTTGTAGATTTGAAAAGTTAGGGGGGAATTCTGTGATTTGGCAAATGTAATCATATTAGCGGGACAGAGAAGCGCATTTTTGCCATTTGATACAATTCTGTCCAGGGACACAGTCGGTTATTGCCTGGTGGTGTTTTTCCCAGAAGATATTACATACATTTAGTGGGACGCCATCATATAGCCAGCAGCTCAGCTGAGTTTTGCTAGCAATTAACTGTGTTCTCAATTCTGAATTCTGGTAAGAATGAAAGCATTTATTTTGTATATTTTAATATTTCGAGTGATTGATACTGCCATATCATATAAAATGATTACGACAAGTAAGTGCTCGTTCTAGGTCCCCAGCCCAAGTTCAGGGTCTAGAGACAAACAAAATATAGGACGCCTAACTAAGACTATGGAAGGCGGATCTATTGTTGAGATCAGTGGGAACATATCACCTATCTTATTGAATAAAAGGAAACTATTGAACATATCTCAGATGCAATGCAGTCTTGGGGAACTGATACTATATGAAAACCACTGGGTAAGATGTGCTGTGTGGTCAGAGAGATCTGACCCATTCTGTGTAATGTTGATGTGTTGTGCTGTGTGTAAGAGTGGTGCAGTAAATAGAGTACTGACACATAGCACAAATTTTGTTTCAGAATTGTGAGTTTCTGTTGTGGCACTAGGGTAGTGCCACATAAGTAATCAAGATTACACAAGCAGATGTGTGTGCCGCCTACAGTGGTGTCGGCGCAGTCTAGCATTGTATTCTAGCTACCGAGAGGAGTGGGCCACCGGAATCCAGCATCAGAACTTCACAGACAAGATGAGTGAATTAGTGGCCTGCTGTGGATTCACCAGAACTCTTAACTATTTATAAATATTTCCCCCTCACAAATATACTGAATTTTGGGAAATAGAACATTTTCTAAAGTCTATAAGACAATGGACAAAGCTAGTTCTAGTCACAGAGTGGGTGTGATGACACCACCCCAACAGCACATCCAGTAATAGTTCTCCCAGAGACATTATAAATATAATTAATATTAACCAGTCTTATAAAATACCTATGTACACACATTCCATTTTATTATGCCATATATTTATGCATTCCATTTATAACTCCATAACATTTCATATGTTCTGACCAACATAAAACATTGGTTCAGAACAAATAAATTTTAAAAAAAATTTTTAATATTGAAACTAAAACAGTCTGAGTTAGTTCAGTGTGTTATAAATTTTATTAATATTATTAGACTTATTAATTATCTGTGTGTGTTTGTATATTCTACTACAACACATTACATTTCAGTACCCTAGACTTTTAACGTAGCTACATTCATAATAGTAAAAGATATATGTTTGAGGTCGTAAGTGGTAGTAAGAAAGGCCTTCTGTAATTCACATCTACATTTATCTCAGGAGCCTTCACAGCTGACCTCATACATTACACTAGGTCAAACACAACAACTAAAGCCAGTGTCGTTGACAGTCAACCATCAAAATTGCAAAAGCTTTCGCCTTCTGTTTGAAAGCTCGCACATTATTTATTTCCTGTTTTTATCTCTCAGTGAGGATTCACCTTTCCTAAATCGAATTCTCTCTTGATCCCCAGAGTAGCTGTCGCTGGAGATAAGAATACCTGCTGAAACCTTCTTACTCTCCTTCATCACTTTACGAGCTTCATTAAGCCATTAACAGGGGGCCTAGGGAATCTCATCCCACATTCAACTTTGTTATTCAGCAAAAACTAAATCACCTTGCGACAACAACAAATTCCAGCTTCCAGCCCACTAGTGTGGCCCAATTTGAGCCTGGCAGAACTGTTTCCTCTTTTGGCAGATAACGCTCATGATCCTTGGTTTGTAGCCTATCAAGGGGAGGAAGGGATCCCGTTACACGCCCATTGAGGCATATTGGGAATATGGTGTTAGGCCCATATTTTCTTAACCATCGGCACACTAGGGGTGACGTTGTCAACATCACGCCGGCCGCCTTAACCTTCCCAGAGTTGCTCTGGTACCCAGTTGGGCCTGGATCGACCCAGGAGCCGTTTGCGGCCTAAAAAATCCCACCTCATCTGGGGATCGAACCATAAACCACTGAGCTAGGAAGCCAGTGCACTAACCACTATGCTACCGCGGCTCCCATCAAGGAGAAGGTAAAACCTTGACTTCAACCCTCTGCTGCCTTGCGGGAATATCCACTTACGGGAGTAAATCCAGAGGATAAATCCGGAGTTGAAGTCCCTAAGACAGAATTATGTTGATTCGACATTTTTCTGGCACCTCCTACGTCGTCGCTGGTACCAAATTGCATCGGCTACGACCGTTCCTTCGGACCTACCAGCTACGTGGAGAGAGGGAACATGCTACATGAGCAACAACTTGATCTCCATATAACTCAAGCTCGAGAAGTGAAAAGAACAGTCCGAAAGGAACACGAGGGGGAAAAAAGCAGCTGACAACTATCACCTCAGAAGCGCGTTCCCATCGTTATTTATGACGGCTACTATAGTAATACAAACTGCTTGAGAAAACATCCCGTCAAGAGTATACGATGTGCATTAGCGCAGGCTTTCTGCACGGTAGCCAAATGCAATTAAGTCCCCAAGCACTATACAAAGGTAAAGGTAGTCTCATATCAGATGCTGACGTAGCGGAGTGAAGTGTTAGAGACTTCACTATAATAAGTCCAGCATCGAGAGGTGGGATGACCATCTCCCTTCCTTGCTGCCTTGTTCTTCCCTAATTGAAGAGCAAAGTCAGGTACCTATTTACAGCGTGACGACACCGTGAATGGAACCCGGCACCAATGCCGCGAGAGACCAGCGCTCTATCCACTCTGCCAATCGGACGCTTCCAAGCACTTTAAACAGCGTAAAAAGGAAAAGGTATTCAATCCCGACAAATTTTAATGATTGAGGTGGATCATAGTTCGGCTGGAACAGTTTGTTGTTGATTCTAAAGTGTCATTAAACATTTACCTGCTGGGTTGTCTAAGTTGTCAAACAACATACATCTCCTGGGTTGTTTACTCTATTGTGTTATTAAACATGTACTCGTACGTCCCATTTTGTTTACTGAGTTTCTATTGTGTAATTAGACATACACTTACCATGTTGTATACTGATTTTCTATTGTGTAATTAAACATACACTTACCATGTTGTTTACTGAGTTTGTGTTGTGTAATTAAACATACACTTCCCATGTTGTTTACTTAGTTTCTAATGTGTAATCAAACATACACTTTCCATATTGTTTACTGAGTTTCTTTGTGTAATTAAACATATACTTCTCTTATTGTTTACTGAGTTTCCATTGTGTAATTAAACAGACGCTTCCCAGATAGTTTACTGAGTTTCTATTGTGTAATTAAACATACACTTCCCATGTTGTTTACTGAGTTTCTAATGTGTAATTAAACATACACTTCCCATATTGTTTACTGAGTTTCTGTTGTGTAATTAAACATACACTTACCACGTTGTTTGCTGTTTCTATTGTGTAATTAAACATGCACTTCCCATATGGTTTACTGAGTTTCTTTGTGTAATTAAACATACACTTCCCATATTGTTTACTGAGTTTCCATTGTGGAATTAAACATACACTTCCCATGTTGTTTACTGAGTTTCTATTATGTAATTAAACATACACTTACCATATTGTTTACTGAGTTTCTATTATGCAATTAAACATACACTTCCCATTTTGTTTATTGAGTTTCCATTATGTAATTAAACATACTTTTACCAGGTACGCCGTTTCTAGTGTGTCTTTAAACAATACCTTCCCCGGGCTGCTTGCTGAGTTTCTAATGCGTTGCTTGTACTTCTATAAGCCAGAGCTCGTGGAGACAATAGTACACCGTATTGTTAAATGCAACAAAAGTAAGTTTGACATAAGACCTAGCCATTTCTCTTAAAGCTTAGTGACAAAAACATTCCTTTTCAATGGATGGGATAAAGCATTTCTGCAGGGAGACTATCACACAAGAAAGACACAGTTATACAAACAAAATTATGTAAAACGGAGGAGTTATTTTTAATCAGAGATCAGAAGGAACGCCAAGGCATGGAGGTACCTGGCTCAGACTATAAAAACAGCTAGGACAGATCTGGCTGGAAGTTTATGCTTCTCATGATGCTAAAAGACACAACTGGAGGAAAACATACGTCTCTGGTGTTTAGCGATGACAGATTTTCTCGCGGAATTAAAATATGCTCCCCACCATATATGGCTTGTGGAAATATATTTCTTTTTAAAGTAAAGGATCCCGTTACACGCCCTTTGAGGCATATTGGGAATATGGTGTTAGGGTAGGCCCATATTTTCTTGACCAAGCGACACAGTAATACCGGGTTTCTTAACTTTTTTTGGCGTCTGTGTGCCAGCGAATCAAGGTTGGCAAATGCAAACATTAATATAATGGATTCAGTGTCAATGTGCTCCCATTTCCTAAGCTGCGGATTCTTTCAATGGGATTTTTTTTTCCAGACGCAACCGCTGTATTTAACTCTCATTATTCTAAAGCTCTAAAAGGAAATTCCCTACCCATTTTGGAGCAAGTTGGGGGAGGGACAGGAGCTAGTGAAGTGCACTGTTGAAAACATTATAAATGACATTTCGTTCTCAATGTATATTTGCACAGAAGCTATTTTAAGCAATTCCTTTTCATTGTGGGCTTTGACAATGTCAAGGTCGTAGGATCAACCGGGACGCAAAACTGACATACGTGTCTACATTCGATTAGTTTTGTATTCCCGCCAACGAAGGTTGTGACATTTTGCTCTGATAGGGGCCAGAGAGAAGGTATTTGGTAAAGGGCAAAGGTAGTCCAGTAGCAGATTTTGCCGTATGGAAGTGAAATGTTACAGACTTCATAATACTAGGTATAGCTTTATGAGATGGGCGTCAGCTCCCTTCATGGCTGACTTTGCCTTCCCTAACTCAAGAGTAGAGTCAGGTACCCATTTACAGCTGGGTAGACTGGAACGTGCCGTAACAAGTTTTGGAGCTCTCTACCTAGTAATGTTGATGTGAGATGCAAGCGCCATAACCACTCTGCCAATCGGACGCTCAGAGAGCATTTTGTATCCTAGGTACCCTCAAGCACACACACACACCGTATATATGTGTGTGTGTGTGTGTATGTGTGTCTTTAATGCACTCAAGCACATAGGTAATGCTCATGAATGTGCTAAAACACATACATTTATCCACGCTTATTTGCAATGGTGTGGAAGTGCCACAGAAAATATACACTATTTTTCTTTTCTCGGAATTACAACTTTTTCTTTATATCAATGTTTTAGTTCACTTAATGTTGCCACCTTCTTAAATGTTACCACCCTCAGCGACCGCCTAGTTTATCTTATGGTTAACCCGGTCCTGGTTTTGTTCCGATGATGATAGACTCTCTGCAGTGTATGTTTCGTTTTTTTTTTTTTTATCTTTGACCTTATACACAGCCGTTTTTATGTATTTATTTATGTTTTTCTACTGTTTTTTTAGTCTAAATGTGGTGGCCTCTAGCTCCGTTTAAAAAAAAAAAAAGATAAACGTAGTCTCATAGCAAAAACATACGTAGGGGACTGAACTGTTAAAGACTTCGCTATACTAGGTCCAGCTTTATGAGGTAGTGTGACCATTTCCCTAACTCAAGAGCTGTCAGGTACCAATTTGGAGTTGAGTAGGCTGGAGCATGACACAGCTAGGTTTAGATCTCGGAACCCCGTAACCATGCCGCGAGAGGCAAACGCTCTAACCGCTTAACATATCGGAAACTTGTATGCTCTTGCAGGAGCAAATTCGAGAAAGAAGAAGGTCCACTTGACCCGGTTGTAGTTAGTGTTGACCCTTCAAAACTCCCATCACGTGTCTGTGTCGTAGATGGTTTATTCTCTGGAGCAGGGTTTCTCAACCGGGGTTCCACGGAACCCTAAGGTTCCGCAAGCGGTCGCTAGAGTTTCAGCGAGAGATCGTAGCTGAAAAAACTTTGCACGCCGGGCGATGTTAGCGTTCGCACGGGTGGGCAGTGATCAAGCAGCCCTGTATGGCAGTTAGCAACAGGACCATGTTCCCTCATACCATATTATATTAGCATCTTGTAGAGTGGAAATTTGTGATAAGACTTCTAGGCCTACTTTGATACGGTTACTAAAAAATCTAGTAGAAAATTAATACAACGAATAAACTGAAGTTTCTTCTATATACATTACTGACTTGCATTAAAGTAGAAATACTTTGTCTGGAGGAGGAACCACACAATAGGCTAATAGAATGGCCACCATAAACAGCCCCAGAGAGGATAACCATTCTCTACTCAAAAGGACGGGGAACATAAAGGCAACCTACCCGACGCTGGCCAGAACTCTACTGCCTTTTTTGCGCAAGCATTTGTCTTCACTTCCCTTCCGGTCAGCTGACCAAACGGGTTTTTACATTATATCAATGTTGTCACTCTCAGCGTGACCAGCCTAATATTTCGGCGAACATATCGCCGTGACAAGTATTGACACATTTTTATTGGATTATTATATTTACAACTTACTGATCACGCTAAGGTACCATGAGCTGTAGATATAATAATTTGTATGCAGCGGCCTGAGACCTGAAAATTATTTCAAGGATAAAAAAAAAAAGGTTGGAAAGACTGCTGTAGACATTTGCAGCTAGCTACCTGGTGCTGGGACGGTTGTTGTAGCACACTGGTATGACAATTTCTATCTGCACCGGTTGACATGGCAAACAATGTGACATCTACCCTGCTAATGTGACCTAGTTACAAAGGTGTTCTCCTTATTACGTTTTCACCAAGGTATTTTATGTTGACGGCTATTGTTGGTATGACAGTTACTCCCACTTTGACTATTTTAGGATCTCCAGATATTAAAGCCGAAAACTGATACCCTGACAAGGACCTAGATCCTATAATGATACGCCACAGACAATCAAAAACAGGTATGGACGACATTCGTGGAGAAACAAACGAGAAGGAACAAACAAAGCGACAATTCCCTGACATTAAATAGGTTGGCGTGTTGACGATGCCAAATATTAACGCGAAATTATTTTGGCACATTATTCTTGATTGGAGTCACGAAAGAAATTAAAAAAGAAAAGAAAGAAGGAAAGAAAGAAAAAAAAGAAAGAAAGAAAAGAAGGAAAGAAGAAACGTAGTTTGTGTGAATCATTCCATTAAATTTAAAAAAAATAAATGACAATTCATGGTATTAAACTATTGAGAAAAAACAAACATAGCGACAAATACCTGGCTTTAAATGGGTTGGCGCATGTAAGAGAGGCCTAATATTAATGTGAAAATATTTGGTTCTTTATTGTTCAAGTAGAATGAAATAAAGAAAGAAAGAATATTTAAAAAATCAGTCTGGGTGAACATTGAGCCAGTGTTGTCTTGAATCCGTCCATTCATAAAACGCTACCAGGTGCCGCTAACAGTGCATGCTATTAAACATGTTTACCACGAATCAGTTCAGGTAGGTCGTTTCGTGCTCAGTTCATCAGACAAGGACATCAATCCATATGTTGAACCCTGTTTACGTATTATCTTGCCTCTAGTTAAAATTGCTTTACCTAGTTGAACACGGACTTCCGTTAAACTGTTTTTGAATGAATGAAGAACAATATTCTGTTCAATCTCTCATCATCATCAAGTACCATGTCTAGTGGTGTAGGAGATCATGTCTCTCCACAACTTCCTGTCTCCAGTACAATTTATCAATTCTCTTGTCGACTTGTTTCCATGCCACGATGTCAACCTGTCTAGTATTTGTTCTCTTTGTCTTCCCCTATCACTTTTTCCTTCAACCTTACCCCAATCTCTGGTTGGTTATAATTAGGATATATAGTGTATATAATCGTAGATGTGCAAGGTAGCCTCATCATGTAAAATGTTTTGCTACAGAAAACATCACTGTAATAGCACGTGAATGGTGCGAGCTTCCTATAAGGCAGCGGTAAGCAACATAAGAGCTGTGAGGGTCTACTTTAAAAACATTGAACTCTCTAAAGATCTAACATAATACAAATCGTATCTATTTTAAGGTTTCAGAGTATCTAGAATATGGAATAATTCCAATCTATATGCAACTTTTACCTCTGCCTCACGATCTGATTCCTGCCATCCCATCACCATGGCGGTGAGTATTAAAAATTAAATATTTTACCGGAAGTTAACCTCACTTGAAAGAAACGATCGCTTTCTGTCTTACACAGTTCGCGAATAAAATGAATCTTAGTAGGCTAACTTGTGGGTTTTTAACATATAAAGTTTCAGGGGAAAAGACAAAGGTCACCGCAAACATGTGGGAAAATAAATTAAAGACTTGCCTTATCCGATCCCCTACGTTACGAGTTTTCACTCTTCTTTCCTAATAGATTAAAGATAAGATAAGATAAGCAACCCAGAATGATGAAAAGAAATAAATAACACAAGAAACCGTGGTTAAAAAGTGACAATAAATCATTCTTTTCCTTTTCATCCTTATGGAGAATAGAACCACCATTTCATCTGATCCCCTTGTAGTGGCGTCACTAGGGGGGTACGGGGGTTGCGGACCGCACCGGGTGACACCATCAGAGGGGGTGACACCAAAATGACTGTCTATAAAATTGCTGTGCTGTTGTAACGGATTTCCTCCCCTGCTTTGCAGTAGCGTTTCAATAGTGGCCAAAACTCAGTATCTAAATGGGTCGTCAAAGGTGTCTACCTTCGCACAAGATTAGTCTTGGCAAAGATGTAGATAGAAGGTTAATGACGCTTCTATCGTTACGTGAGAATTCACAAGATAATTCAGAAGTCAAGAACAATGCTGCTTAGCGCTGAACATTTGTTAATTTATATCTGTCCGTCGCCTTTTGTAAGGATTTAAGCAATGGTTTTTTTTTGCCTGTTCAAACCCCCAGCTGAGTTAATTCAGAGAATTTCCTCTTATAGTGGTATAGCTCTGTTTAGAGGTAAATATATGTCTAGATGTGTGTATATATATATATATATATATATATATATATATATATATATATATATATATATATATATATATATATATATATATATATATATATATATATATATATATAAGGCAAAGTATGTTTGTATGTTCTCAATACAAATCCGCATGCCTTATTTTTTCTTGATGAATTTTGGCAGACAGGTCTATCTATCTATCTATCTATCTATCTATCTATCTATCTATCTATCTATCTATCTATCTATCTATCTATCTATCTATCTATCTATCTATCTAGCTATCTATCTATCTAGCTATCTATCTATCTATCTATCTATCTATCTATCTATCTATCTATCTATCTATCTATCCCTTTCAGTTATTTCTGACTACGGAAACGCGCCTTAAGTTGACGTCTGAAAGCGAACGAAGAAGTACTGTATTACATGTTGTATCAGCAAGTTCTGCAACTTTATTAAAATTTTAATTAACGTTGTTTTTCACAGCATGTTTAATTTCTGGGTCAAGGACTTTGTGAAAACCTGTTACTCGTTTACAAAGTTACAGTCGGAATTATTAGCCGCTCGATTAAAAACAGCTTATTAAAACAATTTCTCGATCATGAACAGAATCTGTCACTGTATGTTCATCTGGCAAAAGAGCTGAACTTTAAAGAAATAAATTTCACACGCGCGCGCGCACGTATACACAATAATCACACATACAAGCAAAAAATAAAACGAACAAACAAACAAGAAAAGATGTCTGAAACGAAGAGTGAAGAAGATATTTTTAACAGACTAAGATAGTTCAATGTTGACACATTAGCTTTGAATAATGAGAATAACTGTAGTAAAAATTGATTAAAAATTACCCCACCCGTGTGGTCTCAGAGACTGAAAAGGGAGCAAAGAATAGCAATTGTAACCTAGCAAGCATGTCGTGAAAGGCGACTTAGGAGGCTTGAGCGTGGTCCATGCTACCTGCTATAGAAACTTTGAACAAGTAAAACCTTCAAGAACAATGTGATTACTAATATGGATGTGGTGACAAGATCCAGACAAAATGACATAGGAAGAAGAGGTCATAAGAAGACACATACGATAGAGGGGGCACACAAGGTAATCCTTTTTTCGGGAATCCTAGGGTAAGAGAGGTACAGGGAGTGGAAAAAACACACGGAGAAGGGAACTGGATACAGAAAAGAAGAAGATATGAAAGATCATGAGCTGATGGGACAGGACACAAGGACTTGACGTATGCTAAGTTGTTAAAAGGACATGCTTCTAAGGGAGCAGAAAGGTTACTGAATGGCTGAAATATTACTCAACAATTTGTCTGTTATTTTCGTGTTGGTCTCACATTCTGTAGGTATATGCTAGTGTTAATATCAGTGCTACAGCATACACGACTTGCTGACTATGTTGTCAAGGTTGAAAATTTCGTCACAAACACGCTTCATTCACGCAGCGTTGCCACTCCTATGTGGATTCACCTAGATCTAGGTTTTTGTTTTGTTATTTTTGGTCCCGCCTAGGTATAATTTCCTTCATTAGTTGAAAAAGTCACCTAGATTTCGCCCCAAATCGGCCAAAATAGACCAAATATCGCCCAAAGTAGCCCCAAAAAATCGCCCAAAAAAGTCAAAGTCGCCGATATCTAAGTTTTTTTTCTTTCAAAATTCAGAGTGGCATTCAAGATGTTCTCCAGATTCAGCTTTGTAACAGACCGTCCATCACCTCGAGAACTTGCTTGTACACAGATGAATGTTCAGCTTACATTGCGTCAGAACCATTTTGTTGATTGCAGCAATGATCTCGTACCACCACCAACTAGGGCCCGGACTTTGGCCGTTTTAGCTTATTTGACACAATCGGGCCCCGCACTCACAAGGGCCCCGTACTAGAGTTCCTACCTCAAGCTTTACGACAACAAAACATAAGAAACGAAGATTATTTCGATTTAGATATCAGGAATATATGTTTTTATACTGGATTAAAAATAAAAGAATATATTTATTTATTAGCTATATCTTGACACAAAATGTGTACAGCAAAACTATAACCTTAATTCTAATAGGCCCCCACAAGAATGATCAAATCGGGGCCCGCAGTTACTAAGGCCGACCTTATTTCCAGTCAATCAGAGAAGGGTGCATAGATATGGGTTTGTTTGTTTTTTGTTTCGTTTTTAATGTAACTGCTCCTAGATTTTTGCCCCACATTTTTTATTAGTCTTACGACCTCCTATTCAACTCTGTGTCTGTGACGTAACACTGCGGGTTGTCGACACTGGTCTAATTTTAGACGTTCCCGTGGGTTATCTGATAAGACAAGGAAGGAATACTACTACAGCTCTCTCATGCATGTCGTACAAGGCTACTAATATGAGATGGGGAAATAGACTGGTGGTCACATCACGCGAAACAAATTGTTACAGAATCCCACCACTGCAAGAACATGGTGCAGGCATCTTGTAAGTAGGACCAGCTACATTGGTGGCGCCATGCTCCATAAGGAACGAAAAGGAAAATCATGACGTTGATGACGATGATAGTGATGATGGTGATGGTGGTGATGGTGATGATGGTTAATTTTAGACAATGATCGAATTTTATTACTGGTGGGGAAGCCTTGTTTGAATCCGTTTCTTATCATGTACTGTTGAAGAAGATCTAGATTATAGAGAATAAAGAGGAGGAAGATGAAATGCAGGAAAAGAGCGAGGCGGTAGAAGAAAATGCTTTGCTATGTCGCTTCCTGTCTTTCCTTCTTTTTATCCTTTCTTCAGACTATACATAATTATCCATCTTTATATTCACTCACTCACTCACTCACTCACTCACTCACTCACTCACTCACTCACTCGTTCACTCGCTCAATCATACAGTCAGTCACTCACTCTATCATTCACTCAGTCAGTCACTCACTCACTCACTCTCTAGCTCACTTACTCACTCCCTTAGTCAGTCACTCACTCACTCAATCACACACTCACTTACTCACTCTCTAGCTCATGATCACTGTCGTACATTTTTAGATAGGTTAGAGATTTATTTGGTCCCGTCTGAGTAGAGGTGATAGTGGTAAATATGTGAGAATAAAGGTGTAAGAAATAGATTTTCACGAAGCGATAGTGTAAGAGGACAATCAGTCTCTGGAGTGAGTAGTTCCTCTAGTCCAGCCTATCTATACGACTATATTTTAATATCAGACGACCTTTCTCTCCCTATGTGAAATATAAGTTACACTACACACCCACACACAATTATGTGACAACAAGACACACAAACGTGAAAAAACTATGGATAATTGGGTATGGGTCTGACCGACACACTAAATTACGTTTTTGTTTAGTTTATTATCACCTAAACTTTACAACATCAAACATATACAAATCAATATATTCATGTTTAAAGACATAGGAAAATAACACAATAAGTGCCATCCTCCCTCCCCCCCCCTTCCCCCTGTTGAGAAAAGCTCCCAAAAGAAGTTAATAACCCAAAAGGTCAAAGATTAACACTAGGGTATAGAATAGACCGTAAAGAAAAAGAACAAAGTTCCTACTTAAGCTATCCAGTAAAGTACTCAGGTTAGCGAAATAAAAAAAAATAGTATAGTTAGTACAATGATTGTAACAAAGGAAACTATTTACTCTCTCTCTCTCTCTCTCTCTCTCTCTCTCTCTCTCACTCTGTCATCTGTGGCCACAAACACGCTTCCTTACCTAATACTGATGCAGTTATCCCTTGGAAAATTATTATAGTCTGAACATATATTGTCAGTTGGGTTGCCAAATCCGGCCCCAGACCAGCCTTGGTATCTAGTAATAATTACAAGGTGGTCGCTAAAGTTGGTGGGTTTAATTTTTCCTGGATGAATCCTGTGTCACCGCATATAGTTACTGAAGCAAGACGTTCTCGGGACGTTCACAGTTACAAAAATAAAAGGAGGAAAAGTAGTTCCTGTATTGTCTAGCCTCTGGTTGCTCAGAAAAAACAAATGTTACGATATGTAAAAAAAAACTGATAATCGATGGTTAATCCTATCGGCTGACTTTATGATGAGTGCCGATTTTGAAACAGCACAATTGTCTGAATAAATCCAGTGCTGTGTCTGTCAAAGGTCAGGAATATATGTTCTTTCGTGTGCCCAGTGGGCTGGAAAGTTTTTGTAAAATACTTCTGGGTAAGGTACCGTCCAGTTACAATTAATCTTATTGTTTATATTTGGTCTCTCTCTGAATGCAGGAAGAGGACCAAACAGGTCCAAAAATCGAAGACCCAATAATAATAAGAATGTTACTGGGGCTATTAGACCGCTGGCAGCTGGTTTTTGATTGAGTGCTAGATAAGGAAGAAAAGAACATTTTAAAAAACTGCTACTATCCTGTCCGTAAGTTTTCCGCTATGGCATGTCGGGAAAGAAGGGTATGTGCCCTCCCCCGTATTGCCTGCGAGAAAGTGAACAGCGCACAAAGTCCTTTATTCACTTTATCTATACGCGCATTTTAACCAAATCTGCCTGTCACTACTAGCTAATTGTCAGCGTCTGTTGTTTAGTCACATAAAAATTACTCTAGTCACTATTTTAATTTCACACAATGAAATATAATGTGAATTTTATTCGGTCACTGATCCGTCACACTTAATAATCTCAGTCAGCTAAGCCGTATCTTCTTGTGTAAGAAAAAAATGGGGTATTTGAAATTACATTACTCTGAACGACTGGCAAGAAATATCTACGCGTTAGGTAATTTCACTAGTTTTAAACGCTAGGGAATTATATTTAATAAAATGGTAAACCTAACACATTTTTAACACTTAAGCACAATTTCTATTACCACAAATCAGAAAATTAAATCCCCACGGGACAATTTAACACATCCAACGAAGAAATGGTTCTAGTCCTACGTGCTTAGATTATCAAAGAAATTTCTGAGCGACTCTAATACTGAGTTTGAGAGAGCACTGTATATATACAGATTTGAGTGTTATTATCGCGAGAATGTGAATTTTCACACTTCTCGTGAATAGCAGAAATTCAGGAATTTATTCCCCCCCGATCAAAATTCCTCGGTCACTCTGTTAGCCGTTGCAAATCGACAGCAAAGGCTTACTCGTGTTCCCGTTTTCCTCCCGAGATTTTCTGTTCGCTTCTGATATCAAACGATTATCTCCCTGTATGCATAACATCAAACATTTGCGCCGGGAAAATTTCTGCCCGCCTTTCCCCTTCAAAGAAACCGCTTATCTCCAGCGTGCTTCTGTCTGTCAACAATGATGATGGCAAATCAGCTCGCGTGAGAATTCAGGAAAGCGAATCATGGCTCGCTGACTGTTATCTGGCAGGTCGCGGACTAGCTAATATGTCTGTTTGTAAACACTCATTAGCGCATGTAAGACAGGAAAATAGGCGTGGCTTCAAAAGTGAGTCAACAGACAGCGAATTGCGTGATTTCGCCTTCGCAAAACATAAACGCTAACTAAGGGAGCAAAGGTGGTCGGATTACTGAGGCTATATTTACATTTCCACGTCATAATCACTCGCTCTCTCACTCACTCACTGACTTTGTTTAATAGCGCCACATACTCATATTCCATCCTCCCTGAAACCAGAAACCACCACCTGCCAAATAGCCCACACCTATGTTATCAAATGCAGATACCTTCTGGCTACCAGCCCGGATAATTTGATGCTACATTAACTTATGCCAAGGCCAGAATCTTTGTCTGGTTTACAGTACACAATCAAACGTTCTAAGTCGGCGGTTCTTAACCATTCTTCTACCATGAACCCTTTTGATTGTCCGGTGACGGCTACGGACCCCTTTGCTGTCCAGTGAAGTATGAGAACCCGTTTGATTAACAGGTGAAGGCAGTGGACCCCTTTGATTGTCCGGTGAAGGCTGCGGACCTGTCTGATTGTCCATGGAAGGCTGTGGACCCCTTTATAATAATAATAATAATAGCCCCTTCAGTCATAACTGACTATGGGAATGCGCCCCTGAGCTGACAGCCCTCAGCTGCTTATTTTCCTGGTGCTCCTTTCGACGTTTTATCCCCTCCTCTGCTTGCTGTGTGAGCCTATCTTCGCCCAATCTGAGTTGGCGCCGTAAATAGCATCGCCACTTAGTGCGATCGGCAGCTTCATCCTCCCATGTTGCTGGATCCATGTCCAGTGCCCTCATATCTCTCTTGCACACATCTTTGAACCTCAGCTGTGGTCGCCCAACTGTTCTCCTGCCATCTGCTAATTGTCCGTAGAAGATATCTTTTGGGATGCGACCATCTTCCATGCGGCGAACATGACCAAGCCAGCGAAGTCTGCGCTGTCTAAGCAGTGTATACATACTTTGAAGGCCAGCACGTGACAACAACTCGACATTTGTCACTTTATCTTTCCACGAGATGCCGAGGATGCGGCGTAGACACCGTAAATGGAAGGTATTGAGCCTTCTTTCCTGCTTAGCATAGGTCGTCCAGGTCTCGCTGCCATATAGGAGTGTGTTGTTGTTGTTGTTGATTTCGTCTACTATGTTGCTGTAATACCCTGTTCAACCTGAAAGTTGGTTATAATTGGGGTATATAGGGTGTTTACTATCTTCGGTGCTAGCCTGTTGTTAGTCCTGAAAAGGACTGGTCCTAAAAAGGACCACTAGCTGCCTGTCAGGATACCTCTTTGCTCTTGTCCATTCGGGGTGTCGTGGCGTGTTCATGGTGTACATTTGTTGTTTTCCTATCTGGCTTGTTAGGTTTTGTGAGTTTTTGCCCTCCTCGTTTCTGCTTCTTGTGTCTTCCTTTTCTCCTGTATCTGGGAAAGCGCTTTTTCTATCATTGTTGGGAGTAGCTCTTCCCACGTTTCCTCGATGACTTCTTCGTTTGATTGGTCGTTCGTTTTAGTGTCTTTTGTGTTTGATGTAATTTCTTCAATGGTCATTCTTTCTGCCTCTATTCTTTTCAGTAGTTGTTCGTTTCCATCTTTCAGTTCTATCAGTTTCCTTACATCTTCTTCTACCTGTTGCTGAATTCTTTTCATGTCTTGGTGTATTATTTTCATGTCGTTTATGAATTGTTGTTGTTTCGCGCTTTCCGAGCTGTCATGTATTTCTTCACATCTGTCAGTTGAGGTTCTGTTTTTGTGTGGCTGGCGGCTTTCTCTCTCCTTTCGCAGTTGTTGTTTCAAATCTCTCACTTCAGTCGTGAGCCGTCTGACTTGTTCCGTTAGGCTGTCTTGGCGCCTATCACCTAGAGTACTTGCCTTTAGTGTGTTTTTTGCCTCTTGGTACGATACTCCCTTTCCAATGGCAACTGTAATTATTTGCCTTGTTTGTTGGTATTCGGGACATCCTCGGTATCGTGCTCCGTGCTTTCCGAGGCAGTTGGTACATTTTCTATTGTTATTTGGTGCTTTGTAGTCTTGGTCTTTTTTGGCCTTTGGGCAGTCTTTGTATTCGTGGCTGCCCGCACAGTATCTACAGACTGTCTCTTTTCTGCACGTGTTCCTTGTGTGAGAAAATCCCTGGCACTTTGAACATTGTATCACTGGCGGGATGAAGGCATGTGCTCTTCGAGGTCTATTCTGGATAGTGATGTTTTCTGGGACTGTTTTCCCCTGTAGAGTCACTATTATCAGTCTGGTGTCTTCTTTGTTCCAGGATTTAAGCCTTTCTGCGTGTGTGAATCTGTACCGAGGGTTTTCGGCCTGGATGTAGCTGAGGGCCTCTGTGTCTGACAAGCTGGTGTCTATCCCTTTGATGACTACTCTCTTGAGAGTGCAACTCTCAGTACAGGCCCAGCCATTACAAGATGGAACTACAAAAAAGCCAACTGGGGTTTATTCAGGCATCAGGTGAACACGCTGCTGTCTACCCTCAAGGTACAGAACAGAGACATTAATGAAGTGGTAAAAGACTTCAACAGATGCATACTACAAGCTGCAAAAGAAACCATTCCCAAAGGATGCCGGCGTAACTACATACCATACTGGTCCAGCACACTCCAAGAACGTCAGGAAGCTATGGACAGGGCTAGAAAGGACGCAGAGTCTCAGCCTTCACTTGAAACTCACAACAAATGGAAAAAGGCTGTAGCAGAGTTTCAGAGAACAAAGCTAGAAGAAAAACGGAAAAGCTGGAGAACTAAAACGGCATCGCTGAACCTTGAGAAAGACGGCAGGAAACTTTGGAGATTAGTCAAGTCTCTAAATGAAGAGCGTTCCTCACCTAGGCAGACTATCACATTGGATGAAGGAGGCAAACTTTTCAGAGGAAAACAAGCTGCAGACTTGTTTGCTAGAAGATACAGTTCAGAAAGCAACTTACCCATTAACATAGATCATCAGAGAGAGATAAGAAAAGAAATACTGGCAACCATGGGACAGACAGATACTCCTGCCCCAATGAGGGAACCCATCACACTAGGAGAACTACAGAAGGCTATTTCCAAGCTTAAGTTTCAAAAGTCACCCGGCCCAGACAAAATCAGCAACGAAATGCTAGTAAATCTGAGCTCAGCAGCAAAGACAAAACTGCTTGAGATATTCAACCACAGCTGGTTGAAAGGAACGGTACCCCAAGTATGGAGAGAAGCCATCACAATACCCATACTAAAGAAAGGGAAATGTAAGACCGAGGCTGCAAGTTACCGGCCAATCAGTCTCACAAGCTGTGTTGGGAAGACTATGGAGCGAATAGTCAACCACAGATTGAAATGGTATTTAGAGTCTGAGCAGATCCTGGTGCCGGAACAAGCTGGATTTAGAGAATGCTACAGTATAGAAGACCAAGTTACTTACTTGTCTCAAGCAATAGAAGATGCCTTCCAGGAGAAGAAAAAGGTCCTAACGATCTGGGTCGACTTCAAGCAGGCCTTTGACAAGGTGTGGAAAGATGGCCTCATTGCAAAACTTAGGAGAAGTGGAATCCAAGGCAACATGATGAAATGGATCCAGTCATACTTGCATAACAGGAGAACTAGAGTCACTCTTGACGGTCTGCAGAGCAGAAAAGTGTTGCTCCATCAGGGGGTACCTCAAGGAGGAGTAATTTCCCCAACACTCTTCCTTGTTTACATCAATGACCTGGTGAAAGATCTCCCTGCAGGAGTGAAAGCTGCCTTATATGCAGATGACCTAGTACTCTGGTGCGCTGATGAAAATGTCACCACAGCAAATTATAGAATGCAGCGGGCAGCAGACATGCTAGTGTCATGGGCAGAGAAATGGCTTATCACAATAAACACAGACAAAACCTCCACAACACTGTTCTCCCTCGCCCCCAAGGACAAATCAGCTAACATACACCTAGGGACAACCGTGATCAAGGAAGAAAGCTACCCCACCTATCTTGGGGTGACATTTGACCAAAGGCTTACATGGAATAAGCATATTGAAAATGTAGAAGGAAAGGCCCGAAGGCGACTAGGCATACTCAGAAAATTAGCAGGTACCAACTGGGGAGCAAATGAACGAAATCTAAAGAAGATTTATAATGGAGTAATAAGACCACACTTAGAGTTTAGCTCAGCAGCATGGTCATCAGCTGCTAACTCACATCTGCAGTCTTTGGACAAGGTGCAAAATCAAGCTCTCAGGCTCATTACAGGAGCCATGAAAACTACACCAATAACAGAGATGCAGAAGGTTGCTGGATTACAGACATTGTCCCATAGAAGAGACACAAAAACCATGATCCAGATGGAAAAGTATAACAGTATGCCAATGCACCCAATGAAGGCAAGACTAGATGATCTGGCATTGGGACGTCTAAAGCGTAGCAGCTTTGTGCATCGGGGGAAAAGACTTATAAGACAGCATCAAGAAGACCTATCCATGAAGACAACACCACTGAAGCCCACCCTATACCCTGTGAGCAGGCCAGCAGTGCCCTCCAAATTAATACATCAGTCAGTGGTCTCACAAGTGGATGTGAGTATAATGATCTGCAAAAACGAACTGCTACATTGAGTATGATCCAAGAAAGCTATCCCGATCAATCATGGATACATGCCTATACAGATGGATCAGCAACTAATGCTGTTAGGAATGGAGGTGCCGGTATCTTTATCTCATATCCTGAACAACCACTATGAGACTAGGCACATTCCCACTGGTAAATTCTGTTCCAACTATACAGCTGAGGTTCAAGCTCTAGAGCAAGCTGCAAATATGATTTATAACACCAACTCTGACTGCCACCAGGTAGTCATCCTCACAGATGCACTGTCTGTCCTGCAAGCTCTCAAGGGTGGTAAACTCCCGCATCTGAGAAATGAACTAAACAAGGTAGCTGCCAAAAAGAGAACCATACTTCAGTGGGTACCATCTCATTGTGGTGTACCCGGAAATGAAAAGGCAGATAAACTTGCAAAAAAGGGAGGAGAATGTGAACAAGAAGATAATGAAGTCACATACTTTGAGAAAAAGAGAGCTATCCAGACTATCAGAAGAGAACAGAACCAACCCAAAGACGACTATCACACTCTCGACCGGCAGGGACAGATAACTATTTTTCGACTCAGGACAGGGCATAACAAACTGAATAAACACATGCACAAGCTACGATTGTCTGCTTCACCACTGTGCACATGTGGATTAAACGAACAAACTGCTGAGCATGTTCTACAGGACTGTCCTCTGTATGACCAGTTAAGAAAGATATACTGGCCGAATGACTCAACACTAAACTCAAAGCTATATGGAGTTAAAGAGGAACTTCAAACAACAGTCGAATTCATCATGAGAACTCGTCTGACGGTGTAATCATCAAAGATGCGATCGCAAGAAGAAGAAGAAGACTACTCTCTTGGTTTCAGTGTAGATTTTTGCTTGGATTTTGATCCGGTGTGGTAGCTGAAATTCTTTAGGCCCGGATGCCAGAGCAGTCATCAGCGATTTAGTTTTTTTCTGTATCATTCAGGGCAAGTGTCACTCCCTGTTGGTGCCTTCTGATACTAATTATGCCTCTTTTGCCTACTACTTTCTCCAGGACATTGATTACTTTGTCGTCCGGGAGTGCCCTGAGTGTGGCTTCTCCTTCGGACAACTGCGTAATTTTTATTTTGCGCTCTTGATCCTGTTCTTTGTGAATACTTTTTCTTAGTTCGCCTGGGCGGCATCTCCCATCTGCTACCACTGGTTGAGTATTTGTCTTCGGGCTCGGTGCCCTGTCCTCTTCTGTCTGCTCGTGATTTTGCTTCTCTTGTTCACCTCGGGGGACTTGGCTGTTCTTTGTAGGATTCCGGCGTATCTCGATGTCTGACACTGGAGCCGCCTCAAATAGTGCTTCTTTCATTTCGGCATCATGTGGTGGTGTCAACGGTGTTTTGTGCAGCTTCTCTGTGGTAGACAGGGCTTCAGCTGACGATTTGGGTACTTGTGGTGGTGGTCCCTGGGTTTTAGGCTCCTGTCTTCTTTGTTCTCTTCTTTCCAACATCTGTTTTATTGGTTCTAACGCTTTCATCTGGTCTTCTTCTTCTGACGTCTGTTCTATCTGCTCTAATGCGCTCACCATGTAGTCATATTCTGGGTCTTCATCATCAAGTTCAGAACTGCTTGCATCTGCTTTCTGCTCTTCCTCGCAAGGAGTCTGGTCATTCGGGCTCTCAACCGGGTCGATACACGTTGCAGCTAGCTCCGTCATCGTATCAAGAGTTGGAGAAATTTCGGTCCCCGCACGAGTACTTGGGGCAGTTTTGCTCTCTGGCTGTCTTTCTTTGTTGATTGTGTTATTCCCCTGGCTGTTCTGCGCTGGTGGGCTGGTATAAATCTTCCTCTTTTTAGCGTGTGGTTTCTTTCGGCCCATTTTGTCTATTGCGATCGCTGTGTACGTCCTGAAAAGGACGCTGGTTATAGTGCGGTTGAGATGTATCGATATAGGAGTGTGCTGGTGACGCAGGCATTATATACCGCAGCTTTGGTCTTCATTGTGAGTTTGGAGTTTCCCCAAACACGCGATTGTCCGGGAAATGTTGCGGACCCGTTTGATTATCCGGTGAAGGCTGTGGACCCATTTGATTATCCAGTGAAGGCTACAGACCCCTTCTTAGAAAAAAATGCTCATAGACGCATAAATAAAATGTTTGCATACAAATAATATATTTTAATACAAAGGAAAATGGTTCACCTTACATACAGTCATACTGATATAGAAAAAGACGCTATAGCAAAAAATGCATTTCTTTCAATGACAAAAAAAAAATCATAATATTCCGAGTAAAGCTTTTGGGGAAAATAAAACTCAAAATTTAGGTTATGTCCACGTGTTCCGTAGACCACATGTTAAGAAACCCTGCTCTATGTTATAGACATCTAGGAGGGAGGGGAAAGCGGAATTCACTAATGCATTCAGTAGCACCAGGTGTTTAGTTCAAACGAAGTTCAGCGTACTCTAACGACAGCAATGGAATAAACATAACAGGCTAACCTACCTGAAAATAGTGCATTAGTAAGGGGCAAATGAATAAAACGTGACTAATTATCATACAAATTATGTCTACTGGACAACAATATTTCTGCCTTTGTGTTTTGTTTGGCTTATACTTGTACTTGCTAATTGGAAAGTTATATCCGTGATCGAGTCATGTCTGGATTGTTCAAGGGCTCTATTGTTGTTGTTGTTGTTTAACTGGGGCTGCTGAGTTTGTCACTATTTTGCAGCCCGTGCCAAGCTGAAGAAACCTTGACATTATCTCCATTGCAGATCTAGGCTTTTCCTCTGGCTATTCCGACTTTTCGGAAACTTATTGAGTTGGAGTCACGAGCCCCCAAATGCCTTTCCTAGTTGCCTAGGTTCCTGGCTACCTAGTTTCCTAGTCTACGATTTAACCCACGTATGACTTGGCGTGCATTTAAACCAAAGGATCCTCAAATCTGGTTTCAAACTGAGAAAAAGGAGACGGGGGGGGGGAGGGGGGGGGGGGGGGAGTGTAATTTCAAACTGTGCATTCTCCGCCTTCCATGGGTACTCTTCAAATGTGCCGGGCTAAAATGCTTTACTCTGGTTCTGGGCTATCTATATGAATATTCACGTCCTGTGCAGAGCCACCTTCTAGTTTTTCTCTCCTGTCATTTCTGTTTTCGTGAGATCCTCCAGCATGTATCCTATCAGGTGAAAGCTAGAGTTAAATCTGGAATTCAAGTGACTCCCCATAGGAGTGCTGGGTTATCAACATGTTTCACTACATGGAGAATCGTGATGTTGGGCCACTCTGATGTGGCTAATGGTTCCCTGAACTAGTGGCCGCGCAACTCGAATGTTGCCTATTTCCAGGATGCTTCTGTGTCTTGGTTAGAGATCCTAGGTTTACTAGACTGTGGCAAAATGTCATTCACCCATTCATTATCTCTTTCATCCTTTTACTATCTTCCTTTTCGATCCTCATCTACCGGTAATTATAGTTTCGTTTCCTCCTATTGACGGACGTACTTTCCCCCTTGTATAACACTAATGTGGACATGATTGCAGGGCGCGGTCACTTCTCGCATTTTGTAATCTATATAGTAAGTCAACGTTACGACCAAGTAGTATCTATAGATTAGAGGTTTAAACACTTCGCTCACCTGGTTGCTTATCATAAATATGGAAGCTGGACAGTCGCTTATGACTAGATAACTTTTTGTCTGTCTGGCCTGACCCGAGAAATTGTCTGTCTTTGTTTCCGACCAGCTGGAAAAATTATCATACTGACCGGAAATTAGTGACGCAATTAGTTTCGGCAATTCAGGGTATATCACTGCTTGATATAGATTAGTGAATTTATCCCACCTCTTTTAAGAATTAATTCCCCGAAAATAAAAGGAGCGGCGGAGAAGTGATATAATTCGGACATCCCTCTAGAACTATTTATAGTGAATAAGCTAATCCTGTAAAATTTTTCATGGGCTAAAATTAGTGGGTATATAACTAAGCATTTGAGAGGACATTTACTTTCGCTTCTTGGGTTTCTGTCGTGTTTTGGTCTGTCTTACAACACGGTCATATTTACCGCCAGCAATACTTTAGGAAAACGGACCGATACTAACAGCCAATAAAAACGCTCCTTTTTCTGGTGTGTATAAGGAAATCTTTTTAGGCGTAACATAGAGGCCCATTTTGTGTAAATGATAGTACGAAGTTATTTAATTTCTTAAGAACTAGAGATGTTTAAAAGGAAATATATAGATAGTTCAACAACGGGGATGTTACTTAAGAGGTACGTGCCAAGAATTCCTCGAATAGTAGTTCATTTAAAGAGAAAAATCGTTTAAATTGACATCTATACATCGGGGTAGTCCCAAATTTAGTTAGTTAAAGTCTGCGTTGTTGTTGTTGTTGTTGTCGATATCCCATAGCTGCTGAGCATATCTACTCTTGGCAGCCCAATGCCATTCTTAAAAAAGTGCAGGTTTTCTGCAGTTGTTTTAACGTTCCATATATTGAGTTGGTGACTGTCAGAGGTGTCTGTAAAAGTTTTTTCCTGGCGTTTGTCCAATCCACGATACACCTCACCAAGGATCCTGAAGTGGTGATGGTAAAAGATAGGTCTTTACCTAGAAGGGATCCGGGCCCTGCCCTATGTCCCAGCTGCAGCAAGATTGACATGCGACCTGACATTGCACCCATCGTCAGATTTTGTCCAACTCCTGAGACACGGGAAGCAAGGCCACTAAAACTCAATGGAAATTTAGAACCGCTGTGCTCGGGAAAATCGTGAAGGCATAGGATGCAGGACGTGACACAGCCACAGCAAAAGCTCAGCCACAGAACGAAAAATGAGGCCTGCATCGTGGGCGCTTGTGACTAGCGGGGAATGCATCTCTGTGAACCCCACCTGAACCCCCAGAGCGAAGTCATCTTTAGAGCCAAAAAGGTGAGTGGCCAAGCAAATCAACCCAATACTCATGGGGGAAGACACATCCATTGCATTCTTTGGGAGGGAGATGTCTGCAGCAAACACCCAATACCTCCAATAAAGTCTGCGTAGATTTAAATGCATTTTGCCAACTAAACAATTATTAGATAGAACGGTTGAGATAAATTCACAGTATAATTATAACTTTAAATGATCAAAATCTGTTCAGAATTAAGAGAGATAATAAATATTAAAAATTTTGAACATTGAACAAGCAGGCAAAAGATGCCTCGTTTTTAGATTACTAACACCGGGTTTTGGCCGTGTTCTCCGATACGGGAGAGCGACGGTATAAAAAATCTTGAACTTGGTTGATTTGGAGCCACAACTTTTTGAAACACTAAGCGGTACAGAAGAGAGCGGCAAAAAGTGAGCTGTCAAATACTTTGCCACTGCCTCTGCATAGCAGACCTAATACCTTTTGACAGCCTGTTACAGCTTATGTATATTGCCTGAGGGTAAGAAAGAATATATATATATATATATATATATATATATATATATATATATATATATATATATATATATATATATATATATATATATATATGTGTGTGTGTGTGTGTGTGTGTGTGTATGTGTGTATATAATTATGTAATTTTCTTGTGATTAATCCACTTGTGTGTTCGTAAGTGTGTTGAGTGTGTTAAAAACAAAAACTTACAGGACGAGTGTATTGCCATCTGAACGCAAGCATGTGTTGACTTTTAAAGACGAAAGCCAGCATTGGGAAATGTGTAGAATATTTGAGAATTATGGCAAAAATACGAATGTAGGTTTAATAGTGTATTTGAAGGAGTATTTCCTAAAGGAAAGACACACTGATCAGGACCATGAGAAAGGATCACAGAATTTGTTAACATGTATTAATCAAGGTGTCACTTAAATAGTTTGAACTAAACCAAATCATTGTATGGAAACAGATCATGGACAAATGGATCAAACGAAGGATTTATAAGAAAAGTGTAATCACATTGAACTGGCTGTGAGTGGTACTGAGGTAAATTGTTAGCACCATGTCTGAAACTGTTTGTTACGTCCATTGTGTGTGTGGATAGAATAGTGCTGGATCATAAAAGGGTTGTGATTATTTGTATTACAGGTTTTATCTTGCAACTACTAAGATTGTACGAGACATTCACTTCTGAGGGACTCTGTGGTGCAAACGTTCTCAATATATCTAGAACTAGACAACCTATGTTTCCCAGCCTGGAGATCCAGACATTTTGTGATCTTGGCTATAGTGGATGATTCTCACTTTGGAGATAAGTGGTAACACAATTCCACTGGTCAGCATATCCAGCAAATTTGTATAAAAACTAAAACACAAATAACAAAACAGTTGAGTGATGACTCATGAAGAAATTTATGAAACTCATCCCATCCTTACAGTCCAGTGACAGTGATAAATATATGTGAATTAAATAATTGATATATTTGAAAGATAACTTTATCACTTTTAACTATTGTGGAAATGAACATTCCATGTATATTTATTTTCTTTTGTACAAACATTTGAATTCTTTATCATTTTCCTAACCGAAAAGAGAAACGGTATGGGATCAATAAATTTTAAATATATGTAATCAGTCTTACTTAATTATTTAAATTGAATTAAGGTTCTGTTGGTTATATATATTTATTACATATTTAATTAATCCCCTAGCAGAGTCAATACAAAAATAAAATCATTATTCAAGGGAGGATCATGAGAGGTAGCACTTAGACCTTCAGGAACAAACACTATCATCATACTTGAAGGTTTATACAGCTTGACCCTACCTTTGATTGTCGATACACCCTTGCTCTTTTCAAAGAATAGGGTATTTCTTATAAGACCAGTCTCTTATCTGGCACTATCCTGGTATCATCTGATACATCTTTTTGTCCAGGATATCTGTCATTTTAATAACATCTGAACCTCTCGCGATAGTTTCCTGTAGCTGGTATAACAAATAGCGAAGCGATGAATGGATACTCCAGGACTCACCTAAATGATATCTAATTTTAAAATATGAAAAAAATTATGGAGAGTTAAGGGGAGATAAAGCGAGAGAAGGAGAAAAACAAGAGCTTTCAGAGAAAGACTGAAAGCGAATAAGAGTATAGATTGTGAAAGTGTGTATCACACAAGCCTTTATATACTAGCTAGGGTGCAGGGAGAAATAAGGTGCTTGACAGTATGTATTATTTATGTATTCTGTTCATCTTTATGTTAAGTTCGTTTGACCCATTATTATTGTTTCTCCTTTTGATTGAAATTATTGTGCTCTTCTTCATGTTAACTCATCTGTTAGCATCTACATAAGTTATATGTCTTCTCTAATGCTGCACCTAGAAATCTCTAAAACTGTAGTTTAGCTAGGTTTTTTTTTATATCTTGCATTTGTTAAACCCCTGTTAAAAAAGATTGCCTTGTCTGTAACAGCATGTTTCCTTAACAAAGTTTCCCACCAAACCTGCTATCTTTTTCACGCCTCACTACGTGCTCGCCAAATTGAAAGAATGTGCAGTTTGTTCCCATCCTTAATAATGGCAAATGTTTTGTTTTGGACATGATTTCTGGAATTTTCCCCATTTGTATAGCGGTTGAATATGAATAAGTATCGTATATGTATATTTAGCAGTAGTTAATGAATGTAGTTCATTACATTTGCAGTAACTCGGCAGATTTAGTCGCTCAAGTCGATACCGCCCTTAAATAATAATTCTGAGATGGAATAACAGTAGGATTATGTTGAATTCTTGTTGAGCGTTTTTAATAAGTGAAAAGATACAATTTTAAAAGATATCCGTATATTTACAAAACATATTGTGATAAATAATTAATTAGTCCAATTTTAGTCCACTGGCTTATTTTCACTTCTCTCCATGCCATATATACTGCAAATAAGAACAGTGAGTGTTGGTGCAAAAATTTAAATTATATTCTTTATGGGAATTATTGAAAGAGTGGTTAGAGCGATTGTCTTGTCTCATGCGGCACACTTACTGGGTTCCAGGTGTAAAAACCTGGTGACGTCACGCTCCAGCTACCCAGCTATAAATGGGTTCCCGACTCTCCACCTAAGTTGGGCAAGGCAACAGCAGAGATAAAGAAAACGTGTGACCCAACCTCATACAGCTGAGACCTAATATGGCGAAGTCTCCAGCACTCAACTCCCATATGGCAGTATATTTTATGGTACATGAACTACCTTTGCTTTTGTGAAATGTTGCCTGCAACTTCATAGCAGACGTAAAAAAGGTCCCGCTAAACTTTGTGACAAAACGTCTGAACATGCTCTTTTGTGTGATCTCTCACACCTTCAGCCCTCCGGCAGTATCCTTTCTTTTCTTCATTTTCTCACTCATTGCTTTTATTTGGCATAAATCATGCCTTTTCATTCGTTATTTTCACTATTTTGCTCTATGCTGGATATAGCATGGTGAATTCTCTAACACGCCACTCCCCTATGGCAGTATTTGCTACGGAAGTATTTGTTATAGGACTGTCTTTATCTGGTTTACCACTTCTCAGACGTATTTACATTCCGCCAGGTGAACTGTGGTATTATCGTAACAATGTCCAGTCGTCAGACCGGTCACCCGCTTATCTCTTTGAATGCGTTTGACCACCTGTGGAAACGTGTCGGTCAAACATTTGACCCCATTGGAAAGTTGCTGATCGTATTGACACAAGCTTGTATTGTGCGCATGATGAAAGAAGACAACAATGTCTGACCAGACATCTGTATGGCGGAGGCATGCAGATAAAGGTTATAATTTGAAAATATGTCAGGGTAGATATCTGGGCGGAAGTCATCACGCCAGAAAAACATAGTCACAATATTGTGATAGACAAAGGTGCGGCCGGAAGTCTTATGTAACGATTTGACATCACTGTTGCAAGAGGCCACGCGTGTATATTAAATTTAATATTTTCAAATACGCGTGGTATGAGTAATGATAAATTTCCCCACCCAAACAGTGCTAGACAGATCTGGTTGGTCCGCCAGAATCTACGATGAATTGATTGAAACATTGGGCAGAAACACAGCTGGGATTTGAAACTAAGGATCGTGAGATATACTATAGAAATCAGACACAGAACAGCACAGACTGCATCGCAGCGTCAACTCAACACCTCCTACAAGCCAGAGGAAAGAAGATAGGACTTATAATTCCACAACTATAAGTACCAGATCGAGTATTGGGCAATTTTGGAATTTACAAGTAAACCCGCAATTTTAATACAAGACTGGAAACTTGGGAATTTTATCACAAGGAGTCAGAGAGGAATTTTAACAAAAGTTTTCCCAGGCCAAGGATTCATAAAACACCAGCCGTCAGAGGAATTAACTCATATTTCCCAGACCCAGTCGTAAGAGGAATTATACCAACAGTTTTGCCAGGCAGGATTCATAGAACACCAGCCGTCAGAGGAATACACTAACATAATTACCGATGTATGTTACGTTGGTCGGTCTCACTCAAAATAGTAACTCGCGCCAGAAAAAAAGTGCGGAACGCACGGTGTGCAACTTGCGCGGCGTGGGTGTTATATAAATCAAATACTTTGGTTTTTTTTTTAATTCTTTCACGAAATTAGTAACGCTCGACAAAGAAAAAGTGCGTAAAAATTGGTGTGCATGAGCCAATAACATACCAAAGTGAATTGTATTTGAACGGTTTAACATATAATGATCAAGATGATAAGATGGCTGCCACGCACTTTTACACGAAATGTTGTCATCAAAGAACTTTTAAATTGAATCTAAAATAACATAATTCTCGCCGTGTGTACGTTGGTCACAGCTGAGGAATGCAACCGTGTTGAAAAATTGTATTGTTTCCATTATACATACTCTCCCGAAAATAGTTACAATCAACAAAGAAAAGCTTTCAAATGACGGTGTTCATGAACAGTTTGATTACACTGTATAATGGAAAGAAACCAAAAACACTCTAAGAATATATTTCAATCTGCTCATCTGGGAACGGAAACAGCACACTATAATTAAAACCCGTCAAGTTTGACGTTATTGCTAGTTAACTCATATTTCCAGACTTAAGTGATCTCGAAGCTCTAATACAGAGCTGTGTCCATTCTAAATCTGTGCCAGGAGAAGTGTGTATTCCCAAAATTTTGGGTTCGTGGTTACAAGCTATCAGACTTAAGTACTCAAGTTCCTACGCCACTAGTGTGAGAGAAGATATCAACACTAACCGCCTACAGTGGATAAGTTATGTGGAGAAGTGTACTCATCACCAAAAAGAAGTGACGGAAACCACAGCTGCAGGACTCATTTGGAGCTACGTTTTATGTAACAGGCTACAGCAAAAATCAAAGACATTATTAACGCCCTACCAAAACCTCAATGAGGAAAATTTAATATGAACGATGTAAAAAGTAAATGTAATCCCATGGCTGATACTGCAGCAGGGGAATGAAGTGTTACAGACTCACTATACTAGGTTCAGTGTCCAGATGTAGGGGTGACCAGTTCCTTTCCTCACTGCCTTTGTCTTCCCTAAAGGAAGTGTCAGATACCCATTTAGTAGACTTGAACGTGGCGCTTTCGTGTTTCGAACTCGGCACCTTTACCGCGAGATGCTAGAGCTTTAACAACTCTGTCATTCGGACAGTCAATGCATGCACATTTAATGTAGATGTACATTTGGTTTGTTTTCTAAAACGGTTGTTGAAGTATTACAGGGTGTCCTAAAAGTTACTGTGCAGTAAAGTACCTCGTACAACGTTGCAGTACCGCGCAGCAGTTTCTTCTACAGCAGATGTTGGAAATGTCCACCATGGGCCTCAAGTCATGCCTGGACACGCTTCTTCATATTGTTCTCGTCTGTTGTCTAGGTCATGCCTAGGGTAGAACAGACAAGTCTCACATCAAAACCGCTACTCTAGTCTGCCGTATATTCAAGTGCACAGTCACTTTTCGGACACCCTGTATATGTAAGTGTACCATCAAGACGAAGAAATAGAAGGCGTTGTAGATTCATTGCGGCCCACCTTCTTGCAGATATGGCAGCTGATGATGATAATAATAATAATGAAAGTAAAAGAGATTTGGAATTGTACTCTTTATCTGCGGTCGTTAGAAAGATAAAACTTTGTTCCGAACATCAAACAGCCGAATGCACTAGGGCACACAGACGAGGTGTTTGATATGTCTGGTTCATTGTACTCGTACCACGTGAAACTATAATATATCTCCTGTTGTGTTAATCAGGATATTGATCGAACGTGACCTAGCCTTTCATCTGAACTAAATTAATCATTTTACAAAACAGCTGTTCAATTCAATACCCTTTAGCTCCCCAAGGAGCTTAGGCCTTCAACAAACACATGCCAAGTCTTCCTGTCCTGTGCCATCCGCTCAAGTTCTTTCCAAGTTTTCCTCATCATTTTCACCTCTGTTTCCAGTTCTCTTCTCCATGTGTTTTTTGGTCTACCTCTACCTCTCTTTCCCTGTGGATTCCAGAACAAGGACTGCCTTGTAATGCTATCAACAGGTTTCCGCAATGTGTGTCCTATCCATCGCCAGCGTCTTCTTCTCAACTCTTGTTCCACTGGCACTTGTCTGGTTCTTGTCATCAATTCCACATTTGTGACTTTGTCATACCATTTCAGTCCTTCTATTCTACGCAAGCACCCGTTAATAAAAGTCTGTAGCTTTTTGGTTGTTGTTTTTGTTGTTCTCCATGTCTCAGAGCCATACAATAGGACTGACTTCACATTTGAGTTGAAGATTCTTTTAGTCAGATTCCACTGGATTCCATTTCTGTTGTGTGATGTTGATGTTTTCATAACGCAATCTATTGCTAGTAAGAGAAGAAATGGAGACAAGAGGCATCCCTGTCTCACTCCCGTTCTAATCCTAAACGGTTCTGTAAGTTGTCCTTCATGAAGAATTCTGCATGTCATGTCTTCATAGGTCTTCTTTATTAAGTTAATGATCTTCATGGGAACTCCACAATGCCTCATCAAAATAGCTGTGGAATTATGTAAATGTCTTCACGCACAAACCGACAATAAGTTGCAGCTCAGCGGTCAAGACAACCCAATGCTGCCTTCTGCAGCAACCAATGTGCGGTCATGACAACCCAATACTATCCTTGTGACAACTAATTTGTTTAATTAAAGCGCTGAATCACTTTGATTAAGAACTAAAGTCATAATTTACGGCCATTATATACTTAGTTCCTTTCTTAGGTCCTTTAGCTCACTGTTAAGTATAGGCGGTTAAATAAGGTCACGCCACGCTTTCCTGTCTTGTGCTATCCGTTCTTATTCTTTTCATGTTTTATAAATCCGTTAAAAGTCTGTTTTTTCATGCTTTCTAAATCCTTTTAAACTCTCTGACACATGGAGAACAATAAAAACAACAACCAAGAAGTAAGACTTTCATAAATGGGTGGAACAAGAGATGAGAAGAAGAAGCTGGCGATAGATTGGACACCCATTGAGGAAACCTGTTGATGACATAATAAGATAGTTCTTGTTCTGGTATTCCCAGGGTAAGACAGGTAGGGGCAGACAGGTCACACAAAGAAGAGAACTGGACACACATATGAAAATGATGAAGTCGAGATGGGAAGAACTTGAGCTGATGGCACGCGATTGGAGGACTAGACCTGAGTTTGTAAAAGCTCTGTGCTCATTGCGGAACTGAAGGGTACAGGTTATCTAAATGGGTCTTCAAAGGTGTCTACCTTCGCACAAGATTACTCTTGGCAGAGTTGTAGATAGAAGGGTAAAAACGCTTCTATCTCAAGGTAGTTTTCATAAGATATTTCCGAAGTCAAGAACAATGCTGCATTGGCTGAGCAATTGTTAACTTATTATCGGTCCGCCGCTTTTTATGAAAAATTAAGCAATGGTTATAGCCCGTTCAAGCCCTCAGCTGGTGTAAATCTAGCGAAATTCTTTTTTTAATAAGAATTAACTCTATAGATGTAAATCTATGTCTAGATATATATATATATATATATATATATATATATATATATATATATATATATATATATATATATATATATATATATATATATATATATACTTCTGTTTCTATCGACTGTGTGTGGTGCCCGGACAGTTGTATCTGCTTCATCCTGCCAGTAGTCATTTGCTTGTCTCGAAGATTAAGCCATGCATGTCTAAGTTCACACTGTCTCACGGTGAAACCGCGAATGGCTCATTAAATCAGTCGAGGTTGTTCAATGAACTATGATTGTTACGTTTTAAAATAACATGTAACACATTTAATAATCAATTAGCTTTAACAGGTTAAGATAGAGATGAAATGATGATGAATTTTAGAGTTAAATAAAATTTCTCGTCATTGAGACGTGAATTGAGGATTTAGATTTAAAATTAAAATTTAATGTCAGTTTGCTGGTGCCTTTTACAAGCACGTAGCTGGTATGAGTGAGTCCTGCAGCCTTGGTTTTCGTCAATTCTTTTGTGATGATGACCCTTCACAATCTGATAGCTTCGTTCCTCGAACGGTCTGATAGCTTAGTACAACGATCTTTTAGACAAAATAAAAACAAATGCCTCTGCTAAGTACATTTGTGGGCTGCAAATTAACTGACGCATTGTCTTGCTGTCCACTCTCCAGTGTTAATCTCTCTGAATAATTATATCCTTTTTTGAGTATACACAGCATAACTCAGAGAAGATCACTGGAAGTCACCAATATTATTCTGGGTATTAAAATGTGGAAAGTGTGTCTGGACAGCGCAAACTGCAATGATTTGCCTGAATTACAAGTAACAAGGTACATATATCTCACAAAATGGTATTATACACTTGAGGCACATATGATATAATCATCACTCATCACTGCTCCAGTCGGAGTCTGGGATCACCTCTGCTGTCGGTTGTCTGTACGACTAGCAAGAAGAAATCACCAACGCTTGCTGTAGTGGTTTATTAATATACTATTTTCATTGGTTGAGGTAGCCAGCCTCATATATAACCACTTAGCAAGAAAATCATTCAAATTCACATTTGTAAAATGAATGTTTACACTAACCCAAAGTAACTTTTGGGAAAACAATCTCCTCGCACAGTTTAGAATGGACACAGCACTTTATTAGATGCTTCGAATCACTTGGTCTGGGAAATTATAGTAATCCTCTTATGGCGGGTGTTCTGCGAATCACTTGGTCTGGGAAATGTTAGTAATCCTCTTATGACGGGTGTTCTGCGAATCACTTGGCCTGGGAAACTTTAGTAATCCTCTTATGACGAGTGATTTGACTCCTTAGGTATCCAGACTTCGTATTTAAAAAATGCGGGTTTACTTTTATTAAGTTTTAAAGTTGCCCGAATACTCTGGTCTGTCCTTTAAGTTTCCAGTCTTTGTATTTAAATATGCGGGTTTACTTTTAAGTTGTAAAGTTGCCCAAATACTTCCGATCTGTCACTTATAATTGTGGAATCCTTAGTCCGATCCTTCTGTCTCTGGATTTGGTGAATTGCTAATTTGACGTGCCATGCAGTTTGATTTGTGATTCCTATTTCGTTAGATTATATCTCTCATTTCTCAGTTCAAATTACAGATTGTACTTCCGACGAATTTTCCAATGAACGTCAATGTAAATTCCTGCTCTCAAATTAAACCAATGGTAAGCTCTTTAGCACTATTTGGGTAGGGGTGTTTAAATTCATAATCACTTCCGCGTGTTTTAAAATACTACATTTTAAAATTCCATCGCGTGACCTCCTTCTAACAATGCTGTAATACTTCTGCCAACTCACTAATAAATCTGTGAACTTATTTGATATCCAGAAGCTACCTTCCAATATTGTCTCCCCAGACAGATTACAGCCCTACCAAAAAAAAAAAAAATTTTCTTTGGTGCCAAACATTTTACTCTTGATTGTACATAAATGAGGCCTGCTCAATCCAAATATCACATTTACTTGTCTGTAGCAGCTCTAGTTTTTGAGATACAGACATTGTTGTATTTCATTAATTCAGGGTGACCCCCAAAAAACGGGCCCGCGCACGCACTGTTTGTGCGCGCGCGGGCCTGTTTTTTTTTTTTTTTTTTTTTTTGGTCACCCTGTATTATTACAATATTTTCTATATCTTCTTCTTCCTCGTTTGCCCTGAAAAGGACGGTGGTTGCGTTGTGTCTGATTACGCCGTAGCTGTGATATCTGCACCTTTCGGTCGACACATCCGACTTCAGCGCGGCATTTTTTAGGGACCGGGTTTGCTTTCCCATTTCGATCCGTACTCGCTCAGCCAGACTGCACTGCTGTAGACTGTTTCCAGGACCACCATGTGGAGGTGGAGTACGGTCTTGACCAGCTCTGGTTCGCTGGTCCTGATGCAAGCCGTCAAGCTATGGGTCGCTGACTGCATTCACTATTGCTGCATCTTTGGGTCCCTATATGACAATATTTTCTAAATAAGGCTATGTTAAAAAAAAAATATTGCTGTCTAGTCCTTTACAAAAGAAAACTGCTTGTTTACTCTCAGTTTCAGTTTTCCAAGAATCTTCCCAGAATTGCCTTTTTTTAGATTTTAAGCCACTGCATGCATGTTAGTATGCTACTTATTTTATTACACTTCTAACAGAGACTGGCATCATCTTCAAGAAGAGCATGTTTTCTTTCATCGCATTTATTTTGTTATATTTGTGGAGAGTACACTTTCAAAGAAGAACATAGGAAGCATATTACTGTTTTTGTGAAAAAGGCATACTTTGCTTACTTTAAAGTAAAACTAGGTAACTAGGACAAGTCTTGGGCTCCTCATATTGTTTGCAAAACATGTGTTGAACACCTGCCACAGTGGACTTGTGGGAAAAGAAAATGTTTAAAATTTGGAATTCCAATGGTTTGGAGAGAGCCCAAGAACCACTATGATGACTGTTATTTCTGTGTTGTGAATATTAAGGGAATTAATGGGGAAAAAATCACAAAAAGTGGAAATATCCAGATTTAGATTCTGCAAGGCGACCTGTTCCACACGGAGATGACATACCAATTCCAATTTTCAGTCAGATTTCGGATTCCCTGCTAGAAGATGAGACAGCAGTGGCATGTGGAACGACAAGTGACAGTGATAGTGATTTCGAAGATGATTTTTCAGATGCTCAACTCTTCGACCAGCTTGAACTAAATGATCTAATCTGAGATCTATATTTCTCCAAGGAATCTTCAGAACTTTTGGCTTCAAGATTGAAAGAAAAAAAATTACTGACTGCTGAAACAAAGGTTACATTTTATCGCAGCAGAGAGCAAGGTTTTATTCCATTCTTTTGTAAAGAAAACCACCTTGTGTTTTGTACTAATGTAGGAGTTCTTGTTAACAAAATGGGTGTAAGTTATACACCAGATGAGTGGCGACTTTTCATTGACAGCTCTAAAAGAAGTTTGAAGGGTGTTCTCTTACACAATGGTAACAAATATGGCTCAATTCCAATTGTTCATTCTACTACAATGAAGGAGGAGTATGCTACAATAAGCACAGTTCTGGAAAAATTGAAGTATTTAGAACATAACTGGATGGTTTGTGTAGATCTTAAAATAATGAACTTCTTGCTTGGCCAGCAAATGGGATTCACCAAATATCCATGCTTTATATGTTTGTGGGATAGCAGGGCAAAAGATATGCACTGGACAAAGAAACAGTGGCCGTTGAGGGATGAATTTAAAGTTGGAGAAAAAAATATTGTCAATAAGCCTCTCATTGATCGAAAAAGAGTTCTACTGCCACCATTACATATAAAGCTTGGCTTGATAAAGCAATTTGTTAAGGCACTGAACAAAGATGGTACCTGTTTTAATTACTTATGCAGAAAGTTTCCAGAATTGAGCATAGACAAACTTAAAGCTGGAATTTTTGATGGACCTCAAATTAGAAAGTTAATAAACGATCCCAATTTTATTGATTCCATGAACAAAACTGAGTCCACAGCCTGGTAATCATTTGTTTTAGTTGTGCAAAACTTTCTGGGTAACTTTAAAGCAGACAATTATTCTGAATTAGTTGGAAACATGCTGTCGAGTTTTTGTGAACTTGGATGCAACGTGAGCATAAAATTGCACTACCTCCATAACCATTTACATTTATTTCCGGAGAATTTTGGCTACTTTAGTGAGGAGCAAGGTGAAAGATTTCACCAAGATATAAAAACAATGGAAGAGAGATACCAGGGACTTTGGGATGCCCACATGATGGCAGATTACTGTTGGACCCTTAAGTGTGACTGTCCGGGCATATCACATTCCAGGAAATGCTCGAAAAGATCCTTTTTGCGTGTTGACTAAACAAGTGCTAGTGATAAAGTTTTATTACATTTTTGGTAATATATGCACAGTAATTACATATAATATGAATGCAGACTAAAGTCAAAATGCCACTGATAGCACCTAACTCTAGGATTGTACATAACAATTGCCCTACTAATATGGTCATTCTTAGTTATCTCAAAAACTAGAGCTGATAGAAAAAATCTGATTACATTTTTGGAATCAGCAACCCAAAATTACCAAAGAACAGCTATAAAATTTAAGGCACCAAAATGTGTGTATACCAATGTTATCTGTAATAATTTTGATACCGGGATTGCCCTGCGGAAGTTACTATCTCATATCACCTGTGTTTTCGTGCCTCCGTCAGACGGATCTCTGATACAGACAATGTGGCATTATGTGCGTGTTCGTGCGATACCACGTTGCACAAACAACTGACGTCTCTTTCAAAGGTGGCTAGACTGACTTACTTGATAATTGTATTGCCGCTAACATAGTCAATTAACCTGATACTACTACGTTCACTTCACTGGCTTCCTAGCTCAGTGGTCTATGGTTCGATCCCCAGATGAGTTGGGATTTTTTAGGCCGCAAACGGCTCCTGGGTCGACCCAGCCCCAAATGGGTACCAGAGCAACTCTGGGAAGGTTAAGGCGGCCGGCGTGATGCTGACCACACCACTCTTAGTGTGCCGACGGTCAAGAAAATATGGGCCTAACACCATATTCCCAATATGCCTTAATGGGCGTGTAACGGGATCCTTTACCTTTTTTTTACTACGTTCACTTAGTGAAACGTAAACAGTCTGGGAGCGGTCACCGCAAGAATAATGAAGATAATACTATGCTAAATAATAGGACGATGAGGGAGAGAAAAATGAAGAAAAGAAGTGATACTGCCGGAGTGGCTGAGAGTTATAAAAAGTGCATGACTGATTTCGTCACACAGACGATAAGAAAACGTAAATACAACGTCAACACAGACTGCTGACGTTTGTTAAAATCAACAAGTTCTGGACACACTATCAAAGTGTGAGGAAGCAGAAGGTGCAAGTAAAGTGCAGATACAGCGTTAGAGTGTGAGGAAAAAGATATTGCCCTGCTTAGTTCCCTGGGGTCTTTGAAGAGGCAAAGAAAGAATGAGACTACTGCACTCTCAATCAATTCGTACAAGCGAGTAACATGAGGTTGCACATGAGGCTGACAACCTCATCATTTATAACAAATTGTAACATAAACTACGACTGCAGGAGCGTGTGAATGCCTTGTGCAGGCTTCCTGCAAGGTTCAGTGGTGGCTCTATACTCAATAAGGAGCAAAAAAAGAAAAATGATAATGAAGTTGATGTTCAGTAAATGTAGACACAATATCGAAATGTGAGGAAGGTGAAGTTCAGTAAATGTAGATAGAATGCCAAAGTGTGAGGACGGAGATGTTCAATATATTTAAATAGAACATTAGAATATCAATGAGTGAGGAAGGAGATTTAAGTATATTCTGATAGAATTGTCCATTCTCTTTTTTCTAGCATTCATGTTTATCTGCGACATTATTGCTCCACGTCTCATTTTTGTACTTAATTATTCTTTACACTCCCTTCTTTCAATTCTTGTCAAGTCGTGACTTCAGCGACCATCTTTTGCTGATTAGGGTAATTAATCAATTTCGTTTGAACCCATATTGACACCCGAATCTGTGGAGAGAAATGCTGTAACACAATTCCGAGCAGACAGTGTGCAGGAGCTACCGAAATAGTGAGCAAACAACTTTGGGATGACCACAGTCGATTATCTTATCAACTGATAATAGTTCTGTCTGACCAGTTTGTTGATTGTTGGCTAGACCCGGTAAATGAGATAATCCTTTCCGGACAGACTAGCCGGAGAAAAAGTATCCATCTTGAAAGAGTTTACCTGTGACAGATTATGAAGTCGTGAGTGTAAACATGATCGATAATAGACTGAAGCTGGCATACCTAATATGAAGAGGTGACTTGTAAACAACACATTTTTTGCGGATGTCACGCAGGAATTTTCCGTGAGAGGTAGGGGGAATATACCCCGCCAAAATATACGCATTTTGCATGCCATTGGTTTGGCATTTGAGATGTGAAAATACAACATTTCTGATTGGAGCCTTGTCATATAGTAGCAATCTGGATGCGTACCGAATGTTGCCTTATAATTTAGCGCTTTGTGAGTTTACCGCACTGTGAAATCCAACACGTTAAGAAGACAGCCAGACAAGCCAGAATAATGAATAGGATCAGGATTCCATTTTAAAGGACCGGACAACGTGTTTGAGCATCTTGTGAATTTACACAACAATAACTCTACATTTATTAATACGAAAGCCCGGAATCCACGGAAAATGAACACTAAGTCAAAGTGGGCTTCTATTTGTAAAGTAATACCCCAGATCACGTGTAAGCGGTATCTGAAGCAAGTTGCCGAAAATATTTATCCGAGACAGAAGTGTCAGGAAAATCAATACTCAGGAGGATATTTGTTTATTTGTTGTTTCATGAAACTAGTCGGTGGTACCAA
Organism: Oreohelix idahoensis; assembly: GCA_024509875.1. Classification (NCBI taxonomy): domain Eukaryota; kingdom Metazoa; phylum Mollusca; class Gastropoda; order Stylommatophora; family Oreohelicidae; genus Oreohelix; species Oreohelix idahoensis. Next base: position 331,726 of record JAMPIV010004274.1, read on the forward strand.
TTGGTGGTGCTATCTGTGGAACATGTGAGTGGTATAAGTGGCCTTCAGTCAAAGCTAGTCAGCTACAGCGGACGGGTCTTAACAGACTATGGACCATCTTTACAATTACCCCACGATACTACGAAGGACGTGTTACGGCCACTAGACTTGACCAGTGACGAGAGTGAACCAGTTCATAACCTGCAAAGAACCTACATCGGTTGGAGCCGATGTAAATTTAAGTAATGACATAATATGAGTTGTGCATCCCCACAACAGGAATTATATTGTTGGAAAATCCATACGTTCAGTTGGAAGAGGGCACCAAGTCCATTTTACTGGCAGAGTAAAGGCTTGGGCGTACATGTATGTGTAAATAAAATTATTCTACGTGGAATGCATGTTGAGAATTTATATTGTGGAATTAACAGGAAGACAACTCACATGGAAGGGACAGCATAAAGACTTGCCTAGCAAAGATAAAACAAAGTCCTAAGTGGTGCATAAAACTTAAATATAATCTTATGTTAGGATTGGTATTTTGCTTGAGGTAATAGGTGTATGTTTTGTCTTAGTTCCAGGGGTACCCTTAGAACGTACTTCCAGAGCCTACTGCTAAAGCAACTGACTCCAAGCAAGCAACGTAGGGAACTCACAATTCTCCCTCCTGCCTAACGACCCATGACGGGTTAGGGGTTGAGATGATGAATAAATCCTATATCCACGTTGATCATTACCTAGTTATGTAATGTATCACTGTTTATGTCTGTGTTAAGTATTTACATATAGGTAAAATTCTTCATTTAGGATGTTGTAGCTTTTTCTTTATCGAGAACTGAAGGCAGAAGCGAATGTCGTAGGGAAATAGAAAACTTGCCATGGTTTATTCAGAAAACACTATCTAGTGGACAGCATTCACCTTCTCTTCTTCTTGTCTTTATCTCGAATAGGTTATTGTTTTCTTAAATAGCCAATTTTTAGGGACCATCTTGACAACATTCAATAGGCCATTACCATCTTATTGTAGCGGTGCGACCATTGGTGCCCCAACCAGTATGTCATATACGACAGGAGTTATAAATTGAAGAAAAAAAATCAAGGAAAGATAAGAAAAAATTATTCCATGCTCACATCAACAAGATAGAAAAATAGTGAAGTTAAAAAAGAAAATAAAGAACAAGATAACTTTGATGATGATGAAGTTTATGATGCTCATGATGATGATCTTGGTGGTGATGGTTTTCATTCTATCTTTAGATCATCTGTCTCTTGGCTGACCACCTTGATTAACGCATTGTTGACAATAATTTAGGTCAGGTTGGTCGGTACGTATAAGTTTGTCACATCCAGGCGAAAGGGCATTGTCCAGTCGCTACCGGACCATTACTGTTTCGTAATGCCATATATTTTATCTATATATTTGCAGAAATGTTGGTACACTAGTGCGAAAGGTCATTGTCCAAATGCTACCGGAACATTAATGTTCTATAGAGCTTAATGTTTATCTATAAATTTTGCAGAAATGTTGGTACACTAGTGCGAAAGGTCATTGTCCAAATACTACCGGATCACTAATGTTCTATATCGCTTAATGTTTATCTATAAATTTTGCAAAAATATTGGTACACTAGTGCGAAAGTTCATTATCCAAATGCTACCGGATCACTAATGTTCTAATGCGCTTAATGTTTATCTATACATTTTGCAGAAATGTTGGTACACTAGTGCGAAAGGTCATTGTCCAAATGCTATCGGATCACTAATAAGCGCTTAATGTTTATCTATAAATTTTGCAGAAATTTTGGTACACTAGTGCGAAAGGTCAATGTCCAAATGCTACCGGATCATTAATGTTTTATAGCGCTTAATGTTTATCTATAAATTTTGCCGAAATTTTAGTACCCTAGTTTATACATATTTCTTGGCCATTCTGTGTGATCAATGTTTACGATTTAAACCAGCTGACTGCAGCATCAGCAAATTTTGGTCAGGTGCTGCTGTTCTTAACAAAGAACAGAAGTGCAAACTTGTGATTACATGCGAACTTTCCACATTTAGATTAGAATTGGGACCAGAAGACGCAGCAATAGAGACCGCAGTCAGCGACTCATAGCTTGACTGCCTGCGTCAGGACCAGCGAACCAGAGCTGGTCAAGACCGCACTCCACCTCCACGTGGTGGTCCTGGAAACAGTCTGCACCTGTGCAGTCTGGCTGAGCGAGTGTGGATCGAAATGGGAAGGCAAACCCGGTCCTAAAAAATGCCGTGCAGAAGTCGGATGTGTCGACCGAAAGGTGCAGATATCACAGCTTAGGTGTAAACGGACACAACGCAACCACCGTCCTTTTCAGGACGAACGAAGAAGAAGATTAGAATTGAAAGCACATTTTTTGCTATCGCTGACGCGTTTTCTAAAATATGAAAGTAGGTGACCTGAAATGTGAGCAGCTGGTTCTAATGTCCTGGTCTTTCTTTAGAAATGAATGTGGGAATAAATTATTTCCCTTTCAGACCAAAGTGCAATGACAACTGTTGAACTGATAGCTCACAAAATGGACTGTTCTATTTTCAACATTCGATACATGTCTGACATATAGTTTCTTCATGGAAGACGTGTAAGATTGTTTCCTTTGAGAAATGCCTCCTGCGTCAGCCAGTTTATATTGACTTTCCCAAAATAATTTTTTGTAATTATAAATTTTGCTTCGGTATCAAAATATCTTTTCCAGCTGCAGCTGCGATAGATGAGGCTCTATTTCTACCGGGGTCTTTATTATTCTTCAAATCGGTCGTTCAGAAGTAGAACTGCACGAACATTTGTTTAGAGAAACAAACTTACGGTGAAAGAGGCACACATAAATCTTTTCTAGGACTTCTACAGGGTAGTCCAAAAGTCTCCCTACAAAGAGAATAATTCTTCTCTTTGTATTTTTTTCATGACCCCGGTGTTCCAGGAAACACGGAGCACCTAAAGTGACAGTTTGTTAAAGAAGTAATAATTGTCCCTATGTATGGAGACTTTTGGACCACCCTGTATATATTTGTGTGCTAGTATTCTATATTTCCAAATGTTGCTTCTCTTATTCCACTGTTCTGTCGAAAACAAAACTCATCTTCCTTAACTTAGCTGTCTACTGTTTATTCTTTGCTGTAGGATGTGGGGCAATATTGCAATTCTGTGACTCGTCAAGCTGAATCTTCTGATATCTGAATACTCCGGTGCACTACATAGTTTAGGCAACGCTATAAAGACAAATGTCTTCACGTGGCATGGATCCTGTACTGTGTACATAGCATCATACTGGTAGAGTAGTTAGAGCACTTACCCATCGCGGCAAATGTTACAGGATGGAGCCTTGATAGCGTCACGTTCCAGTCTAACCACCTGTAAATGGGTACCTCTCTGTGCTCGTGAGTTGGGGAAAGCAAAAGAAGCAAAGAAAGGCAACTGGTCACTACACATCATAAAGTTGGACATAGTATAGTGAAGTCTCTAACATTTCCCTCCCCTAGGGCAGTATCTAAAATTTCGTTTTAATTTGATGTTTGCTACTTTTCATTGTAGCACTGGCCTTTCAACCATGCACCATAAACATGGAACTGGTGGATTATATCAGTATCTAATGTGGGACAACCTTTTTAAACTTGTATTTGTCGTCACACACACACACGCACGCATACACACACCCACCCACCCACACACACACACTCACTCACACACAAACTCACACTTGATCCCCAGACGTAACTCTGGCTTTTACCTTCTTGTCCGCATGCAGGAGATCTCACGATTGACCTCTTGATAGGCAAGGAGAGCTGACAAGTGGCTCCGTTTAGGACGTGATGATTCCTTGAGAGAGCCCAGAACCAGAGCACAGTATTTTAGCTCTTTCCTTGGGGGAGCCCCCTTGGATGGCGAAAAATGCGCAGTATGCCACACGTTTCTTCCTCCTAGCTTGGAACCAAAATGGGATAATACTTTAAATGCAAGCCAAGCTGGGGAAACTGGAACTCATGACTTCAACTCAAACAGTTTCAGAATAGCAGAAAAGCCACAGGAAAAGCCTAGACCTACAGTATAGATAATACTAAGGACTCTTCAACTTGGTATTGGCTGCAAAAAAAACAAAAACGAAAGCTCAGCAGCCTTTGTTAACAACAACAGTATATATATATATATATATATATATATATATAGAAATATATATATATATATATATATATATATATATATATATATATATATATATATATATATATATATACTTACTTACTTACTTAGTCGTTCCCCTTCTACCGTGAGGTGTAGAGGTTTGGAAGAGAGAGCGCCAGACCATTCTGTCAGCTGTCTTCTTCCTGGCCTGGTTCCATTCTAGTCCTCGGTCCTTCAAAGATTGTCTAATGTTGTCCTCCCAGCGGACTCTGGGTCGTCCTGGAGGTCTGGATCCCTGGCTCTTTGTTTCCCATGCTTGTCGTGGATATATATATATATATATATATATATATATATATATATATATATATATAGTGCTGCCCGGATAAGTAAAAGTCCCTGGGACCATCAAAATAATTCTACTTACCCGAAATTCTGCTCATCAGAATTTTGTTCAAAATGGACATTTACACCAGATTAAGAGGCAAAGCTTAAAACAATTATTTTGACAATTCTGAAACATACAGTATTTTGATTTTAAATAGTCATTTCTGCATCTTTTAAAGTTTTCAAAAACAATTTAGGGAAGCCTAAAATACTGTGTCAAGTAAATTGCTAGTAGCATAGTAGCTTGTGTAAAAACGTTCGAATGGCGTTTTGGCTAAGTATTTTTGCGTGTTCTGTTAGGGGTTCCTACATGGATTCCAAGGGCAATAATTAGTGCAGGACAAGTAAGCCGATGTAAGAGTTACGTCTCCTGACATAATGACTTGTTTTTATTCCTTCTTTCTTTGGCTGCCGAAAACTGCTTTATGTTTATTATTTACTACTAGTGTAAACGCCCGTCATAAGACGGGAATTACATTCAAAAGCACCATTACCTAACGGTAATTTTACTTATTCAAAAGTATTAAAAAAAAAAAAAAAAAACTACTGTGCATCACCACAATTCACGAACTACGTAGCAGCAGCGAGGATCCCAATGTGTGTATACGGGATCACACATTCTATACATATTTTTGTGCACACCGTCATTTGCGCATTCTTCTTTGGTAAGTATTACTATTTTCGGGAAAGTCCATATAAGGGAAACAATACAATTAATATCAAACTTTCAACCAAAGTTGCATCCCTTAGCGTTACACACTGACAGAAAAAGCTGGGATTTTATATATAGGATTAACTTTCCTAGGGTATCCGTCTTTGTTTATCTCAAACACGTAGTCCCGTTCCTGTCAGAGTTTAACGCAAGCCTCTATTCTTGTGAACCGAGATGAACCAGTGTTCACTTAGTCGGCCTGACGATTAGGCCAACGTGCTTGCTGGTTTAACGAATGTTAGCGTTGTAATCTACCGTTTTCCTATTACTTGCTTCTAAAATAAAGTTATCTAGTTTATCTGTTTCATTTAACTATTTGACGCAAGGCACAAATGCCTATTGCTAGGTTTCTCCTAGCTTTTAGGCGGTCTTTCTTTCAACAGAAGTGGGGACGCATTCGCCATTGTGAGCTTCTACGCTCATTATGGTAGTTACCTCTCCCTTCTTGTTTTGTACAGCAGATTCCTCTTCATGGGATAAGGAGTTAGGGTCGTCCACAATCGATGTCATGCAGTGAAAAAAAGGGGGTGGGATGGTCAACATTTTGTGACGAAGTGGGATGATAGGGGAGCCCCCAAGTTGTCACGGATTGCCTCCACTGCTTTGCAGTAGTGGTCCACCAGTGGCCACAACGCAAGAGTATCTAAAATGGGTCGTCAAAGGTGTCTACCTGTGCACAAGATTACTCTTGGCAGAGTTGTCGATAGAAGGGTAATGACGCTTCTATCCCAAGGGTATACTAACAAGATAATTCAGAAGTCAAGTACAATGAGGCATTGGCAGGGCAATTGTTGACTTTTATATCTGATCCGCCGCCTTTTATGAAGAATCAAGCAATGGTTTTTAGCCCTGTCACGGATTGCCTCCCTTGCTTTGCAGTAGAGGTCCAACAGTGACCAAAACTCAAGAGTATCTAATATTGGCTTACAAGATATCTACCTGCGCGCAAGATTACTCTTGGCAGAGATGTAGATAGAAGATTAATGCCACTTCTACCTTAAGGGAGCATTCACGATATATTTCCAGAAGTCAAGAACAAAAGCTGCTTAGGGCTGAGCAATTTGTTAACTTATTATCTGGCCCGTCGCTTTTCTGAAGTGTTTAAGCAATGGCTTAGCAAGTTCAAGCCCCCAGTTGGTGTAATCCAACGAAATCCCTGTTATAAGGTATAACTCTGTTTAGTGTAATCTAAGTATTTATATATAGATATATTAATTATTCTGGCGCATACGTTTGCTTTCATACATATAACTGTATCAACTATTATTGTTTAGTTTTAAAACAACAGGTAACAAATTTAATAGTGAAATAGTCTTTAACAGGTTAAAATAAATATGGAAAGATTAGTGGAATTTTGATGGATATAACGTCTCATCATTGAGACGTAGGTGGAAATTTAAATTTATATTTAAAGTTGAACTGAAATGTCCTTTTTGCTAGTGCCTTTTAGTTAGCACTTAGCTTGTATGCGTGAGTCCTGCAGCTGTGGTTCATCAATTCCGTGATGACGAAAGCCTTCTCCACACTCTCTTCCACTGTAGGCGGTTATGGTGGATGGTTTTCTCTCACACTAGCGGCGTTAGTACCACAAATCGTCTGATGGCTTGTAACCACGAACTTTAGACAAATAGAAAGAAACAAATGCCTGCTAAGTACATTTGTTCGCCGCAAACTAACAGGCCCATTGTCATGCGCTCCACGGACCAATGTTAACCTCTCAGAATAATTAAATTCCCTAGCACACAGTGTAACTAAGGGAATATGATGAAAATTCAGCCATATCCTTCTGGGTGTTAACTATGAAATTGCGTCTGGAGTGCGTAAATAATGTTTTGCCTGAATTACAATTAAAAAAGGTACATAAATCTCACAAGATAATATGTTACACTGGAGGCACATAGGATGTAGTCATCACTCATCACTGCTCCAGTCGGAGTCTGGTGTCGCTCTGCTGTCGGGTTTCCCGCACGACTAGTCAGAAACAATCACCAGCTCTTGGTGTAGTGGTTTATGAATATACTATTTTCATATGATGAGGTTGCCAGCCTTGTATATAACCACTTAGCAAGAAACCTGAAGAATTTACATTAGTAAATAAATTTTTTACTCTTACCCCAAAATTTTGGGAATACACAATCTCCTTGTGCCGATTTTCAGACGGACACGAGCAATTTCGGTGCATATGCTCTGGAATAAATTTCGTCTCAGAAATTCCTCTTATGACGGTGTTCTATGAATCACTTGGCCTGGGAAACTAGTAATTCCTCTTCGACGGGTGTTCTGCGATACACTTGGTCTGGGATATTATTTCTCTTATGACTGATGATCCAATTCCTAAGGTTCCAGTCCTAATATGTAAAGTCCTGGTCCTGAAGTTTTACAGTCTGTGTATTTAAATATGCGGGTTTACTCTTAAGGTTTCAGAGTTGCCCAAATACTGTCGATCTGTCACTTTTGATATAGGAATTCTAGGTCCGATCCTTCTCTTTCTGGCTTCTTGGGAGTTGCTCGGTTGAAGTTGCGAAGCTGTCTTTTCTTTGTTTCTGAGTTCACTAGATTATATCTCTCCTTCTTAGTTCAATCACAGATGGTGTTTCCGCCGAATGTTCCAATAGAATGCTGTTACGAACATTTATTACCTACGGGGGTAGTCTTCGGTCCTGCCAAATGTACGCACCAGTTTTATATAGTTATATTATTTGTGCGTTCGATTGATTCACGCACTGACGTGCACAATGCAGTGTGAGTTGCTTTGGACGCACGTGTAACCTAGTTGAGTAGTTTTCTGACGTCATGTAAGGGGCAGCTCGGACCATATTTATGTCCGCTGTTTTATCCCCTTGATTTTTGGCAAATGTGAAATAGCCATCAGTTGTATTCGTATCTATTGATCTTCATGGCGAAGTCAATAGTGGAAGTATAAAGTAAGTGTCGCCCCCATTTCTTATGGCATGTTTATTTACGTACATTAAAGTATCAGGCCGCTCCTATTAATGGTCTAGCGGGAATTCATCGTAGATGACATTCCTAGAATTGGACACACGGAGTCGATAGCCTTTGAATCTTTTCGTAGAGGGAGAATACCTACAAGAAATCAAGTTAATGAATTTATATGCTTCACATGTTTAATATGCTGTTACTACAATGCCAGAAGCGTGGCATAGAATGGGAGAGGTTAGTCAACTGGAATCTCTAACCTGTTCGTATTATCATGTATGACTTTGTTTGAAAACTATATACTATATATAACGGGATGTATGGAGAAATGGACAAATGGAAAATTCCTGGGGGACCTGGATTTCGCAGATGATGTAGCATTCTTAAGTTCAACACCAAGACAATCCCAAGAAGCAATAAATAATTTGTGTCATCTCTCGGTTAAAATTGGTCTCCACATAAATGCCTCTAAAACTAAAGCTATGAACTTTTCTAACGAGACCTTTGATATCATCTTGAACGGGGAAAAACTACAGAAAGTTGAAAGTTTCAATTATTTAGGCAGTAAAATGACTCAGGATGGTGACACAACAAGAGAAATCCATACTAGAATTGCTTTGGCAGCTAGCGCCTTCAATAGATTATCTAACATTTGGAAATTACGATCATTGAATATACATACCAAGCTTCGTCTGTTTAATTCAAATGTTATCTCAGTGTTAACATACGGCTGTGAGAGTTGGAAAAGAACAAAATCATTGGAGAACAAGCTGAATACATTCGAGAACAAATGTCTTAGAAAACTCATGAACATCAGTTGGAAAGAATTCATGACTAATCGACAAATAAGAGAAGACTCTAGGCAGAAATATGTCTCCGACTATATAAGGAAAAGACGATGGTCATATATCGGTCATGTCCTACGAATGCAAAACAACAGAATACCACTACAGGCGATCACTTGGGTTCCTGAGGGTAAGCGGAAAAAAGGAAGACCAAAAGAAACACTCAGAAGAACAATAATAAGAGAAGGAAGAACGTTGGGCCTAAATAAAGTGCAAGAGCTAAGAGGAGTGGCGTCACAACGAACAACCTGGAGAGCACTGGTTTCTGCCTTATGCGCCGTGTTTGGCGCTTAAAGAATTTATTATTATTATTATTATGGAGAAAGTCTGGGATTGTGAAGTATGGTATGGAAGAATTTTATCCTGGAGTATGAATACGTTACCATGATGGACGTCCTTGAAGGAAGGTCAATGGACTTGAATGAGCGGAATATTATAGGGTAACAGTTTTGTGATCCTCAGTCACTTGAGTCAGAGGACTTTATTAGTAGAGAATCTTCAGGAACTTTAAAAGTAATTATCAACATGTTGACGTATGAATTTCTGCGCCTGTGACGATGTTAGTCTTGTCCACTCCGTATGTGCTGTGTTGAATAAAATCTATGTACAGTCACCACCGACTTCTGTACTGCCAGTACTTGCCCAGTTCACCCAGTTCAATACTACTTGTTGAAGTTCGTTTGAAGAATATTGTTGACATTCGTTCATTTTAACCATTCGCGTTTTAAGCTACCTCTTCACCAGAATAAACTGAACTCAACGATAAAACGGACTCAACAATAATTGGTATGCCAGTGTGGTCTGGAAATATCTAACTTCCAAAGAACGTACTCAATACTTTTCTGTGAAAAGAAGATTTTAACTTTCAAGTCACCACTCATCTCGAACTTGGAACCCAGTGGGATGAGAAATCAGATTCAACTTACGTTTACCAAGGTCAAGGTCTTCAATCAACCTCCACGTCAAGTTTCACAGTGACTGATTACTTGGAGATCATCTCTTCATCATTATTGCGTGCGAGCTGTAATCTAGAGAAGCAGAACGAAGTATTTTATCTGTAGACGTACATCCACGGAGACGAGGCACATTGATTTTTTACCTGCACGCGAGATGAGTATAACGTGTTTCCGTTGTACACTTTATTACGCTTAGTTGTGCCTTCCGTGATATGTCCACATTCATATTTTTTCGTGTTAAGTGTTATATGTTGTGTATTCTTCGTGGGAGGTAGGGAGGTTGATCTGACGAACGAGATCCATCTCGAAGCCAATTCGGGCTCTTCGTCAGACGTTCTGTAGGACATTATTTTGCAGACTTCCCGCAGTGGAATGTTCCTACGCGTGAGCGTAGAAGGATTCTAGGTCCACTGTGTCTGGTAGTCTGTGACACCTGACTGTTTTAGCTGTTTCGTCAAGTTTTAATTGTTGTTTTTGGTAGTTATTTTTACTTGTACCTTATTTTCATGATGTATTTTGTATGTGATTATTGTCCATCTTACCTGACTGTCGTTCAGTTTTTACAAAGCATATGTTTTTTACACTGTGTTGTCAATTGTCTTGTGCATTATTTGATCGTAGATGTCATCGTAATTTTTTACGACATTCTATTTTAGTTCCACATTTTATTTTATTTGATTTCTACGACTGTAGTCATTTGTCTTGATTATCGTGTCGTGTCAGTATTGTGCTATTGTCTGTCACGTTATTGCTTTCACACCATTTCATGTTATAAATTACATTATTAATTATTAATATTATTGCCTATTATATAAATTGATTTTACCGTTCTAGAACAGGAACGAAAACCACGAGTTGTAGTAACAATTTTAAGTAGTATTATTACATAATAAAATTGAATAATGGCTACCTTAGACTATTTCATTAAGCAAGCAAAAGCTCTTCAGATGGCTCCTGAGGAAGCAAAAGCATTTGCACTTGCAGAATATAAGAAAGCTCAAGAAATAGAAGCTGATCAGAGAAGGTTAGAAACTTTACGTTTGGAAAATTTGAAATTTGAGGCAGATCAAAAAAGAATTGAGGCTGAGGAGGATGAAAAGAAGAGGAAATTTATAGCTGAGGAAGAGGAGAAAAAAATAAGATTAGCCGCTGAATTAGAAGATAAACGATTTCAGCGAGAGGCAGAACAGAAGCAAAGGGAGGCTGAAGAAAGACTTAAAATTGAGATGGAAAATAAACAAAAAGAAATGGCAGAAAGAAGATTAATAGCTGAAAAAGAAATGGAAGTTAAACAAAAAGAAATGCAAGAAAGAAGATTAATAGCTGAACAAAACACAAAACGACTTCAGCTTGAGATGGAAGAGAATGAAAGAAAACGACAGCATGAACTGAAATTAGCAGAGTCAGAATATGAGAGACTTAGGTTAACTCAGGAAGCTAATTCTCAGAGAACTTTTGAAAGCCAAACTTCATCCAGACATGATAATTTTAAGGAAATTCACCTTAAATTACCAAAATTTAATCCCCCGTCTGATGACGTGATATTCTTCCTAGATAGGTTTGAGGCCACTTGTGTGTCTTATAACGTGGATAAAGCTCTATACTGTACATATTTATCCAGATTACTTACAGGGGACGCATTAGCAGTTTATCATACCACCAGCATTGGTGAGAAAAATGACTATAATGCTCTTAGAGCGGCACTTCTGCAAAAATTCCAAATGACAGAAGACCAATATCGATCAAGATTTCATACATTACTACCTCAATCTAGCATAAATTTTAGTGATTTTCTGTCACAAATACGACTAACATTAGAAAGATGGATCGAATTATCCAAAATTGAAAAGTCGTATGAAGGTCTCTTCGATTTACTGATGCGCGATAAGGTACTTTCGTCTGTAAATCCTACATTTCTCGCATTTTTACACGAACGGAAACCTTTATCTATGAAAGACTTAGAACAGCATGCTAAAAATTTTTGCACTGCTCACCCAAACATGGATCTAAGTAATGCACAGATTAAGAATGAATTGCCTGTTGCTTTTGCAGCACAACAAAACAATTTTTCACGCAATCGTTCTTTTAGTGCTGACAGATATGTCAATAAGGGAAATAATGACAATTTTAACAATGGTAATTTTTACAAAGGGAAGCAATTTCAACAATCTGCTCCATTTAATGTTTCTTGGAACCAGGCTCACAAATCGCGAGATTTTGGTAACAATAATTTTAAAAATAATCAAGGACATTATAATAAACAAAACTGGAGATCAAGATCTCAGGGTCCGCAAAACAAACAATTTTTTGGAAATAAACCATTTTACCAACATCATAACGATAATTATACAAATTATCGGACTCATCCAAATTTTAACTCTAGCAGAAACTACAATTATGGCAATTTTAATGACAAAAAATCAAAATCGATCGCGTCGACGAGATAGATCGTTGAGTAATACGAATAGACATTCTAATGTCGCTTTTAGTGATACACAGGCTAACATTGAACAGGGTAAAGGAGCTGAAACTCATAATGCTATGTGTTGTTCTCGTGATTGTACCCAAGTCAAAGATTGTTCAGAATGCTCTACTCTTTTCCAGCCCAGGGCGATCACGACGCTGCGTTGCGGACATACCTTGCCTAGTCTACCTGCAGTCTGTACGGCCACTGCTGCGTCAGTACACCAGGGACAGGGCTCTCTTAAGTTTAACAAGGGATTTGTCAACAATATTTCATGCTCTCTCCTATTTGACTCAGGTTGCAGCACAGTCGGCGTCCGGACTTCGCTGATCAACCCAAGTTGTGCCACGGGCCGGGTTGTCAAGTGTGTAACGTTTGGTGGCACAATTGAAACATTTGCCACTGCTATTATTGATCTTAATACACCATTTTTTTCAGGAAAGATTCAAGCTTGTCTCCTTCCGAATCCAATTTGTGATTTAATACTTGGTCGCATACATGGTATTAAAGAGTGTACACCACAGCAAATTGCTGAATGGGAAGAGCGACATATTCAAACTGCAAATGCAGTAGTGACTAGAGCACAAGCTACTAATATGTCGCATGATACACCTATGGAACCTACAGTTCATACCACTTGTGATGATGATGCTCCTATTTCACGGGAGTTGTTTGCAACATTGCAAAAGAATGATGATTCATTAAAAAAAATTTTTCAGTATGTGAACAAAAATAATACCAGCAACAAACTTGCAAAATCTAGACATCACTTTATACTTAAAAATGGGATTTTGGTTAGAGTAATACGAGAAAAGGATTTATCCTTATGTTCTCAGATTATAGTCCCATCCTGTATGAGATCTCGTATATTACGACATGCGCATGACTCGCAATGTGCGGGCCATATGGGTTTTTCGCGTACCAAATCCAGAGTGCTTTCGGCATTCTACTGGCCAGGCGTCCATAAGGACATCACTCTCTATTGTCGGTCTTGTTTGATATGTCAAGAAGTTAAGGTACGGGGTCCATTTCATGCGGCTCCTATTCAAGCTGCGGACATCCCGATTAGACCATTTGATAAAATGGCTATAGACATTATTGGTCCTATGCTACCATCTGCTAGAGGGCATACGCATATCCTTACGTGCATTGATATGTGCACTCGCTGGCCTGAAGCCATCCCTCTCAAGAACACTTCATCTGCCAGTGTAGCAGAGGCATTGATGTTAATCTTCTCACGCATTGGTTTTCCACGGAAAATCTTGTCGGATCATGGGGTTCAGTTCATTTCTGAATCCATGTCTCAAGTTATGAAGACATTAGGTATAGACAGATCTCTAAGTTCTATTTATCATCCGATGTCAAATGGGTTAATTGAGCGTCTAAATAGGACACTCAAGCAGTTGTTGGGTAAGATGACTCAAGACCATCCCCAAGACTGGGATCGGGTCCTACCCGCTTGTCTCTTTGCGTATCGCGAAGTACAAAATCAAGCAACGGGGTTTTCTCCATTTCAACTTGTTTTCGGCATGCAACCACGCGGTCCGATGTCGTTAATCCACGACTTATTGGTTGACGAGAATATTGAAGAGGAAACTCAATCCTCTTATGAGTATGTGATCTCTCTGAGAAAGAGAATCATAGATGCTTGTAGATTAGCTACTGCATCATCCGAACAAGCCAAAGAAAAAGCTCGTCTATTTGCAAACAAGTATAGACGTCTTCGCCAGCTCATACCTGGTGATGAAGCTTTTGTATTACTCCCTGCGCATAATAATCGTCTTTTAATTACCTGGAGAGGTCCTTTCAGGATCATCTCAAGAATATCCGATGTCGACTACATCGTTGATGTTAATGGTAAACATAAAACCTTCCACATTAATATGTTGAAGGAATATTACTCACGTCCTGATTATCTACAATCAGTGTTCCAAGCAACTGACGATCCTACACCTCCTATTCAACACTATTCTAGTTTGTCAGTCATCCAAGAAGAGGAATCTTCTTTCGATGATGTACAACTACCAATACCAGTTGTACCACTCCATTCCACTGAGAAATGGAATGATGTTACTATCTCATCTACTCTTACTGATGATCAACGTCAGCAAGTCTCTAATATTCTACACACGTATGAGGATGTCCTCACTGACATCCCAGGTCATACGTCAGTCATCCAACATGACATTATTCTGACTGACGATACACCGATTCGAGTTCGCCCATATCCTATTCCTTTACACTTTCGTGATAAGGTTGATAAGGAATTGGATGAGATGCTTCAATTAAATATAATTGAACCATCTTCATCACCATATTCTTCTTCTATGGTAATCATTAGGAAGAAGGACAACAATATACGTCTTTGCGTAGATTACAGGAAATTAAACAAAGTTACAAAATTCGATGCGGAACCATTACCTCTTTTAGACGACTTATTAGAGAAATTATCTCATGCCACATTCTTTTCGAAATTTGACCTTTCAAAGGGTTATTGGCAAGTGCCATTAACCCCTAAAGCAAAGCCATTCACCGCTTTCTCGACGCCACGGGGTCTTTTTCAATGGAATTTTATGCCATTCGGTCTAATGAATGCGCCAGCTACCTTTGTACGCATGATGCGCCGCATATTGTCTCATCGTCCCGATGTCATTACTTATATAGATGACATCTGTCTTTTCAGTGACTCTTGGGATGAACATATTCAGGGTTTAAAATCTTTACTTTCTACCTTACGGGATTATAACTTAACAGCGAAACCTTCAAAGGCTTTTGTCGGTTTTCATGACATCTCATTTCTTGGTCACCGTATAGGTCGCGGTTTAATGTATACAGAAGACAGTAACGTCTCTAAAATTTTAAACATCTCAGCACCTAAGACAAAAAAACAAGTGAGGTCGCTCTTAGGACTAATACAGTTCTATTCTAAATTCATCCCTCATTTGTCTACTATAACTGCACCTCTTTCTTCGTTACTAAAGAAAGGCACATCTAATATAATAAAGTGGTCGCAGGATCATCAAACGGCTTTAGATTATATAAAACAATTTTTTTCAAATAAGCCTTTTTTAAGGTTGCCTAACAAAGATCTCACCTTTGTTCTTCGCAGTGATGCTTCTTCCTACGCTATCGCGGCAGTTTTGATGCAGGAATACGGAGGCACCTTATTTCCGGTTATGTACGTATCCAGAAAGCTTACGACGAGCGAGATGAAGTATTCCGTTCTGGACAAAGAGCTCCTCGCTCTTGTCTGGTCAATCACAAAACTGGATCGTTATCTCCTCGGATCACACTTTGTGGTGGAATCCGACCAGAAAGCTCTTACAGCACTGAACACAGGGAACGTGAAGTCATCAAAGTCAGCGCGTTACGCTATTGCGCTTCAACCGTTCCATTTTGAGATACGAGCTATTCCTGGAGTACAGAATGTGTTTGCAGACTGTCTTTCAAGATGCCCTAGTGAACATGTCGAAATTAAACCACTTCCAGATGGTGAAACGTCCTCACAGAAACATGAATAACTTTGTACATGGTCACTGATTATACATCTGTGGAGACTATGTGTAGTTCTGCAGTATTCGTATATATATAACTTTCAGAATATACTTACGTATGGATTATAACATTATTTCTTGTGAAGTAACGTTTTGTTAGAACGGGAACAGTGATATTAAAGTAACATTTTTTTTTAGTATGGAAACATTGGTAAATGCGACAAATAGACATTCACTATTGTTATGGAACATATTACACTACATATCGTGTTCGTAAACTTATTTCAGGCATGGTACATTGAGAACATATTCTTGTCGATTTAACTAGTTCTAAAAGAATATTAACAATGAGTGAAATTGAAATCACTTAGAATAAATTAGTAATTAGTTATTTGTTCATAAATTAAGTACTATTAATTAGTATAATTCAATTTAATCAATTTGATTGATTATAAATCACACATCTACTAACTTTATTAGTGTTTCGCAATACGTGTATTCACGTATCCCACTACATGATATCTCACTTTTAGATAACTAGTCAAACTTACTAGTGTTAGGAAATAGTAAGTGCGTTGCTTCTTAAAGTGTTTAATTATGCTTTGTTTCATTTTGCATGTTGTATTTTAAAATTTTCTGTTTTATTGATTCTTTCATCATTGATCATCATCAGTGTTGCTGTTCATTTTCATTTTTGAAATCATATGTTTCAAATTTCTTTTCCCAAAAAAAAATTTGGTTGAATTTTATTATCATCTTTTTTTTATGGTTTCTTCATTTTCATTTTTCAACTTGTTTTATATTACCACATCGTTCCAAAGTAGGTCGATGGTGGATGTGTGCTTTAATGCATACTATCATTTAGTTATATTGTTTTCATTTAATATTCTTTTCTTAATATGATATAATTTTATGCATGTCATAAATCTTGTTGTAGTTTTGACTCACCTCTCTCGAGTAATTAGTTCGAAAAAAATTAATAGAATTAATTTTTTTAAGGGGAGGTGATAAGGGAGCTGTTACGTACATTTATTACCTACGGGGGTAGTCTTCGGTCCTGCCAAATGTACGCACCAGTTTTATATAGTTATATTATTTGTGCGTTCGATTGATTCACGCACTGACGTGCACAATGCAGGGTGAGTTGCTTTGGACGCACGTGTAACCTAGTTGAGTAGTTTCTGACGTCATGTAAGGGGCAGCTCGGACCATATTTATGTCCGCTGTGTTATCCCTTGATTTTTGGCAAATGTGAAATAGCCATCAGTTGTATTCGTATCTATTGATCTTCATGGCGAAGTCAATAGTGGAAGTATAAAGTAAGTGTCGCCCCCATTTCTTATGGCATGTTTATTTACGTACATTAAAGTATCAGGCCGCTCCTATTAATGGTCTAGCGGGAATTCATCGTAGATGACATTCCTAGAATTGGACACACGGAGTCGATAGCCTTTGAATCTTTTCGTAGAGGGAGAATACCTACAAGAAATCAAGTTAATGAATTTATATGCTTCACATGTTTAATATGCTGTTACTACAATGCCAGAAGCGTGGCATAGAATGGGAGAGGTTAGTCAACTGGAATCTCTAACCTGTTCGTATTATCATGTATGACTTTGTTTGAAAACTATATACTATATATAACGGGATGTATGGAGAAAGTCTGGGATTGTGAAGTATGGTATGGAAGAATTTTATCCTGGAGTATGAATACGTTACCATGATGGACGTCCTTGAAGGAAGGTCAATGGACTTGAATGAGCGGAATATTATATGGTAACAGTTTTGTGATCCTCAGTCACTTGAGTCAGAGGACTTTATTAGTAGAGAATCTTCAGGAACTTTAAAAGTAATTATCAACATGTTGACGTATGATTTCTGCGCCTGTGACGATGTTAGTCTTGTCCACTCCGTATGTGCTGTGTTGAATAAAATCTATGTACAGTCACCACCGACTTCTGTACTGCCAGTACTTGCCCAGTTCACCCAGTTCAATACTACTTGTTGAAGTTCGTTTGAAGAATATTGTTGACATTCGTTCATTTTAACCATTCGCGTTTTAAGCTACCTCTTCACCAGAATAAACTGAACTCAACGATAAAACGGACTCAACAAATGCATTGTATATTCTGGCTCTCAAATCAGACCAATCAAATCTTTCTAGCACTGTTTGGGTGGGGAAGTTTTAAATATCCCCTCGCGTGTTTAAAATATTAATTTTAATATCCGTGCTTGATCTCTTTATAATAAGACATAATATTGTTCTGGCTGCACCTATCTGCTTCCCACAATATTGTAACCCTGTTTTCCTGGCGTAATGTCCGCCAAGATGTCTACCCCGAGAGGTTATCAAATTATCGCCCTCATCTGCGTGCCTCCGCCAGACAGATGTCTGGTCAAACAATGTTGTCTTCTTTCATCGTACGCACAATACAAGCTTGTGTCAACACGATCAGCAGCTTTTCACTGGGGTCAAATGTTGGGCCAACACGTTTCTAAAGGTGGCCAGACGGATTCAAAGAGATAAGCGGGTGACCGGTCTGATGACTGGGTATTGTTACAATAATGCCACAGTTCACCTGGCGGAACGTAAATACGTCTGAGGAGTTGTAAACAAGATAAAGACAGTCCTATAGCAAATACTTCCGTAGGGGAGTAGAATGTTAGAGACTTTACCCTTACTAGATTCAGCATAGAGAGTCAAGTAATAAATGAAAGGGCAAAATTTATGCCACAATAAAAGCAATGAGTGAGAGGGAGAGAAAAATGAAGAAAAAAGTGATACTGACGAAGTGGACGTGAGATTGCACAACCGTATCGTCATAAGCCCGTTCAATCCCCCAGCTGGTGTATATCCAGTGAAATTCATTTTTATAAGTATTTGCTATATATATATATATATATATATATATATATATATATATATATATATATATATATATATATATATATATATATATATATATATATATATATATATATATATATATATATATATATATATATATATATATATAAAAGAGTCTTGCTCATACGTTTGCTTTCATACTTATAATAACTGAATAAACAATGATCGTTATGTTTTAAAATATCATGTAATACATTTAATAGTCAATTAGTTTAACAGGGTAAAATAAAGATGAGAGGTTGGTAAGAAAACGAAGATGGCTGTATACCGCTCCACCTATGTCCCAGTCTTGACATATGGATTCGAGTCATGAGCAATGACTACAACCCACAAAGCCAGACCCAAACCTCAGAAATGAAGTATCTGAGGAAGGTGGTTGAAGTAACAAGAAGAGACATGGTCCGCAACCAGACGATACGTCAAGGCCTAACATCCTACCCCATGCAGACCCAAGTGGAACAGTCCCAACTAAGATGGTTTGGCCATGTCTGCAGAATGGGAGAAGATCGGCTACCACGACAAGCATGGGAAACAAAGAGCCAGGGATCCAGACCCCCAGGACGACCCAGAGTCCACTGGGAGGACATCATTAGACAATCTTTGAAGGACCGAGGACTAGAATGGAACCAGGCCAGGAGGAAGACAACCGATAGGATAGTCTGGCGCCCTCTCTTCCAAACCTCTACACCTCAAAGTAGAAGGGGAACGACTAAAGTAAGTAAGTAAAATAAAAATGAAATGATGGTGACTTTTAGAGTTAAATAACATTTCTCGTCATTGAGAGTTGGTATGAGGATTAAAATTAAAATTAAAATTTAATGTCCGTTTGCTGGTGCCTTTTACAAGCACTTAACTGGTATAAGTGAGTCCCGCAGCCTCGGTTTCGTCAATTCTTTTATAATGATGACACTTCACAGTCTGATATCTTCGTTTCTCGAACGCTCTGATAGCTTCGTTCCACGAACTTTAGACCCCAAAAAAAAATGCCTCTGCTAAGTACATTTGTGGGCTGCAAATTAACAGGCGCATTGTCTTGCTGTCCACTCACCAATGTTAGTCTCTGAATAATTAAATTCTTTTTTGAGTATACACAGCGTATCTCATGGAGGATGATTGGAAATCCCTAATATTCTTCTGGGTATTAAGCTGGGAAAATATGTGCTTGGAGGCGCGAAATCATTGATTTCCCTGAATAAAAATTAGCACCGTACGTATATCTCACAAAATTTTTATGATACACTTGAGGCACATGTCATGTAATCATCACTCATCACTGCTCCAGTCGGAATTGGTCACCTCTGCTGTCAGCTTTCTGTACGACAAGCAATAAGAAATCGCTAGCGCCTGCTTTAGTGGTTTATGAATATACTTTTCATAGCTTTAGGTTGCCAGCCTCATATATATATATATATATATATATATATATATATATATATATATATATATATATATATATATATATATATATAAAAGGTAAAAATATATATATATATAACCACTTAGCAAGGAAAACATGTCAAATTCACATTTGTAAAATAAATGTTAACATTTGCTTCAAAGTAACTTTTGGGAACACATTCTCCTAGCACAGTTTAGAATGGACACTAGCAGCTTAGGTTAGATGCTTTCGAATCACTTCCTCTGGAAATGTAATATTCCTCTTATGACGGGTTATCTGATTCCTTAGGACTCCAGTCTTAGTATTTAAAATGCGGGTTTACTTTTAAGTTTTAAAGTTGCCCAAATACTCTGATCTGTCACTTATAATTTTGGAATCCTTTGTCCGATCCTACTCTTTCTGGCTTGGGTGAATTGCTGTCTTGACGTGCGTTGCAGTCTGATTTGTGACTCCGATTTCGCTAGATTATATTTCCAATTCTTAGTTCAAAATCCAAGATTGTACTTCCGATGAATTTGCCAATAAGAACCATTGTGTATTGCGGCTCTCACTTTACACAAAATTCCAGGACTGAGAAACTGTGACAGAGTTATGGAAATATATTACATGAATCCACACGTTTTTGCTTCCACGTGTTTTCCACCTTGGCTTGCTTATTAATATTCACGTTTCGTTAGCGCAGAAGGCATGCGCTTCGATATCTGTCGAACTCATATTTTAGCCACGCCTATTTTCTTTCTCTCTATATCTTACAGACACTAGGAATGTTTACAAACAGACCTATTAGCTAGTCCTGAGCCGTTAACGGTATTATCACGCGAACGATTGGGCAATCGCTGAATAGTGACAAATCAGAGAATGAGTCGTCTAATGGTAAAAGCAAGGGCGATAATTCAAAAGTCGTACCTTTTGATAAGTGCACTTTCTCAGGGGGAATTAATCGATTGTAGAGTAAGGGGCGGATAACCAAGTTACAGACCGCATCGTTCGTTCGTGAACGTAATTAGTTACAGACGAGACGAGATCAAAAGACTAGTTGTTCGTTGGAGACGTCTACGGTTGGCATAAGTGTAAAATTTAACTTTGATTCAGAATCGAACCGAAGAATTCCCCAAAATCTGGGCGAAGGCGCTATATCTAGTACTGACTAGCGAATTTCTACCTATTTATATATATATACCCCAGCTTTTAAAATCATTTATCTAGTCGCCACAGAATTTTCAGAACATCTAGCTTCGAATTCTAGACCATTGTTAAAGTGGATTTCTTAGTGTTTCGATTGGAGAGTTTCTATTTCTGTGTTGCGGTAAATATTATACTAGCATTTTTGAGTGATTTAATTGTTAAAGTTCGTCATTTTATATTTCACTAGGATTTACTGTGTTAATTTTCTAGCAGATTAAAATATATATAGCTAATTCTTCCTCCTGTAACGAAAATTTAATTAATTGCTATTAACCAGTAAGAGATATTTTAATTGACTAGTAAATGCACTATTCATTATGAGTACTGACGAAATATGTATTTATTTCCAATTCATTATGAGTAATTTTATAAATGACAACCGCTTATTTCACGGGTTTTTTTAAACGATAAAATAAGATATACACTTGTGGTTTCTAATTAAATCTAATAATCGAGTGGATATTAAATTACACCGTTACGCGGGTTAGGATATGTCGTGAAAAATTCTAATCCACATATATAAATTAGAAAATAAATGTAAAGCCTAACGAAGTAATTCAATAAAAGGAAAGAAGAATGGTAAAAGAACAGTGCGGTCACAATAGCGTACGCCTGAGTTGTAGAACGCCATAAGGGCTGAACAAGAAAATCCCCTTTTTCTACTTTGTCTGCATAACTGTAACGCTTCCTCATACGATAGTAAAAGCCTACAGCATCATACACGCGTTTCTAAAAATAAAACTGGTACTGTGTTTTTTGGACGACCTTGATAGGCACACTGCTTAATGACCTAGATATAATACTACATTAATGTCATTATATACACTACGTTAACCTAAAAGACAGACGGGCTTAGAAGAGAGAGAGAGTGATGGATGCACGGAGGAACGCATGCAATACTACCACGTCGTCTCGCGATTTAAAAATTAATGCCACCCCACGCGAAAGGCATGCAGGCTTGATTTTTTTTCTTCAAATAAACAGTAATAAAAAACACTACCAATACAAGGTTAGGTTTTGAAAACATGTTTAATGCTTATTAGGAAACATGACACAATACTGTTTTACGTCTGAAATCCTGACTTTATACTGACAGAACAGTCGAAAAGGCAGGACAGGTGGCGGTTTGGAAAAAATAAAAAAACAAATACACGACTATCCTAGAATAATACATATGTCGAACGAAGCCACTTGGCCCCATTAAACTTATATATTTGGGTGCCTTAGGACTTGCTGACAAAGAATATGTTATGTGTTACGCAAATAGGCTAGTAATTAACAAATTATAGCCAAAATACTATAGTGGGGTTGTCTGACAGCACAAGATCATATTTGCTCATAATGGCATGTAGAAAAACACTGCTTTAGGGGAAATGAGGCCAACAAGTTAGATACGATTTGATTGGCTGTAGGAATATGTAAGGCGAGACATTATTAGTTGAACTGCAAATACTATTATTATAGCTAATGGTAACGTGAGGAAAGGTAACAATTTTTCAATGGCTCTTGTAAACATGGTCTTATTGGTTAGAACCTTCGATATAGTCAATTAGAAGCGTCAGTTCAGGGCCAGTTTTGAAAATACATTTTGTGTGAAGCAAGTGCGTTGAGAGCGGGCAAATATTTTTCTAAATAAAAGCCTGGGATAAGGCAGATCGAAATTGTGCCAAAATTCATCGCCAGTCAACGTTACTTGTGTATATTTCCTTGAATTGTGGTAAGCTAGACATATTTCCTATATATATATATGTATATATTATATGAAAATTGAATATCTTCTTCTTCTTCTTCGTTCGCCCTGAAAAGGACGGTGGTTGCGTTGTGTCTGTTTGCAACGTAGCTGTGATATCTGCACCTTTCGGTCGACACATCCGACTTCTGCACGGCATTTTTTAGGACCGGGTTTGCCTTCCCATTTCGATCCACACTCGCTCAGCCAGCCTGCACATATGCAGACTGTTTCCAGGACCACCACGTGGAGGTGGAGTGCGGTCTTGACCAGCTCTGGTTCGCTGGTCCTGACGCAGGCAGTCAAGCTATGAGTCGCTGACTGCGGTCTCTATTGCTGCGTCTTCGTAAAATTGAATATGAAATGATAAATTGTGTCTGTATATGTGTGGTTCAGTAGCAAACAGAAAGCAAAGAATAGATATTGCTCCACCATGTAAAAGCTTATCAGAGAGGAGTATAACTGCATAGACATATATGGGATTGCCAAATAGTAACAATACACCTATCCTATTGTATAGAAGGAATTAACGCTGGAATTGCAGAGGCGTTGTAACCATTAGGGAGAGGAATACTGGTGTATATTGTTACATGAGAAGCTAGCAGTTGGCCTACAGCGCTGAACTCTGTGTTTGTAATGTCCTGTACTTCAGTGTGGAAATAGATATTATATATTAGTTCTGAAGAAGGAGGTACAACCTTCTTATTTCAGGGACCGTGGTACTGAAGTATTAGAGCAGCACCTGGTCTGAGTTTTGCTGAATCCAGAAGGCTAACAGCAGACTCCTTGTCCAAGATATCGACCAGTGGTGGATTTCAAGATAACTGAGAAGCAAGCGAGCAGAGGAGACAGTTTTCCTGCCGCCAACACAGAAGTTAAGAATTCGTTGGCCAGAGCAGCTCAACCTTGTATAACCCCCCATAAAATTGACTGTAATAATAACTCAAGAGGGGCAGTTAGTGTTTGTGCAAATAAAAAGAAACTGTGAACCCTTCAATATGATTTCCACCAGTACAAACACATGAAGTCGTGATGACAAACAACAACCTAGCTTTAAAAGCCAGTATTACCTCATAAAACTACATCACAACCTACACACATATTGTAATCATATTATATGTCAGGACAAAGATCCTTTGTATAAATTTTGTACATACACATTGTGTTTACATTTGATTGTGATTCCTGATTCACTCTGTAGTTGGATCAGGATATCTATTATTGAAGAAATTAATACATAATTTAAAAGTTAACACTTGACTTACTTAAGCTAGTCTTCTAGAGTGTTATATGTATGTGCTTGTCATAGTGTTGTAAAGTGTTGTGGATCTTAATTAAAGTGTGTATCTGTATGTTGGTTGTTGTGAACTTACACTTCATCATTAAATAATATAATATTATCAATAAAATTTAGAACACAATGAACTAAATTCAGCTGGTGAAATTTTAGAAAAAGTAAATCTTTTTTAAATTTATTTGTTCTGAACCAAGGTTTTATTTTGGCCAGAACATATGAAAGATTTTGGAATTTATGAGTGAATGGCATGAATAAATGACATGATAAATAAAAGGTGTGTACGTATACAATTTTCACGATTAGTTAATATTTCTACAGTTCATAATTTTATTTTCCCTGGGAGAACGATGAATAGATGTGCTGTTGGGGTGGCTTCATCCCTCCCTGTCTATGCCTACCAAACATTGTCCATTAATGATGGAAGGAAATGGGATGTTTTAGTAGTAATTCACTTTGGGTGCTATGTCTATGAAGTTGGTGTAAATCCAGCAGACCAGCCTGCTTACGTAACTTTGAAAGAGTAGTTCTGGTGCTGGAATCTGGTGGCCCCACCTCTCCGTGCTTGGGGGCAATATATCGGGTGGCCCCACCTCTCCGTGCTTGGGGGCAATACAAGGCTGTTCTGCCGAGATGCGACACTGCACGGGTCCTCACTGTCAATTATTTACCCAGCATTTGACACCACCTTTTGGTGTCAACATAAAAAAACTCACAGCTCTGAAATAAAGTATTGGTTTAGGTTCAGAACCTTACCTAAGGAGCCACTTCTACACGTAACAATTTACAATAACACCACTTAGACAGGATCAGATCTCTCTGACCATACAACACATCTTACCAAGTTGGTTTCACATAGGATAAGTTCTCCCAGACTACATATTCCGAAATATGTTTATTAGCTTCTTGCCATAGGATAGGATAGGTGATATGTTCCACTGATCTCAACACTTGATCTGTCCTTCCTAATCCTTGCTGGAGTTTATGTATTGTTTGTCCCTAGACCCTGAACTAGGGCGGGGGGTCTAGAGCAAATCCTTACTTGTTGTAAGGCTAGATTTCGATATGGCAGTATCAAATCACTCGAAACATTAAACAATATTTAAAATATACAAAGAAATAATTTCAATCTTACCAGATTATGAATAAAGAACACAGAAATGCTAGCAAAACTCAGCTGAGCTGCTGGCTATAGTATGGCGTCCCTGAACTTATTTCAATTTACTTCATTGGAAATCACCACACTTAAAATTTACCGTGTCTATCACTGGACAACTATTGAGGAATGGCAAAAAAGCGCGTCTGAGCGCTGATAATATGATTGTTTGTGGCCAATCAATGCCTTGTGTTTTTCAAATTCAAATTTCCTACACTAAAGTCATTTCAGTCATGCTTCAGTCAAGTATGGATTTTTATCTGTTAGTCAGTCCGTCTCTACTTGCGTTTTCACAAAAAACGTACTTGGTTTTTGAACCAACCTATCCGTCCCCTACACAATTTTGCCTGAAAAGTTATTTTTAGCCACAATTCTCCTTAACACCCTCTCTCTTTCATTCTAACTAGATTTTAGCACTGGCGTCCTCTAAAAGCATATTATTTCACTGCTCAAAATGGGCCATCCGGCCAGCTAGGTTTTATATTCCTAACATTAGTATTAAGAAAAAGTTACTTTTTTAATTTTGTAATATTTCAAGCATCTGTGTTGTAAGGCTTTTGCCGCTGAATTCAAATAAAAGGCTTGGTATCGCATAAGCGTCCCTTTCCGTACCTCGTGTCAATTTGGGGACGTGACTTTTCCCCCCTCCCCCCCCCCCCCCCCCCCAATTGCATCTTTGTAGCCTTACTAGTTTCAAGCACATGTTCAGTCAGAATTTTCCTTTTGATCTTCGTTCTCATTTCGTTCCAAGGGTAAACGTTCTAGCAATTTAATTTCCATGGCGGGTGATGACCCGCGGCGTGGGCGATCATGCCTTCTAGTAACTTACGCATTCTTTTTATCCCTACATTTTATCCTTTGGAGATATTTTTACGTTGTATCACTTGTTAATTTTATGACACATCTCCCCACTTGAAAACATGCCTACGGCAAGTTCTAAAACCAGTGATACACATAGATAAAATCTCTCCTCACGCCTGCCATTACTCTAATTTTGATCACAGGGGTGCCGACTGAGGAAATCTGCACCGACATTCAATTTGCCTGGGATATATTGGATACTAAACTGATAAGGTTGAAGCAATAAAGACCACCTCAGCAATCTTGCGTTTTCATGCTTAGCCTGAGATAAGAATACGAGAGGCTGATGATCCGTCTCGACCACAAAAGTCCTACCATACAGATAGATTTGAAACTTCTTTATTGCCCAGATTAACGCTAAACATTCTTTTTCGCTTGTGGAGTATCCTTGTTCCGCCTTATTCAATTTGCGGCTTGCATAAGCGACTGGTTTCAGTTCCCCATCAGGTGAAGATGATCTTTGCAACAAAGCCCCTCCGAGTCCTACATTACTGGCATCGGTTCTTAAGACAAAGTCCTGTGTCAAATCAGGCAGTTTGAGAATAGGCTTGCTAGTGAGTTTTTCCTTTAACTCTTGGAACGCTAGTTCACATTGTGCAGTCCAAATAATTTTATCTGGAAGTCCCTTGCGAGTCAGATCAGTCAGAGGAGCACAAATAGCGTTAAAATTTTTGATGTATTTTTGATAAAATCCGCATAACGACACGAATGATCGCACGTCCTTTTTTTGTTTGTGGTCTAGGTGCTCTCTGCAGTTTTTCCAAGTTCTTGGGGTCAGGGGTCATGTTACCCTGATATACAGTGTGTCCCAAGAATTCCAACTCTTTGCATCCAATACAACATTTTGTTGGCCTAGCAGTTAAGTTCGCCTTCCTAAGTCTATTAAATAACATCTCTAGAGCTTCAATGTGTTCTTCAAATGTCTCTGTGGCGACGAGAATATCATCCATGAAATTCGTGATACATGGGTTATTCAGGGGATCCAACAATTTGCGCATCATCCTTGAAAATACACTCGGAGCATTTTTCAGTCCGAATGGTAGCATATTGAATTCATAATGTCCATCCGAAGTGCTAAAAGCCAAATAAGGTCTCACTTCAGGCTTCACTGGGATCTGGTAATAGCCTTTACTAAGATCCACCTTTGAAAAGTATTTTGCCTTGTTCAGTCTGGCAAATAACTGTTTTGTGTCTGGTAATGGATCCACTTGTCCTTCTGTGACAGCATTCAATTTCCTGTAATCTATGCACAGTCACATTTGTATGGCCTGGTTTATCTCTTAATACATCTGTATGTTCCTCCAGAACCTGTTGAACTCTCTCCCTCTGGTTTTTAGTCAGGTGCTTACTGACTTTTACCTGTGCTGCTGTTTCACAAGGATGTAATGGGTATTCATGTGAGGTGAGTGGTTCCTTTTGCATTTGAGTTGCGATAGCTAAGGTCAGTAAGGGGGTGCTTTCCTGGAGTGGTCTGTCCAGACACTTCTTTAACAGGTTTACGTGATAAACTTTCTCCTTCCCTATTTTGTCAATTTTATAGTTTGTTCTAGACACCTTCTCTAGAACCGTATATGGACCTTGCCATCCAATTTGTAATTTATTCTGGCTACCGGGTAGTAGAAGCAGCACCTTCTCTCCCACAGCTAGTTCTCTGTCCTTTGCCTTCCTATTAAAATATGCTGCATGTTTCTTCCTGGCTTGTTTCAAATTATCATTTGCCAGTTTCCATCCAGCTTTCAAACGAGTGGTCAGTTCGTTCACGTATTGATAAGATGAGGTAACAGTCTCTTCCGCCTTCTCATCTGTCCAGGTCCTTAATAAAGCTTCTAATGGACCTTTTATTGGCCTCCCAAATAGCAGAGTTGCGGGAGCCATCCCGGTTGAACTATGTGGTACCTCCCGATACGCAAACAATGCGGCGGGCAGGAATTGATCCCACAGATCCGGTTTTTCGTGTGCCAGCTTTCTCAGGATAGAAATGAGAGTCCCGTTGAACCTCTCTACCTGGCCGTTCCCTTGCGGATGGTACGGACTACAATGAAAGTGTCTGGCTTGAAATAGCTTAAAAACTTCTTCCGTTAGTTTCCCCTTGAACTGAGAACCATTATCCGTCAAGATTTGATGCGGGAATCCTAATCGAGTAAATATTGTAAGTAGTGCCTCTGCTACATGTTTTGAATCAATTGATGGCAGGGCTACCGCCTCTCCCCACATAGAACAAGTGTCCACCAGAGTAAGGATGTAACTGTTCCTCCTCTTGGTCCGAGTGAGAGGTCCCACAATATCCACTGCAACCCTCTCAAAAGGTGTTCCCACTATGGGCATTTCCCCTAGAGTTGCAGGAGCAGTCCAATGCTTTGGAGCTACCCTTTGACATTCAGGGCAGGATTTGACATATCTTTTTATATCCTCCGTTATCCCTGGCCAGAAGTAATGACAAGCTATACGCTGTCCTGTGGCGCTGATCCCCATGTGACCACTGAAGGGAATCGCATGCCCGAGTTCCATCACTTTATCTCTATATGAAGTGGGAAGAACCAGCTGGTTGTGACCATTTGTTCCAGTTCCGGCCTTCCTGTATAATAGTTTGTTCTTCATGAAATATTCCCCCTTGCTCGGAGGTGTGTGGCTGTTACGGGCTTCTCGGGATCCCAGTATGTGCTGGGTGCTTCGATGACTTCTAGTATTTGAGGATGACCAAGTTATTATATTCGTATTCAGTTTATAGAGTCAAAGTCCCTCGGGTTCTTATCACTTTTGTAGGATTCCGTAATACTGTCCGTTGGTATCGATAATGTCTGCTTAACCCTTGTGATTCATTATGTGCTGAATGTGTTTCATATTAAATTCGACCCTTGACTGACCTGTATTAGTCTCTTGTCTTATTAATTATATTGGCAGTGTGAGATGCAGCGTGTTAAGACATTAATCATCACTGGTCATGATCAGTTGAGGATGAATAGCATTTAACTCAACTCAGAATACGATAGTTGATAACACTGTGATTTTGACGACTCAAAATATTTAATTAGTAATTTCATACCATGAGCAGACACCAACTACATGGGAACAAAAGTCACATCACATTCATGTACGATCTGTAAGAGTTCTCATTATTTCATAAGCACATGTTCACAATCTCTATCTAGAGTCCTGGTTAGAGGTCAGTTCCTTTTTAACGGCCAATGTCCTTTGGCATAAATTCAGAGGCTAACTAGACTTAACTATCCTGCTAGTCAGCAATACACTTATTATGCTAGGCTTACGTCTACTGCTAGTCGTTTAATATCCGTTACACTAGGCTTACGCTTGCCGCTAGCTGTACAATATCCATCTATACTAGTCTTACGCTATTGCTAGTAACAAAATGTTCCTTTGGCATACCACGCCAGGCTAATCTGCCATAATTATGCAAACTGCGTTATTCCTACTACGACTTACGTTTGGTTCAAGAAATACACTGCTCAAATGGCTTCCCAGCCACACAATTCAAAAGTGGACTACGCCACACACTTTCCAGTGGTTATACCACACAATATAAGTGGCAATGGCCACACTTCTAAAACACACTGCCGTTCGGGTCAAAACCCACAAGTCGAATGTCCTTACAAAGACATACGCGTCATGCATAGTGATATGCATACTACGTCGTTAATATATATTCAATTGCGATGTTCCACGGTGCAGCAATCCGAGTGTGATCAAAACTCGAATGCATGCACACATGCAACAACCATCGACATTGGTCGATGAGATATATCTCTATTCGATTGAGGTGTTCCATGATACAGCCATTCGGATCGTCGACAAATCCAAATGTCTGTAAGCATGAAACAATCATCGACATCAGTCGCGGAGATATAATCATTTGAGGAATGCGCCATGCTGCAGACATGAAGCAATCCTCAACATCATCCCCCTCACTTCCAAACGTGACACTTGTGGCACGGATGATAGTGATGGAGAA
>JAMPIV010004275.1:0-99135 GCA_024509875.1 Oreohelix idahoensis
GTTGGCTCGACCCCGGAGCAGTGTGCGGTCTAAAAAATCCCACCTCAACTGGGGATCGAACCATGGACCACCGAGCTAGGAAGCCAATGCACTAATCACTGCGCTACCGCGGCAAAGCTGTTATTTTAAAAAAAAAAGCTAATGTGTACGGTTCTTTGTTGTAATTTGCTCACCCAACCAAACCATCATAACGCTTTGTCAGTAATTTAGTTCATATCTTTGTGTGTCTCGAAACAAGCCCAAAATGGCTGGCCCAGACGAGACTGTTTCCTTCTTCTGTCAATAACTTACGTCCGTTTCCGAGCAACGGCAGGAAGTAGAGATCCTAAGGGGCTTTAATTAACACGAACGTGAGAAGTCTGCACAAGTGATTTCCCCTTCTTTTGTTTCATTCTGTCGGCTAATTTTTGCAGAATGGGACAGTCAACCCAGAGGGTACAAACATGGCGGACAAGATACAATGCTTTAGGATGCAGTGGAAGAGATTGCTGAAATATGAAGTTAAGAGGCACGATGACACGTGTGCGCTCTATTTGTGCTTATGTGCATGCATGTGTATGTGGGTACGTGAAACAAATGTGCAATTTCTGTATATTGACATGCGAATGAGTTTGTGGAAATGTGTGCATGGTCACACGTGTCACGTAAAGACTGTCACCAAATCAACTCGAGTTCCGCAGAGAGAGCTTGGACTGACAATAATGGGTCATAACACTTATGTGACCACAGTAACTGTCTAGGGACAATAATAATTGATAAACTCCTACACCGATCATCAATCTTACGGAACTATAGTATACATAACATATCAGCAGGTTCATAACTTGAAGTACAATATTACAAATACTACAGTATACCACATCAAAATATTTGTAAAGAAAACTTAAACAGGCACCTCAGCCGTTCATAAAAGATATTAGAATGGCATTAAAAACGCAGTTGACGACCAACCAAAATAATCAATAGTTTTGCAAACTTCCCATACCTCATTATAAATTTATATTTACTACTGATAATCTCACACCTAAGGGTCTTTTATATTTGGACATGCGCCCTAATATAACCGACTAGGTTGAACGGTACGTGCCTCGCCAAAACGAGGCAAAACGTTAAGAAAAAAAAAATTATGAAGCAAGCTGACCACAATCAATACATCTGTCGGAACAAATCTCACTAGCCATTTAGGCACAAGATCAAAGGGAGACAACAAAGCTTGCATAAACATGTCGTAACAAACTGACTAGTCAAAACATTCTCTTCCGCTTTTCCACCTCTGATGCTCTTAACCAATCATCGCTGTTATTTTTTATCACATGACCAACCTCGATCTTTCCAATACAAAAGGACCTGATTTCAATCTATAAATTCGTTCATGTAAGATTTAAACAGCGCACGCAGTACGAAATCAGAGCCCAACTCACTTGCCTCGTGCTCACAAAAAAAAATTTGATTAATCGATTAAGATTTTTTAAAATCAATCCCAGACCTACTTCTGGCATATCCAGGGTAAGAGAGTTATAGGAAGACCGAAATACACATGGTGAAGAGAACTGGTGTAGAAATCAAAGGAATGAGAACTGGATATGGACAGACTTTGAGCTGATGACACGAGACAGGAGGACTTGGCATACTTTTGTTCTTGTCCTATGCTACTTGGGGAGCTAAGGGGTAATGATTATGATTGGCATATCTGCCCCATGTAGTTCCCGGGGGTTCTGATGAGACTGTGGAAAAAAAACAGAGCTACTGTTCCTTCAGGCATGTCGAGTTTGTGCAGGTAAACACAGATTATAATCAATATATATAAAATCCCAGTTTTTTATGTCACTAACGCTAAGAGATGCAACTTTGGTTCAAAGTTAGACATTAATTGTATTGTTTCCCTTATTTAGGTACTCTCCCGAAAATAGTAACACTTACCAAAGAAGAATGCGCAAATGACGGTGTGCACAAAAATATATTTATAGAATGTATGATCCCGTATACACACATTGGGATCCTGGCTGCTGCTACGTAGTTCGTGTACTGTGGTGATGCACAGTAGTTTTTTTTTATACTTTTGAATAAGTAAAATTGCCGTTAGCTTAGGTGCTTTGGAATTTAATTCCCGTCTTATGACGGGCTTTTACCCTAGTATGTTAATATTTTGGCGACCGTCGGATTGGCTAAGTGGTTGGAGCAGAAATTCTTAACCTGTGGTCGACGGACCCCATGAGGGCCCATGGATGAATTCTACAGGGTCTGTAGAGGGCCGGATTATCCATTAGGCTAAGGAGGCTGAAGCCTAGAGGCCCAGAGCTCTTGGAGGCTGCGCATAAGTTAAAAAAGAAAATGCATAGATTTATGTACAAAAAGAAAATTCATAGATTTATGTACAAAAAGAAAATGCATAGATTTATGTACAAAAAGAAAATTCATAGATTTATGTACAAAAAGAAAATTTTAGCACGTTGCAATTGCATTCATAACATTCTAAAAAGACAGATAAAACAAAAATAGCTCAAAAGACATAACGCACCCCGGAACTCATTACGGCGCATGGACTATTGTGTTTATCTTAATTACAATAGAAATAATACTAATAAACATCAATAAACAAGTTACGAACAAAAGAGGTAAGCAATGCTTACAAACTAACATACCAGTATATTAATAGTACTATTATTAATAATTCATTCATTCATAACCCTCCACTCCCAAAGGAGCATAGGCCTTCAACAAACACATGCCAAGTCCTCCTGTCACGTGCCATCATCTCAAGTTCTTTCCACGTTCTCCTCATAATTTTCACCTCTGTTTCCAGCTCTCGTCTCCATGTGCTTCTTGGTCTATCTCTGCCTTTCTTCCCCTGGGGGTTCCAGAACAAGGACTGATTATTAATAATACTTGCTGTATTATTAGCCTAATAGGTGAAAAAGGGGGTGGGGGGGGGGGGGGCCAAACATCACAAAGCCTAGAGGCCCTTATTGGAGAAGTAACATAAGACGAAGTAGTTAACGAGGATAAGAAACAGAAGTATTATAAGAAGAAGTAGTTACCGAGAAGAAGAAACAGGAGTAAGATAAGACGAAGTAGTTACCGAGAAGAAGAAACAGGAGTAACATAAGACGAAGTAGTTAACGAGAAGAAGAAACAGAAGTAACATAAGACGAAGTAGTTACCGAGAAGAAGAAACAGGAGTAACATAAGACAAAGTAGTTACCGAGAAGAAGAAACAAGAGTAACATAAGACGAAGTAGTTACCGAGAAGAAGAAAAAGAAGTAACATAAGACGAAGTAGTTACCGAGAAGAAGAAACAGGAGTAAAATAAAACGAAGTAGTTACCGAGAAGAAGAAACAGAAGTACCATAAGACGAAGTAGTTAACGAGAAGAAGAAACAGAAGACGAAGTAGTTAACGAGAAGAAGAAACAGAAGTAACATAAGACGAAGTAGTTAACGAGAAGAAGAAACAGAAGTAACATAAGACGAAGTAGTTGACGAGAAGAAGAAACAGAAGTACCATAAGACGAAGTAGTTAACGAGAAGAAGAAACAGAAGTAACATAAGACGAAGTAGTTAACGAGAAGAAGAAACAGAAGTAACATAAGACAAAGTAGTTAACGAGAAGAAGAAAAAGAAGTAACATAAGACGAAGTAGTTACCGAGAAGAAGAAACAGGAGTAACATAAGACGAAGTAGTTAACGAGAAGAAGAAACAGAAGTAACATAAGACGAAGTAGTTAACGAGAAGAAGAAAAAGAAGTAACATAAGACGAAGAAGTTAACGAGGAGAAGAAACAGAAGTAACATAAGACGAAGTAGTAACGAGAAGAAGAAACAGAAGTAACATAAGACAAAGTAGTTAACGAGAAGAAGAAAAAGAAGTAACATAAGACGAAGTAGTTACCGAGAAGAAGAAACAGGAGTAACATAAGACGAAGTAGTTAACGAGAAGAAGAAACAGAAGTAACATAAGACGAAGTAGTTACCGAGAAGAAGAAACAGGAGTAACATAAGACAAAGTAGTTACCGAGAAGAAGAAACAGGAGTAACATAAGACGAAGTAGTTACCGAGAAGAAGAAAAAGAAGTAACATAAGACGAAGTAGTTACCGAGAAGAAGAAACAGGAGTAACATAAAACGAAGTAGTTACCGAGAAGAAGAAACAGAAGTACCATAAGACGAAGTAGTTAACGAGAAGAAGAAACAGAAGACGAAGTAGTTAACGAGAAGAAGAAACAGAAGTAACATAAGACGAAGTAGTTAACGAGAAGAAGAAACAGAAGTAACATAAGACGAAGTGTTGACGAGAAGAAGAAACAGAAGTACCATAAGACGAAGTAGTTAACGAGAAGAAGAAACAGAAGTAACATAAGACAAAGTAGTTAACGAGAAGAAGAAAGAGAAGTAACAAAAGGCGGAATAATCACGAAAAAGAAAATATATAAGAAACAGAAGTACCATAAGACGAAGTAGTTAACGAGAAGAAGAAATATGTAGAAGAAACAGAAGTAACATAAGACGAAGTAGTTAACGAGAAGAAGAAATATGTAGAAGAAACAGAAGTAACATAAGGCTAATTAATCACGAAAAAGAACAACAGACATTTATAAGAAACAGAGGTAGACTGTTTGGTTTGGATTGGTTTTAAGCACTATCTTCATTGCACACGGACTACTCCATCAGTGCTGCGATCTCCTCCCTTAGATCACACAAGGAGGATCTCAGCACAGTGCACAAACTCCGTAACACCGGCTAGAACCCCAATGTGTATATAGGAATCACACATTTTATAAATATTGGTGTGGTGGGTAGGTTTCTAACTTTTAGTTTTTTGCCAGGGCAGCTATCTGAAAGAGATAAAGAACAAAGACAAAACATATCAGAGTGTCAAATTAATGTTTGTACATGCGCTATTACGTTAATTGAAAATCTTCCGTATTTTGATGTCGTTATTTTTTTAAGCCTCACATGACAACCCGGGTTCCATTATCTCATTTCCTCTGCTTATATGTGGGGGCCGCACATTTTAATGGGGATTGTCGAGGGATAATAAAAATGGGAAGTATGTTGTGTTAGTTTTGGAAGAGTACAGTAACCATGGTTCAACTACGTTGAAATAGAAAAATAATGATCTGGTTATGTGGTTAGGGTTGTTGTTTTTCAAAATTGTTAGTGCGCAAAAATTCGTGTTCAAACCCCTAATGGGTTGTAGTTAGAATAAATTGTGTCAATAATTAATTAATCTTCAGAATTTTCTTATGCGTCCGTCACAAAGTTTGTCCCATCTTTTTTACACAAATGTTGCAATCTTTTTCATGACTAGTTCTTGGAGTGAGGTACTGAATTGCGCGGATGTTGAAACAACGCCCGATTTTTGTTTTCAAAATAATTTCGGAAGTTTGATTATGCCAAAGAAGGGCGATTTTTACAAGATTGTACAAATTACAGAGGAATAATGTCACTATCAATGCCATGAAAAATATGAAAAATTGAATCCAGTGGACTTTGACTAAACAGCTAGATTTTGCCGGTGACCTGACTCTCCTGTCTCATAACCGATGAACGACAAAATGAAAATACTTGATGAGAGATCACAGCCCGTGGGTCTGAGCTTACTTACTTACTTAGTCGTTCTTCTTCTACCCCGGGGTGTAGAGGTTTGCCAGAGAGAACGGCATAATGTCCTATCGACGGTCTTCCCCCTGGCCTTGTTCCAAGCTAGTCCTCTGTCCTTCAAGGATTGTCTGATTGTGTCATCCCAGCGAACTCTGGGTCGTCCTGGAGGTCTGGATCTCTGGCTCTTGATTTCCCATTTTTGTCGTGGTAGCCGATTTTCTTCTATTCTTTATACATGGCCAAACCATCGTAGTTGGGACTATGGTATAAAAATACACATGGAGATGTGGCAGAGATATTATGATTAATAAATTTCAGATATTTATTCTTTATTCTGCACTTGCCTTTTACTTCTCTTTCGCTCTTTTACCCATCTCTTTTTCGCATACGCTCGATTGTTAAGATATACTCTCCCATTCATACCTTTGTCTTTTTCCTTTCTAATTTAGCAACGCATTTTATTGCTGTTAAGCTAGGTTCTTTGATGAGACCGAATCGTGTTAATTCGTTCTCGACAGGGATAAGAAGTAAGACTATCGTCTATTATTTTTCTCGGATCTGTCCGCCTATAATTAATTATTCTCGGTGAAAGATTTGAGATGAAAGACATTGATCGCTGGGAACGGCCATATGAAGCAGAACGTGTAAAACGCACACTGTGAGTTTTATTGCCGTTGTCTGATCAGATCGAGAGAACGTACTGTAGGTGTTAAGTCTGGTCTCGGTAAGGGTGTGTAGAATTCGTTTCATGCGTAGAATGAGCAAGGAAATATGTAAATCTGGACGTAGGTGCTAAGATCTGACAAATGAGTCGGGTCGGGTTATAGACGTAACCTTCCCCTGATTTCGGAGAGATATATACTCCAGAATTCTAACTTAATTCATCCAGTACAGCCAGAAAGACTAGAACCATCTAGCTCACGATTCCTAAGATCTCTGTTAATAGAAGCATCATTTAGTTGGTCGATTAGAGATCGTTTTACTTCTGCGCTAATGGTAGATATATATATCTAGTAGTGTTGAGTGATTTTAGTGGTAGATCGCATATTTCATTTTACATAGTTTAATTTCTGTGCAGAGTGATTAAATGATAAGTCAGTTATATTCTTTAAGTTACTGTGTTACAGTAGAGAGCAAAATAAATTAAAATTTCCAGCTAAAACTCATACAGCTATAAATAAATTTAATTTAATTGATAGTAACCAGTCAGAGAATATTTTAACTAACTAAGTAAATGCACTGATTCATCATTGAGTATTGACGAGATACTTATGTATTTCTAATTCATGATGATTGATTCTTTTAATGACTAGAATTTATTTCACGGAAGTTTTAAACGATGAGACAAGCGCTAAGCTTATAGTCTCTAACTTAAAGTTAATAACCGAAGTGAATATTATGTTTTACGCGAGGGTAGGATAGGATGTGTATAATATTATGTTTAAGTATTCTGTATGTTTCTTTTTCTTTATACAGTATTCTGGGTAAAGCCCAACATCTACCAGAGGTTTTTCAGTATATGAGAAGAACCTAGAAGAAACATTTTTGTAATTTAAATAAGTGAGTTTCCAAGTTACAACCTGTCTGGCATTGTGTTTGCATCCAGAAAAAGACAGAGTACTCATCTCACGAACTTTAATACTAAATGCAATAACTGTGCCTATCGAGCCAGATTATAATTCTTCCCAACAATCTCATTTTACATTCAGCCCCTGTGGCGAGAGAAAGTACAAACAGTAACATTTCCGACTTTTTGACTAATTGTGGTGGGACCAAGAATTTTACATTTGAGAGAAGTTACCAACCTGTCATTTTCCTAAGTAGTTGAAACCTCGTGATTCTGACACTTTGAGCCCGTTTAAACTTTCTTACCCAAACTGATTCAAGTGACCTTCACAGTAATCTTAACATATAATTGTGAAGTGAATGCTCCCCGGAACATTGGAAGAAACCTGTATCTGCAGAGCTGGGATTCTCTTTATCAAAAGAATACAGATTCACTGTAAAGAAGTGTCCTGAAGTTTGCGCCAGACGGCGAGAAACACCACGTGTGTAGGTATGAAAGTATGTCAGGGGCCCCTGTTGAATGAACAGAGAGAAAACAGAACGAGTGATTCTTTCATTTTTTATATTCATGCACCCACTTTGTAATTTCTTTATGCAATTTTTGTTGCAAATGCTGATTTCCTCTTAGGATAGATTAATATATCAACTCTGTTCTTAACTCTAGAGGGAAATCCTAGACCATAGCGTATAAATCTGTGACTCTTTGTGGATATAACTTTTCTTCTAACGGGTTTGTGGGCTTAACAGAGGGGGAAAGGATTACACCTATGAGTCTATAATTAGTCTTTTAGTAATTCAATTAACTTATGTGTATTTATATGTGCTTGATATTCTAATTTATTGTTGTGTTGAATTTTCGTATGATAAATAAACGTTACATAAACTTTATTCAAGTGTGTCGGTCAGCTCGTCCCAAAATATCTATATTCCATTGTTATAGTTTTCACGTCTGTGCGTCTAACTGTCGTCACTTATGTGTGTGTGTATGTGAGTGGTATATATGAATTACTATATGTTCTAATAGACTGTCTGACTAACTAGTTCTGTTGTAGAAGATAGGCTGACCGAGAGAAGCTTCTCGCGTTCAGGGACAGACTCTAATTAGTTTCCACTCATGAAAATCTATTTTCTTTACATTACCTCTCAATGAGCTATCACATGTTCTAATCTATTCAGAAGGGACAAATCTATGTCTTAATTCCCCTATCAAAAATCTACGACAGGAGACAACAAAGATGATGAGAATTAATGCAGAACACAATAACAGTATTGCACTTGAAGAAACGCCACTAACAGATGTAGAATCGTACACAAACATTGGCATCAATATAGACACTGTTGAAGGGACAGACACGGATATAAAAAAAAGAATACAGCAGGTTAGTGGAGCTTTAATTGCATTTGGGAAATATATGGAGATCAAAATAAATAAAATCAAACTCATAAATCAGAATCTTAAATTCAGATGTCAAGTTAGTCCTATTGTATGGCTCTGAAACATGGAGAACAACAAAGACAACAACGAAAAAGCTACAGACTTTCAGAAATAGGTGCTTGCGTAGAATATTGGGATTGAAGTGGTACGACAAGGTTACTGATGTGGAACTGCTGACAAGAACCAGACAAACGCCAGTGGTATGTAGTTCCCTATGGAGCTTGAAGCCACCCCAGCAGCTGGCCAAATTCTAGAAAGCCTGCACCAAAGCATTCACATTCTCTTACAGCAGTGGTTTGTGTATGTCGTAGATTTTTTGATAGGGAAATTAAGACTTGGGTTGGTCCCTTCTGAATAGATTTAAATAAGTGATAATCACAGTGAGAGGTAGTAAATAGAAACTGATTTCCGCGAGTGAGATGGTAAAAATTTATAGAGGCTGTCCCGGAAATCGAGAATCTCTCTCTCTTCCCGCCTATCTTCCACAACAGATCCAAAGGAGCCAGACAGTCTATAAAAAAATAGGTATATTAATATATATCTATCCACTCACGTGCCCGCACATACAATTGACAACAGTTAGACACACAGACGTGGGAAAACTATAACAATGATTATATAGATATTATGGGAACGAACTGACCACCACACTGAAATAAATGTAGGTATAGTTTAATTATCATAGTAAACTTACATCACAACATATAAAATACATCAAAAGCATACACATAGTCATAAAAATCAAGGAATGCTACAATCGTGATAGACCCGTTTGTATGGTCTTCCCCTGGATATATAGCTCACAGTCCCGTTAGAAGAAAGTGATAACCCCAAAGAGTTACAGATACATATGATTGAGTCTATGGTTTCCCCCTTTTAAGGTATGGACAGACTTGATACTCTGCTTTATTCTAAGGGTAACGATTGTTAGCAATAACTTGCATAAAGGAATTCAGGCAGCAAAAATGGGTGCCACATTACAACAATTAAGAAATCACTCAGTCCTGCATTCACTCTATTCATTAAGCAGTGATCACGTGCAGTTGCTCATACTCACAGCTTTGGTAGCCACTTCTGGGAAATACAATTTTTCAGGACATTTACCTACAGAATCGTCAATAGCAGCCTTGACCAAGAAATCCCCAGTTCCAAAAAGACGGGTTGAATTCTCTGCTTCACGGAACGATTCCTTTGGGGGAAAGGGGGGGGGGGGGTGCTTATTTGTCGAATGTCTGTTTAAGTCAATGTAACTGTCTTTTTCTCTTGTTGAGGTGATCACTGGCCCAAGACAGTATACATGTTGTTAGATGTGTAGTGCTGGCGTATAATGAACTGAGTGTGGGTGCGAATGAAAGCGCGAATGTGTTTAGGCTCGTATATATGTAGACACTGCAACCCCTACACTCACATGCAGTAGTCAAGGATGCTTGAACACTGCAGGCACGTTTCAAAACATTTATTGACGACAACACACATAGTAGCATCAACAGGAACAGTCATTGTAAACAAGGTCATGCTGACCGGAAATCGATAATAATACATCAGGCGTTCAAAGGGCTGGTAAACATTCCAATATTCGTGCATGGTCAATAATAATGTTATTCAATGACAGTTCAAAATGATGCCTGATCTCTCTGACTAAACGCGTCAGATACCTTAATCACCTTGACACATAGGTACAACTTGGCATTCCCCGCCAATTGCACATTATCAGGCTGTAGTACAATAGCCGAAAACACAGGCCTCGTTCTGACGTCGGCTGTGTACTGCTGATAAGCAGGTTACCATCAACCCTGCAATAATGCTTATGTGGACATAAATATGCCGCCAATCTGCGGCTCCCACAATATATCTTCGTCACTGGATTTCTGGATGGTATGAAGACTAATAGTCTTGGATGGCTACCTTGAGCACAACATATATGTTCTGTAATGGAGGACCGGTGAGTTGCAGTTCACAGACTAGGTAATCTTCTAACATGTTCTGCCACCGAAAGCGTAATAATGGAAAAAGTCGGTATTACCTGTAACCGAGTCCACAGAACCTAACAAGGAACTCTGCTGTCATTCCAACGCACAGAGATTCACTGGGGAAAACTGCCATCGCAGTCACTTCGAAGATTCTCCCCGAAAAACACAATGGACCCTTGGTCCCTTCAGAAATTCCAGGACACTTCACGGCTTGCCGGAAGTCTAACTCCACTCCCGCTTAAAAAACCCTGCCTATGGGCATCCGCCAGAACTGTCTACCTTTGACCCTAAAGGTCAAACACAATGAATGAATAAACAAGGGAAGACAACCCCTAATCAACCTGACATCGCAGGTAAAGACACAATTATTCTTATGATAAAAACATAAGCAAATAACTTGACAGATGACTCCGTCAAAAATGACAGCAACATATTACTACAACCCCCCTGTAAAAAAAAAATGAAATTTTTTTTTAAATATGTCCATGAGCAAGATTGCACAAGTATCACTTATGTGCTCATGAAAAAATGAACCTAATATCAGGTACAATAGACGCATAAACAAAGCGTCTGAAGAGGGTACAAATCATCTCCCAACGTAGGAGAA
Source organism: Oreohelix idahoensis (assembly GCA_024509875.1). NCBI lineage: Eukaryota > Metazoa > Mollusca > Gastropoda > Stylommatophora > Oreohelicidae > Oreohelix > Oreohelix idahoensis. The sequence goes on from JAMPIV010004275.1 coordinate 11,180, forward strand.
AATATTTCCTTTAAGCCAAACAAACTAAGGGGGTGCAATTAAAGAAACCTAAGTTGCTGGCAATACCAATCATATATCAAACATTACTAAATACTATAATTATAGCAATATACAAATGTCATGAATTACAATGCTATATTAGCAACATATCACTGATGGATGGACAAAATGAAATTTGTTAAATTATCTAAACATCATCCAAATACATTTGTATTACAACATATTAGGATATTAAGGACAGACAAAAGTCTGAAAGTGTATCAGGAGATCTAGGACACAAGATTTAAATGGAATCATGTGGGCATCTGGACAATATGTCCGCCATCACATTATCCGAACCACGGATAGCTCGCACCGTGAAATGGAAAGGCTGAAGAGCAATAGCATAACGAGTAGATCTCGAGCTCTTCAAATCCTTACTTTGCATAGCCGTAAGAGCTTTTTGGTCGGTTTCCATAAAGAAATGCGCGCCCAGAAGGAACCTTTGTAGCTTAAGAATGGACCAAACCATAGCCAACAATTCACGGTCTAAAACCGAGTAATTCCTTTCTGCCGCATTTAGCTTCCTAGAAATATACATTACAGGATGCAGAGTTCCTGAATATTCCTGCATTAGTGCCGCTCCAATCCCAGTGGAAGAGGCATCACTACGAAGAACAAAAGTCTTATCAATCGTTGGTAGTCTTAAGATAGGATGAGATGAGAACAAATTCTTAACCTGATCCAATGAAGATTGGCATTCCTGGGACCAACGCACCATATTAGGAGAACCTTTTTTCAATAACGATGAAAGTGGTGCCATAATGGAGGACAGATTCTCAATGAATCTTCCATAGAATTGTATCAATCCCAAGAGACTACGCACTTGCTTTTTTGTCTTCGGAACCGAGATATTTAATGTCTTCGAAATGTTTTGGTCCTCTGTCTTCAACAGACCATGACCAACTCGATGACCTAGGAAGGAAATTTCACTAAACCCAACAAAAGCTTTAGAGGGTTTTACAGTCAAACTATGCTCACGTAGAGTAGATAGCAACTCCTTTAGACCCAAATAGTGTTCTTCCCAAGTATCGCTGAAAAGACAGATGTCGTCTAAATATGCGATGACATCTGCACGATCTGATAGAATTCGTCGCATCATGCGCACGAAAGTCGCTGGGGCGTTCATAAGCCCGAAAGGCATAAAATTCCATTGAAACAGACCCCTAGGTGTCGAAAAAGCAGTGAGAGGTTTGGCGTGTTCCGTCAGTGGGACTTGCCAATAACCTTTCGACAAGTCTAGTTTAGTAAAGAATTTAGCTTTAGAAAGTCTAATAAGTAGATCATCTAATAATGGCATAGGTTCAGCATCGAACTTCGTAACTTGATTTAATTTGCGATAGTCAACGCAAAGACGTATGTTATTGTCTTTCTTTCGAACAATAACTATCGACGAAGAATAAGCTGAAGTGGATGGTTCAATTATTTGCAGTTGAATCATTTCATCCAATTCTTTCTCGACTTGTGCTTGAAAATGAATAGGTATTGGGTATGGTCTTACTCTGATCGGATTACGATCAGTAAGTATGATGTCATGTTCTATGACATCTGTGTGTCCAGGAATGTCGGTAAGGACATCCTGATATGATTGTAGCGTAGAGGATACTTGACGTTGCTCCTCAAAAGACAAGTTCGAAGAGATTGTAACGTCCCTCCACGATTCCGTTGAATTCAGTGGAATCGCAGGAAGAGGTAAGTTAACGTCAGAAAAAAATAGTTTCCTCATCCTGTATAACGGACAGGGATGACATGTGACCATGTTGGACTGGAGAGTCGTCCATCGCCTGGAAAATAGGCTGCAAATAGTCTGGACGTTCAATAAACTCTGTTAGCATATTTATATGGAAGGTTTTATGCTTTCCATCCACATCGACGATATAGTCGACATCGGAAATTTTGGAGACTATAGTGTATGGACCTTTCCATGAAATGAAAAGTCTGTTCTCTCTTGAGGGAAGTAAGACATACATGGATTATGTTGTTTCCAAGAAAAACTATTATCAGGTTGGTAACTTTTATTAAAGTTCCTATAGTCACTGGGATCAACATGTTGAGGACAATTAAATTCCCTCCAATTCTTTAAAGAAGAACCATCACGTGATGGACGCGTTTGGCAATGTCCACAATCACGGTTATTCCTCTTAATAAAGTTGCTTCTATTTTTCCCTGTACAATATGCTTAACAGGTACATCGTACTGATGAGCTTAGTACGATGGGTTATTAACAGTTCGTGTTTTTTCTTTTACCCACTTATCAGGAATCTGGGAATTCGATGCACGGTTTCCCACAAAGGAATCTTAACATGATACTTATCAAAACTCACTGTGATCCAAACGTTGATTTAACTTTGTTGGCCTGACGCCAACTCCCATTAGAGGCAGTATTGTTATTCCAGGTAAAACTATATTTTCCACAAAAATTTTTGTTCCCATATTGTTAATGTTACCATGAGCAATTAAGTTGCTTTGGATGTTTTTTCGTTATCCTCCCAAATAGAAATTGTTGCGGTGTGCATTCCCTAACCCCATGAATACGACCGATTATAAGATCCGCAATAGGATTAGGAAGAAGACATGCATGGACATCTCCTGTGAAGAAGGGAGTGTCAATCCTAATAATAGCAGTAGGATATTGTTACGTACATTTATTACCTAAGGGGGTAATCCCGGACTAGAAAATGTATGCAGCCAGTCTTGAGCATCAGTTTATATTATCGACGTTCGATATTCACGCACTGACGTGCTCAAAGCCTGTGGCCAACGGACGCACATGTAACCTAGTTGATGTAGTTTGTGAGTCATGTTTTGAAATTGGTGTCCCTCTGGCTGACTGTCCATCTTGTAAATTGTGTACCAATGGCATGTTGAAGGAAGCCATTTATATATTGTGATTTGGAATGGTCTTCAGGTCGAAGCCAATCGCAGTTATGTCACGGACCTCGCCCACTTCTTATTTTAATGCTGCATAAAAAAAGGCCCGCTCTACTATAATCTAGCGGGAAATTTTATCATTCTAGAATGGATCTACAGAGTCGCTTGCCTTTTAGATTTGGATCGTAAAAGAATTCCTGTTGATAGCTAGAAGAAGTTATATTGTTTACCTTATGCACAGTTTGAAATGCCGTACATGCTTCAATGCACACAAGTCGTGTGCATGGATGTAAAGAATTAGAGGGTATTTCCAACTGAAAGCCTTTAACTGAAGATAATCGTATATGACTTTGAACTTGTCCGAAATTATATGAGGTACAACCTATGTAGGATGAACGTCTTGGAATTTTAACAAATGTAATATGGAAGATTTCATCCCAGAGTATGAATACGTTACCATGATAGACGTCCTTGAAAGAAGGTCAACGGTCGTGACTGAGAAGGATATTATACGGTAACAGTTTTGTAATCCTTAGTCTATGGACAGAGGTCTTTACTAGAAGAGGATCTTCAGGAACTCACCAAGCTCGTCTTGGCAATAATTAATATATTATCGATGTGATCTTTGCGGATTGACGATGCTATTGAGCTCTTGTCACCACTTCAAATTGTCCGTTTGAAAAAAATCTATGTAAAGTTCCCAACTAGAACTTGTGTGCGGGGTGCAATTCCTTGACCCCATGAATACCAATTTCAAGATACTTGCAATTGGGTTTTCGTTTGAAAAACATTGTTGACATTTATTCCGTTGTAACCATTCGCGTTTCAATTCATCACTATGAAAACGACACCAACAGATATTCTTCTATGGTCCCATCAAATGTAACACATTTGACCACTTTTCCAGTGGCACAGCAAGGATCTATCAGAGACTGCCTAACCCCGACGGTAGTACATCCCGAATCGAAGAGTACTGAGACTAGCCTATCATTTATTAGACCTTTATGTAAGATGAGAGATCCTCTCCCATCATGCGCAACTGTAGCAGGTAGAGCAAGAAGAGGATGACCACAACTTAGAGTAGATACAGTCGATGAGTCGAACAATGTTAAGCATTGGGGGCATTCAGTTGCTCTCCCAAAATCGAAAGCACAACCAGTGATAGCCCTAGAGTTACCACTATCATTTACTGTATTACAGGCTCCATCAAACTCTTGTTGTGCAGCGTTTGCCTGTTGGAAAGGTCTTTTTTTGTTAAATATAGGTCTGCCTCGATTATCGTTTCCCCTGTAATTATTTCGACTATCATTTCCCCTGTAATTGTTATCATATTGCCTATTGTAATCATCATTCCGGTTTGAATCCCGGTTTCTAAATTCACCATCGTCATAATCTTGACGTCGAGAATGATTACCTCGAAAGTTCGAATAGTTATTATTTGGATAGCCTTTGCGAAAGTGTCTCAAATTATTACCACTAAAATTACGAGAACTACCATCTTGTCTCCAATTCATAGACGAAGAACCATCATGTGTTGGATTACTCCGCTTCTGAGTGTAATTCTGATTACTTCCCCTATTCCAGTTTTGTTGAGCACCCTGAAATTTTTTTTTGAAATTAGGGCCATATGGTGTTGCCGAAGCAGCTGGCAACCCTTCTTTCACTTTAGAATTGCTAACTGTAGCATGGGGATACGCGGTGGCATACTGACAACAGTATTCCTCCATATCTTTTAAGTTTTTAGGCTTACGCTCATGAAGGAATGCAAGAAAAGAATCATTAACAGATGACAAAACCTTATCTCGCAATAATAAGTCCATTAGACCTTCATATGTTTTCTCAGTCTGAGACAACTCAACCCATCGTGTAAATGTACGACGTATTTTTGTAACAAAATCAGAGAAATCTACTCCATTTTCTGGCAACATTGTCCTAAAACGAAGACGATAGTCTTCTTCTTTTAGTTGGTATTTTTTTAGCAATGCTGCTCTGACAACATCATAATTAGTCCTGTCATGTTCGTCTATTGTCATAAGAGTAGTCACTGTGTCACCTGTAAAAAAATTCCATCAGTTGTTCAACATATTTTTCTTTTTTTTTTATGTTATGCGTATCGCATAAAAATTGGAATCTATCTAGATAATCTGCTACGTCATCCTTTAAAGGATTGAAATGAGGCAATTTAATCCTATTAACAAACTCCTTTGTCGTACTCGAAGTTGTTTGCTGAGCACCCGTACTAGCCAATTTCAATTTCTCTAACTCCAAAGTTGCGAGTCTTTCATCAAGTTCCATTTTCTGTTTTCTTTCCTCATGTTCCATTTTCCTAATTTCAGCCTCAGCAGCAGCTTGAATTTTTTTTCTCCTCTGCAGCAGCTTGAAGTTTTTTGTCTTCCATTTCCATCTGGAATTTTCTATCATCAGCAGCAGCTTTTCTGTCCTCAGCAGCAGCTTGAGCTTTTCTCTCCTCAGCAGCAGCTTGAGCTTTTCTCTCCTCAGCAGCAGCTTCTCTTTGATACCTTTTCTCTTCAAGTTCTAATCTTCTATTCTCAGCATCTAGCTTCTTTAGTTCAGCTTCTGCTCTCCTTTGTTCAGCTTCTGCTTTCAATTTAATTTCCTCTTTTTGTTTCTTTTCTTCTGACTTTAATGCAATGGCGAATAGAGCAGATGAATATTCTTCCAATTCTTTACCAGACTTACCAAGGGTTAACCCTTGCTGGATGAAGAAATCCAATGTAGACATTCTGTCTAATGAGATCAGTAACCTGAAAAATTCAACAATTACCTTATCCCACTTCAATGGGAGACAAGTCTGAAATGCTAGACTTGTATACTCACTTCACTTTATTTCACTCTCTTAGTCTTAGACAAAGACCTTGTATGGTCCTCTTGTTTATAATGTAAAAAAAATCACTTGAGTACCTGTGGAAAATAATTCCTTTATATCCCACTCACTATGGGCACAAGTCTTTTTTATAAAGAACTTGAATATGTATTTCACCTTGTCTCAATCTTTGTGGATAACAAGTCTTTTATCAAAGAACTTGTATAAATATCTTATATAATAATATTTTATTAACAATCTCTATATGAAGAGTGTACCTTATCAATAATAATAATACATGACCAAGTGTATGTATGTAGACTGTGTATGACAATAATGTAGAACAATCATAAATACAAAGACAAAAATACAGAACAATGACCGAAAACGTTCGCGGAAGTCAAATAAACAATACAGCAAAAAGTAAAGAAAATGTTACACAAATGTGTAATGATGACCGCGAAAAATAAACAAGACAAATGGCAACACTGTTATAAACGAAAAGGTGTAAAGAAATAAACGGAAGGAATGAGAGAAGAACAGATACAAACAAAACTAATCGAAAATCAAAGAACGGAAAAATAACGAAAACAACACTAACTCATATCGTCACAGCTAAAAAAAAAAAATAGCAACAAAAGTCGCTAGCAAATTTCAATTAAGAAAATTGCAATCCCTAACGACACGCTCTCAATAGATAACCTCTATTACGTGGCATTTATCTAAAGGAGTCACCTTTACCCAACCAGCCCGCAAAAGAACACAAGAAAAATACACAACAATAGTACAATTAACATAAATAGCAATCAATTCAATGTGTTGCAAAATAAAGCTTAGTCACACATGATATTACAGTAACTAACTTGCTCCTTGCGAACACAGAAACAAAATGTCAAGCGCGCACTGAATGTCAAATCCACTGTAGCATAAAGTGGTATTCACGAACAAAAGTTACTATGACCTTCTCGTATCTTGCACATTGAATGTTTACAATTTCCACGTACTGTTTACAAACAGGAACTTGACCTCGAACAATGTAGCTTGAATGCTCGGGCGTAGAAAAGTCTGTTGTTGACTGAAACGTGTAAACGACCAGCGGTACCGTTTACAAAAAGGGACTCGACTTGCAGTTGTGGTCCACGTAGCAAATGCCTAGATGTTAACTTCAGTACTTGTCCTGTTGTGGTTTATGTAGCATTATAACATAAATGCTCGCACTGTTTATCTGGGTCAACAGTTGATGACCTATTTCTGTCCTGTGTAGACAAAACTTGAAAGCATAGAGTATGTGTGTTATTCTCAGTTGTCCACTTTGTTCCTCATGACATGTAGCACATGTAGAAATGTAAATTTCTGGACAACACTGGAGGCATAATAAATGTAGCATAAGTCAACGGAAATGTTAATTTCTCGCTCTGTCCAGCTTAAACCCACAAATGTAAGGTGTACTTGTCCTTCTCACGAAAATAGCCCCATCATCCAGAAGTGTAAGTAACCTGGTGGGGTGTCTGTTTAAGGCTGGCGTGCTGTGTACAATGATCTATATAGCCCCATCAGCTGGCCTACCAGAAATGTAAATTTCTGGGCCACACTGGCGACATCATAAATGTATCAGAAGAGCCCACGTAACTGGTTCACCAGAAATGTAACTGTCTTTTTCTCTTGTTGAGGTGATCACTGGCCCAAGACAGTAAACATGTTGTTAGATGTGTAGTGCTGGCGTATAATGAACTGAGTGTGGGTGCGAATGAAGGCGCGAATGTGTTTAGGCTCGTATATATGTAGACACTGCAACCCCTACACTCACATGCAGTAGTCAAGGATGCTTGAACACTGCAGGCACGTTTCAAAACATTTATTGACGACAACACACATAGTAACATCAACAGGAACAGTCATTGTAAACAAGGTCATGCTGACCGGAAATCGATAATAATACATCAGGCGTTCAAAGGGCTGGTAAACATTCCAATATTCGTGCATGGTCAATAATAATGTTATTCAATGACAGTTCAAAATGCCGCCTGATCTCTCTGACTAAACGCGTCAGATACCTTAATCACCTTGACACATAGGTACAACTTGGCATTCCCCGCCAATTGCACATTATCAGGCTGTAGTACAATAGCCGAAAACACAGGCCTCGTTCTGACGTCGGCTGTGTACTGCTGATAAGCAGGTTACCATCAACCCTGCAATAATGCTTATGTGGACATAAATATGCCGCCAATCTGCGGCTCCCACAATATATCTTCGTCACTGGATTTCTGGATGGTATGAAGACTAATAGTCTTGGATGGCTACCTTGAGCACAACATATATGTTCTGTAATGGAGGACCGGTGAGTTGCAGTTCACAGACTAGGTAATCTTCTAACATGTTCTGCCACCGAAAGCGTAATAATGGAAAAAGTCGGTATTACCTGTAACCGAGTCCACAGAACCTAACAAGGAACTCTGCTGTCATTCCAACGCACAGAGATTCACTGGGGAAAACTGCCATCGCAGTCACTTCGAAGATTCTCCCCGAAAAAACACAATGGACCCTTGGTCCCTTCAGAAATTCCAGGACACTTCACGGCTTGCCGGAAGTCTAACTCCACTCCCGCTTAAAAAACCCTGCCTATGGGCATCCGCCAGAACTGTCTACCTTTGACCCTAAAGGTCAAACACAATGAATGAATAAACAAGGGAAGACAACCCCTAATCAACCTGACATCGCAGGTAAAGACACAATTATTCTTATGATAAAAACATAAGCAAATAACTTGACAGATGACTCCGTCAAAAATGACAGCAACAGTCATATAAAATTTTCCAGGTACGAACGTTAATAGCAAGCACAGTGTCACTAGCTTAGTTTCTAGAAATAAGGAATGTCAGGTCGGTGGGTTCTTTCAGGCTAGGACTATAATCGGTCACCACATCACTTGTCAAACTCCGTCGGAATGTTACTGACGTTAATAAGTTACTTGCCACACAGGCTAAAAATGTACTAGAGTTTTTCTCAGGAAGAATTTAATATGGCGCGATAGGCCTGTTTCTTCATTTATCCTTTAAAGTACTCGTAAAGATTTTGCACCAAGTCACTCTAAGGAAAATGGGTTAGTTCTTCACAGGTATTTACTCTGTACTAACGCTGGCAAAGATTGGGTCACCCCAGTATTCACTGAATAAAGAAAAAGCACATATGAAATATGTTACGTATTATGTACTCAATATAACTTACGTTTTTTAAAATGCAAGCGTACAGCTTGACTTATCATTTAAAACTTCCCGTGCAATAAGTTATATATTTAAAAATCATCAGTCCTCATGAATTAGGAATACATACGTATTCCGTCAACACTCATGAGGCATCTAGCATTTATAAGTTAGTTTAGACAAATTGTTCCCGTCTGATTATTTAGCAGTTAAATTAAATTCATTATAGCTACATTGTTGTTTAGCTAGAAATTATAATTTATTCTGCTTTCCACTGAAACACGTCACTAGAAAATAATACAGACTATATAATTAAGCACTCTGCACCAAATCTAATTAGTGAAATATGAAATAAGCGATTATCACTTTAAACACTCACAAAATACTAGATATTATATATAATATTTACCTCCACACACAGAACTACAGACTAAACCATGAACTAGAATACTGCAATCTAATGGTAGTCTAGAACTCGGAAAAATGGCCAAGAAACTCAGACTTCGCCAAAACACAGATATTTGATCTAGCACAGCGATCTGTCTACTGCAACATTTTAGGAGTCAGAATTAAAATAAAGTTTAACATTCTGGTTATATCTATTACCAGACAAAGGGGTTCCACTTATTTCGCCAAACGAAATAATCTCCCCTTTCCGTCTAAAACACCTTACATCAACTAGAAGACTACCATGAATTGACACTCGTGCGTTTTCACACCTCACGCTGACCAGGCTAACCGTGAGTGCCTTGTCAGCTGGGATTTCCAGACAAATGTCTCAAACTGCGCCGAGGAGATGTCGGCTATCGCGCCTCACTGAGCGCTCAGCCGATGCAACTCGTTGTGGCAGGTGAAAATGCAGACAAATTTGTCGCCTATAGGTCTGGCGAAAGCGAATATTCACAGTGTATTTCGTCCGGTGCAGGGAATGCTGTAGACATATGTCTGCTCCTATGTCTGGCCAGACGAATATATTCACAGTTTCGTCCACTGACACCTAATGCAATAGAATGCATTTTAACGCTCTCTCTCTGACACGTTATGTCATAAATGCGTTTACCAGTATGAGAAAGAAAACGGTAAAGTTGAGAATGGGGAAGAAAAAATATTTTACGCAAACGAATGGATGCGAAAAATACAGGAAAAAGGTAAAGAGTGATAATAAAATAGAGGATACGGGTGAAAGAAAAAGAAGAGGATATAAGCAATTTATGATCAATAAACTTTCTGTGACAGTGTAGCCATTAGTTTTATATGACGGGGTTACCAACTTAATGCACAACCATCCTTCTTTCCTTCCTGCCTTCCTTCTTGCACTCCTGATCTCCTTGCTTCCTTTCTTTCTTACTTGCTTCCTTCTTTCCTTACTTCCATTTCTCATCATCCCATATTTATGATTTTTATTTTGCACCTGTACCTCGCCTTCTGTCCCAGCACTTTCTTTGCTTTCTTCTAGTGGCTCTGTATTAGTTAATCCTCTTTCTCTCCGTTTACGTTTTATTTTCCAAATTAAATAGCTTCTGGGTGGGTTGAATAGCGCAGACGTGGATGGTTTACGGCCCTTCCTACTGTTGTCAGATTACAGAAATCAATGCTTTTATATGTTGCCGTATTTTTGTTGTCATGACTTGTCGTCTTTGCTTTCACTCGTTATGTTATTTGTAGTCCATTTCTGCTGGGTAGTTATTGTGCGTGCAAACACATTTTTTGTCAACATGTTACTTTGTTTTGTTACTGTGGTATCACAAAGCTCCGACATAAACGTGAATATACGATTTTTTTAAACTTCAGTTTAACCGCTGGTAAAAGATATCTCAAGTCTTTCATGTTTCTAATTGTCTTCCTCAAATTTTCTCCTGCCATAGCCTCGAGGCCTAGCTTTCTTCAAAGCTTATACGGCAACAAAATGAAGTAGAAAAATGCCCCACTTATTGATTTCAACTTTCGTGTTTGTTTTAGCATGTGTGAAGTAATATTTTCTTTCACTTCTAAAAGCTGCCATTTTCACGTGATCCCTGTTATTCTTGGTATTCCCAGAACCTAAGGTTTTTATGATCTTTAGTGCGAGAGAAGCCATAGCATGTTGTCAGTTATCGCTCTAACAGAATATCCGAACAGTTTTATTACCATGACTACGTTAACATTAAGATTATTAAGGCGTCTTCTAAACTTTGTATACACTATAAATTATAATACCCCATGCAATTCCCGGGGGTCTCTGATGATACAAAGAAAGAATAGTACTACTGCACCCTAAGGCATCTCGTGCACGTCGACTAATATTGGGTTGTGCACGACGACTAATATGGGGTTGTGCACGTCGACTAATATGGGGTTGTGCACGTCGACTATTATGGGGTTGTGCACGTCGACTAATATGGGGTTGTGCATGTCGACTAATATGGGGTTGTGCACGTCGACTAATATGGGGTTGTGCACGTCGACTAATATGGGGTTGTGCACGACGACTAATATGGGGTTGTGCATGTCGACTAATATGGGGTTGTGCACGAAGATTGCAGTTTAATCATGCAAAACAAATTGCAACAGAAACCAAAGCTCCAAGAGCAAATGTATGCTGGATGCAGGGCTCCTGTAAGGGGACCAGCTGCAGTAGTGGTTCTATGCTCCGTAAGCAGCGCAAAGGAAAATAATGCTGACAATGATAAATTATACCAAACTATGTCATGATGCCTTTCACAAAATAATTTAGCATGGACGTTCGATTAGTACGGACAAATAAACATAAACATATTCATTTACGAGTGAATAAAATGTAAGAAATCCTACACTCATAAAAATAAGGAACCAAGGGCTGGAAAATACAAACCCATTCACATACTTAGGAAGCATAGTAATGTGGCCGTGTACGATGATGATGGTGATGATGATGATGTATAGTGGGTTCGTATCACTGCCCTAGACAGAAGCAGGTTATGAGTTGATGGTGTTACTGTTATCTATCGTTCTTGTCATGTACTGACAGTTAATCAAGTGTTGGTAACACTCAATATACCTGGGTATCTTGGAAACTCACACATTCCCGAAATGGCGACATTGTCACTCCCGTCCACATAATAAATACAACAACTGTCAAAGTGGCGTACCAAGCGATTAATCGACCAGGCGATATTTTCATACCTCTGTCACCACAGAAGCAAACACAAACCCCTGACATTATCGCCCGATGACACCTATCAATTGCGCTTGCCACTTCTCAAATATTACATAATTGGGAGACAGCCCATTCTAGCTCTTAACGCAAACGCGTTCAAAACCCGACTGCCTATATTTTGTAAAACAATTCCCAACGACAACTATTTCCCGAACATTCTGGAACAAAACAGTTCCCTCGAAATATAAATATCCTGTGCAAGCTTAACTTCGCTCAGCTAGCCAAACCAGAAATTCCAAACTAAAAGCACGACTTTTTCTCAAGGGGCGTAAAAACATTACTGTTAATGCCTGTCACATAATATCTTTTGTTGCGCACATGGACTTTGGTGGAATAAACATATATTTTGGTGCGCACATCAGCTTTCAAAGAAAATGGTGCAAAGGGGTGCAATGGAATGGAGTGAACAGGAAGCCTGACAGAGAAGGATGTCAGTTGGCCGGCTTTAGAAGCCGCATTGCATATTAATCGTGCTCTATTTATGGTTGCTGGCTTTTGTACAGCCTTGTTGTATAGTCTAGTGGTAGTAGGACTTGTTGATCCAGTCATATGGTTATTGCTGACAATGTATTGCTATTATTATTGAATTCCTACGTGTTTCATTGTTATTATTAAAAAGGGAGATTGTCAGCACGCCTTCGTGTACGCTTTGTGAATGGCGTTTATAAGTATGTTGCTTGTGTGACCTCTCGCAGTTTGATACGAGCTTAGAGGACAATGTCATGAAAGTGTAGATATTATACTGTGACATATTTTTGGGGGCTCGTCCGGGATGCCTAACAGGGTATTAGCTAACTTTTAGCCGATGTGATGAAGGTGAAAAATATTAGTTATCTTTAAAACTATTTATATTTGAATAATATCCTTTTGGATATAATTCCTAGTCTATCTCCTTTGTTGAGTTATAATTATTTAATATTATTCCAGCCGGGCGTTCTCCGGTAGTTAATAATTTAATTTTCAGTAAATGCATACTTTTAAAGTCCGCCATACATTCCTATATAGCTATTTCCTCATTCTTGCAATACCGTTCCAGCTAAACGTAATTCACATTTCCGCTGTCTACAAACTTCAAAGCAAGATCCGCCGAGTGTTATTACTGCGCTGTCTGTGTGTGGGTGTCACGTGGGCGTGTGTCGCGCTACAACCAAGCAAGTGTTAACAAATCTCGCTACATATATTTTGGGCTATTTCTCCATTTAACTGTTTGGATTAAAGTTGTCTTCTTTTGGCTTACGCGTCTCCAAGTTCAATTGTGAACAGGACCGGCCACAGAGACTAACGAACATTTTAATAGTAATTTTTAACTGGACTTACACATACCCAGATATATTTTGCAATTTATCAGCCCACTGGGGTGTGAAAGATATAACAATTCTCCGGACTTTTGATAGTCGTATCCAAGTGGATTTTAATCCAGAAGAGTTACGCTATTTCAGAATCGGCACTCACCAGAGCCAGCCGATAGGATTTACCATCATCATCAAGTAACAATAATTAACAGTTTTTGTAGCAATCAGATGTTTTCCTACTGTTTACTGTGAACACCAGCTCTCAGAGAGTTTCTGCATTAACTATTTGAGGTGACATTTGTTTATCCAGGAATCACCCACCAAATTAGGAGTTCCCCTTATAATATTTAATTACTGGAAGGAGGGACTGGGGCCCAATTTGGACGATAAAACCCACTGGATTATATCTATTCAGGCATTGCATACCCAAGAGACTTTTTCACCAACAGTAGTTGTTACGGGTCTTTATATGATTATTGTAGTCTTGCTACTCTGGCCAATATTACCTAGAGGTAGAAATGGTAGACCCCGAACACAGCTATCCAACTCCAAATACTCAACATCATCACCAAGGCCGAGTGGACAGTGAAACAACGTTTACTGTACAAAACACAGCTCCACGGGTATCAACTTGGCAGCCATTACAGCAGAATGCATAAAATGTATCGTCATGTAAAGATCAGTAGCTTCAGTCGCTAGTAACACTGTCCCCAACAGTTTTCCACATATTTATTTACTCAGTTCAAAGAAATATATATGCTTCCTTGCACATGCAGATATCTAGTACCCCTCAAAAACGATCTTGGAGTACAGACATTGGTATCATATATCATTCAAGCACACAATCATAAATATCTCAGGAGCTCAAACACAATACGTCCACTCGGCATGAAAAACACCAAAACTCTCTTGCCCCTTCTCTCCCACCAGTAATCTGTCTCAAGAGACCCCGCCAAGCATGACGGCTTAATGTAGCTCACCCGTCTGTTCCAGTGACCCGTGTACAAATAAACAAACACAGAGCCACGCTGAGCTAAACTATCGTATACACACCTGTTATGAATTTTAATCATAACAAGGTAAGAAGCGAATGTGTGGCCACGTATGAAAGAGAGAGAGTGAAATATTTTCTTTATTACAGGAAAATTTGTATCAGCTAAAGTTGTTTTAAATATTGTTTACTTTATTGGATAACGTTTAGTAGGAATTTTGTTCTTTCTTTACAGTCTATACTGTAACCTAGTGCTAACCTTTAACCTTTGGGGTTATTAACTTGTGGGTTCTTATCTTCTCAATAAAGGGGTAGGGCACAGGTATTCTGTTATTTTTCTATATAGATAATTCTGATGTATTTGATCTTTCTTCTCTTTTAGATATTCGATGTTGTAAAGTTTAATGATAATAAACAACAAATAACTAAACTTTGTGTGGTGGTCAGACCCATATCCATTTAACCATAGTTTTTCACGTTTGTGTGTCTTGGTGTCACATAGCTGTGTGTGAGTGCTTAGGTAAACCTATATTTCTAAAATATAGGGAGGTGCAAGATTGTCTTATACTAAATTATAGTCGTATAGATAAGCTGGACTAGAGAAACTACTCAGTCCAGAGACACAGATCTTCTCCTTACACTATCCACTCGTGAAACTCTATTTTCTTACACCTTTACTTCTCACGTGCTTATCACCATCCCCTATACTCAGGCTGGACCACAAATAACTTTAAAACCTATCTAAACGCGACAATGATCATGTAAAAAAAAATTACCGCAGAAACCACTGTTGCAAGAGCACGTGACTGCTAAGTGCAGGCTTCCTGCTAGGGGACCAGCTGCAGTGGCGGCTCGATGCTCCGTAAAGGGCGCGAAGGAAAATGATGATGTTGATGATGATGATGATGTCCCCTAATAAAAGGTGTAGTAAAAGGCGACTAAGAGGGGTTGATCGTGGCAACCTCATCAGGGCATAGAAATTGCTGTAGAAACCACCACAGTAATAGCAAATAAAGTGCTTCGGATACAGCTTCCTGCAACGGGTCCTAATGTAGTGATGCCCCCCCTTTTTGCTCCTCAAGCACCGAACAGGAAGAAGACGAAGAGTTAAATCTAAAGAGTTTGTAAGTTGCTACCCTGTGACTGAATTTGGATCAGTGACTTAACTATACCTCTACACCTCACGGTAGAAGGGGAACGACTAAGTAAGTAAGTAAGTAAGTAAGTAAGTAAGTAAGTAAGACTTAACTATAGCAGACCAGGAACCTCAAAATGTAAAAGAAACTACTACAGGACACACCGCTGCAAGAACATGTGAACGCTTGGGACAGGCTTTTTATAAGAGGACGAGCTACAATGGTGATGCTATGCTCCATAAGAAGCGAAAAGGAAAATGATGATGAATTACCAGACTACAAGGTCTTTTGTGGGTAGGCATTCGCCCTACTATAACTGACGGACCATGTATCTAGGTCAGGGTTTCTCAACCGGGATTCCACGGAACCCTAGGGTTCCACAAGAGGTCGCTAGGGGTTCCGCAAGAGATCGTGTTTGACCAAGGTCAGGGTTTCTCAACCGGGATTCCACGGAACCAATCCACAAGAATAATAATAATCGTGTTTGAACAAAAATAATAATAATAAACAAATAATAAACAAATAATAATAAACAAATAATAATAAACAAATAAATGTGTTGGTTTTTTTTTTAACTTTGCATTAGTGTTGATATCCTTTGTTGGGAGGAGGAGGAACCACACAACAAGAGTAGTCTAATAAGTTGGCCAAAATGAACAGATCCACATTCAAAAAATCATTCTCTACTCAAAAGAGCACTGACAATTTTTATTGGATTATTATATTTATAACTTACTGATCACGCTAAGGACCCGTCAGCTGTAGATATAATACGATTAATGCAGGGGTTCCATGAGACCTGAACATTATTTCAACGATTCCTGGATCCCCCAGGATAAAAAGGTTGTTAAAGGCTGGTGTAGGTTGAACGGCGCATCTAGCCAAAACGATGCAAGACTTTTTTTCTTTTTTAATAAAAAAAAGGGGGCAATAACTTATTTCATTCAATCTTGCATTACGCAGATGTTTGTTGAATTAGCATGTTTATTTTGCGCGGATTTCTCAGATGCCATCTTTGTCATTTTGTTCTAGGCTAGAAGACGACTGCGTTCTCGAAGATCCAATTAGTGACAGTAGCCATTATCTGGATAATATCTTACAGCCAAGTTCAATGTCAGCTGCTTCAGTTGTGCACCAAAACATTCTATGAGTCGGTCGCTTCCAAGCAGTGGCGTACTAGGATAGATGTGAGAGGGAGTGTGCCCCGACTGACAGCCAGTTGGTGGGTGTTATCGGACAGTATTATGATAGTACTGTTCTGTTAAAATCTACTTGCAAGCATAATGTATTTTTCTGTGTTTTAATTGGGGAGGGAGTGAGGTGCGGTGCCAAAGGGAGGATCCTCCAGAAGTGTCAACATATTTAAGTACGCCCATGCTTCCAGACATGAAAAACCTCCATATAAGCAGGACAAGAGTACACATATAAGCAGGGCAAGAGTACACATATAAGAAGGGCAACAGTACACATATAAGCAGGGCCAGAGTACACATAAAAGCACACTTGGCACGTGCTTAGGGCACCAGCACACCAGTTAATTGTTGATGATAGAATTGAATGCAATATAAATAACCATTTTGATCTGCATGTACGAGTATCTTCATTTGATAGTTGGGTCAACACTGGTATTTTCCCACTTTTTTTAAAGCTGTGAGCTGTTCATTATCCAGCCTAGGGATGTCTGTAATACAATTTTTCTGATTAAGGAAGTGTAAAAAATTGAAATTTTACAAAATAAAAAGGTAATTTTTTTTCTCTAGGTTAAATTCTTAGGCTTAATCATTTATTTCGCAATCAGGAAATCAAAAAGAAAAAGCAAACATTTAATATGATTGTAAATTTTATTCATGTAATGAAACCAATTTCTGTCTTACCTCAGTCATATCACTGCAACGCACAAGGACTTTTCTATTTGGACATGCGCCCTAATATAACCAACGGACAATGTGTCTAGGTTGAACGGGGCAAGCCTCGCTAAAACGAGGCAAAATTTTATTTTTAGAAACAAGTTATATCTTAATATTGTTTTGCTTTTTACTTGTAAGTTTTACATTTTGTAGGAATGGGAAGACCATACTATGTTCAGGGCTTAGAGCCCTAGAAGGTCTTAATCCGGCACTGCACATAAGGATCACTTTCAGAATGTCGCTCGTTGTAGCGCTCAATCCCTAATGCGCAAATAACCTCTACACGACGGTTACTCCGGCAAATACATTCTCTTTTGACGCCTCCCACATACAAAAACAACGTAAACGTAATGCTTCTAACATGTACAATTAATCTTTATACGACAGTCACCTGTATTATTTATAAAACGATCTCCCATGCACACAATGACATCTAAAGTTGACAGCAACATCCGGATATACAGGTGGACTCTAGAGACATTGTCACTTCCATCATGTAAAAGAAAGCGTGTTTATGGCTGACATTTCAACTATGCAGGAAATCTTTTCTCATCGTGTTTAAAAATTTATAACCAGCACATCACTGTCCAGTCCTTGACATATAAAGGAAAAGGCTTAGCGATAAAGCAAATCACCCACAATGTTCTTTTCTGAAACAAAAATTGAATTCCTGTATTGAGAAAATAATTTGTTTTTGTTGTTGTTGTTGTTTTTTAGCCTTATTTCCTGAACTTTATCAAAGCATTCGACTAATTTGGCGCAGACTTCCTTCAAAGAGACCAGCTGTATTGGTGCCCCGTGCTCTAAAGGGAGCAGAAATTGAATTGAAAGAAAATGTATAGGTACGATTTAGTGGAGCAGTGATGACGAGGGATCTTGATTGATTGCTTTGAAAAGAAATGTTGAACCACAGAAGTATCTAAGTTTCACTCACTTTTTTTTCTAATCGTGCTAGAGTACAATACAGGAAAATATAATACAATACATTTCTGAAAATAGCGTGGACTAGAAATGTTTTTGATTTTTCTGTCTTCCGGTTTTCTTTCCGCCAGTCGCTAGAAGTACGAGTCCAATGCAACACAAGAGGGCAAAAATGTTATGAGAATTAATTAAATATCTGTCTAAAATAGCAAAGCCTAGACAAGATGGGAGTAAACATTATGGCAATTAAATTTTCCCCACTCGATTCACTCAAGCAAACGCTCAGATTACCGATGTACGATCCATTCTATTTTAACTCTGTTTGGACTCTATTTTAAGATCATGTTTTCAGCTCGTGGTGTGGCCATACTACAACTAGTACTTGCAGAATCGTCTTGTATTTATTTATATTAAATTCCCCTTTTAACCGAGTTTTAAAACGAACATTCCTGTGGCGTCTTCCTTCCAGGCGCGTCTGCTGGGTGGTGAATGGTTAAACATCGTGTAGGTTAGCTGTGTAGGTACAGAGGTAGCCGTGTTCAAAAACAAGTAGGTATCACTGAGGTCAAGAGGAGGTATTTGTGCAGGGAGAAGTCGACTATCTGTATAAAACTCACCTAAAGCTTTATGATCTTACAGCCGCATAGATAAGTTGAGCCATAATCTCACCCCTCCCCCACTGGTTTGTATGTAAGACATTTTAATCTTTTGCTAGCAGAGATTCTTGTACATAAGCCAACGGAAAACAAGAGGAAATCACCGTCGTAGTCTGCCTTGCACAGTCGTGAATTAAACCAACTTCAATACAAAAAACAAAACGAACTTATATAAGTTCCAGATAGACCACTTGATCCTCTAGAGAGCACCATCTGCAGGATGTGATAACCAACTGTCATCAAGCTACTGTCAGCAAAGTTATAAAGATTCCTTGACCACAGGAGCTTGGAAAGGGAGGACACATGCGCAGAATGTTTTCTTTGTTTATGTATTTAGTGTTTGTTTTTTAAATTTTATTACTTACTCTGTTTTTGTTGGTTATTCACACGTCTTTGTCTTCTTCGTTGGTCCTTAGTCGCTGACTGTCAAAGCAATTGGTGAAAAATCACGCCTAGTGGCGTCTTGTAGAAGAGCAACAAAAAGTCTTCACTTTACTCGGTCGACAGCCATCCTTCGTGTAGTGCCCCAGCTCTGGTTCGTGCTTAGCATCTCCGCCTCCACTGTTCTCCGCCAATTGGCCTTTAGCCGTCCTTACTTCCAACGCAGTTCTGGTGACGGTGTCAGGGTCTCTTCTGGGGATGTGGCCAACCCATTTCCAACGTCTACCCGCTATGATGTTGCACATGTCCTCTTGGTGGCTCAGAGTTAGTAGTTCTTGTTTGGTGATGGTGTTAGGCCAGAAAATTCGAAGAAAAATTCCTTACGCAGGTTGTGTGGAAAGAAAACAATTTGGACTTTTTTGTTTGTTTGTTTGTTACTCTATTGCATTCTGCACCGTATAGCGGTACAGAAATTATGTAGCTCTCATATATATTTTTAATTTGGTGTTTGTACTGAACTGGGAGGATTTCCAAAAGTTGTTTAGGTTGGCGAAGGCTGTTCTGGATTTATTAATTCGGCTGCTGATGCCTTTGCTAGTTCCACCATCTCGTGTTACTGTAATAGGGAGTTCGTGTGTCAGAAATCCGGTTTCAACAATTTACATAAGGAAAAATAACGGACTATAAATTTAAATCAAAGGGCGAAAATCTATTGACTTATAAAATGGTAAGCAAAGGGAAGTAATACAAAATAGGCATTGTCACAGTATAATATCTACACTTTCATGACATTGTCCTCTAAGCTCGTATCAAACTACGAGAGGTCACACAAGCAACATACTTATAAACGCCATTCACAAAGCGTACACGAAGGCGTGCTGACAATCTCCCTTTTTAATAATAACAATGAAACACGTAGGAATTCAATAATAATAGCAATACATTGTCAGCAATAACCATATGACTGGATCAACAAGTCCTACTACCACTAGACTATACAACAAGGCTGTACAAAAGCCAGCAACCATAAATAGAGCACGATTAATATGCAATGCGGCTTCTAAAGCCGGCCAACTGACATCCTTCTCTGTCAGGCTTCCTGTTCACTCCATTCCATTGCACCCCTTTGCACCATTTTCTTTGAAAGCTGATGTGCGCACCAAAATATATGTTTATTCCACCAAAGTCCATGTGCGCAACAAAAGTTATTATGTGACATCTACCCCCTTCCCCAGAAAAGAAAACGGAGTTTTCTTCTCTCTGAGAGTAGTAGATTGCACACCAAACAACAAAATATTAGACAAGTTCAACCCAAAAAAAAACAATTTTACACTGGTGTACGTAGACGTCGTGCCTACGAACACATATATCTCATGTCCCAAAAATTACAATCTAGACAGAGCATCTGCCACGACATTAAGTCTACCCTCTAATGGGATAATTGTGAACTGGAACTGTTGTAGCAACAAGGCCCAACGAGTCAACCGTGAGCTTGTCGACTTCGAAGATTTCAAAAACAGTAGGGGTCGATGATCTGTCTGAAGTATAAACTGGGACCCTATCAAGTAGCGGGACAGTTTTGACACTGCCCATACTATAGCCAGACATTCTCTTTCGATTGTTGAGTACCTGGTCTCTGCCGGTAACAGTTTCCGACTAACATACATCACAGGATGTAGTGTACCCTCGTGGTCTTGCATAAGACATGCGCCAATTCCCACAGATGACGCGTCAGTCCGCAGTATAAAGGGTTTGCTCAAATCAGGCAAAAGAAGGATTGGTCGTCTGGAAAATAACTCCTTAATTTTTGATAATGCTTTCTCGCATTCTGCCGACCATACAACCCTGTTAGGCATCCCTTTACTAGTAAGAGAGGTTAAAGCATCAGAAATTGTAGAAAATTGAGGGATGAATTTGCGATAAAAATTGACAAGTCCCATCAGGCTTCTGACCTGCTTCTTAGTCCTAGGTGCCTGTAGTTCTAAAATTTTTGTAACCGTGCCAGTCTCGGGTTTTAATAGATTATTACCTACGATAAACCCCAAAAAACTCAACTCACTAAAACCGATACAAATCTTACTAGGGCGTGCCGTTAAACCATGCTTACGTAAACAACGCAACAGGGAAGACAACCCCGACATATGTTGTTCCCATGTTTCATGGAACAGGCAGATGTCATCGATGTACGTAATCACATCCGTACGATGACCTAGTAACTTTCTCATCATTCTGACGAAAGTTGCGGGTGCATTAACTAGCCCGAAACACATAAAATTAAACTGAAATAAACCCTTTGGGGTGGAAAATGCCGTCAAAGGTTTAGCCGACTCGACAAGAGGAACCTGCCAGTATCCCCTAGATAAATCCAGTTTACTAAAAAACCTGGCATGGGAAAGTTGCGTAAGGAGGTCCTCTTGGTTCGGTATTGGCTCAGCGTCAATCACAGTGACACTATTTAATTTACGGAAGTCGATGCGTGACATTTGGGGGAAATGTTGAATATTACCCCCTAGCCATTATAGAGGTGGATACACCCTTTATTTCTGGTCGGGTGCAGGCGTGTGTTCTTGAGGCTCCAGTGGTCGATTTGATTATAGGGAACGTGCATGGTGTTCGTGCCTGTACTCAGGCTGACATCACAAAATGGCAGGTCGAACGGTCAGTTGTGGCAAATGTGGTGGTCACAAGGGCGCAGACCAGATCAGACGACAATTCATTGGCGATACAGCGGGAACTACCGACATCTAACGCGGTCCCATGTATTGCCTCCACGAGTCCCGATGTACCAGCATCGGACTTTGTCCAGCAGCAGCGAGCTGATGGAACATTGCAGAAATGTTACATTTTGGCCCAAAATGGTGATGTAAAGTGCACGAAGTCGGCACGTTACTGGTTTGAGTTGAAAAATGATGTTCTTACCAGATGCTTTTCCAGCCAATTCGAATTCAAGCGCCAGGTGGTTGTGCCTGTCGCCTTTAGATCAAAGGTGTTGCAGGTGGCACACGATTCACCGTTTGCTGGACACATGGGGGTTGCAAGAACTTGCCATAGGGTTCTGTCACAATTCTATTGGCCGGCATACAACAAAGACATAAAGGTATACTGCAGGTCTTGCAGGGTATGTCAGCCAGTGACACATAAAGGCAAATTACCGAAGACTCCGTTGCAGGTTGTTGATTTGTCGGTTCGCCCCTTCCAGAAAGTTGCAATCGATATCGTTGGTCCTCTTTCTGTTGCATCAGATAGAGGCTTTCGTTTTATTCTGACAATGGTGGATCTGTGCACAAGATGGCCCGAGGCTGTGCCAATGAGGACTATCATCTCTCAGGCTGTGGCGGATGCGTTGCAGATGTTGTTCAGTAGGTTTGGGTTTCCCGAGGTGATACTGTCAGATAGGGGACGTCAATTCATTTCTAAGGAAATGGCCGAGATCACTAAATTGTTGGGCATTTCCCAATCGTTCACCAGCCCTTATCATCCCCAGTCAAACGGGGTATGTGAACGTTTTAATGGTGCATTGAAGGATATGTTGGCCAAGGTCACTGCTGAATTTCCTCAAGAATGGGATAAATTCCTTCCAGCAGTATTATTTGCCTATAGAGAGGCACCTCAGGAGAGCTCCGGGTTCTCCCCATTTGAACTATTGTACGGGGCGAATCCGAGGGGCCCAATGCACATTCTGAAAGATATACTGGTTGGTGGGCGTTCTGATGGGTCCTCCGTCTCCAGTTACGAATACGGCATAAACCTGCGTGACCGTATTGTCAAATCGTGTGCCGTGGCACGTGATAATTTATCCGTGGCGGGGGCGCGGTACCGACAATACGCTAACCGCGGATCAAAACTACTGTTCTTGGTTCCCGGTGAAGAGGTATGGCTTCTTCTTCCATCAAAGGAAGACAGTTTGAGCATTACATGGCAGGGGCCGTTTAGGGTGCTTAAGAAGGTAACGGATGTTGATTATTTAATCCAGGTTCGGAACAAGGAGAAGGTATTCCACATTAATATGTTAAAACCTTATATGGAACGGCCAGAGGCTCTAAAAGGGGTGGACACTAGGTTGTCTGGGGAGACTCCGAAGATGGCATGTTCTGTGGTCATTAATGAATTGGGTGACATGGGAGATGATATTAATCTCCAGCTGTCTCTCGTTCCCCTTGCTCCTTCTGAGTCTTGGGAGAATGTGCAGATATGTAACGACATAACGATAACACAGAAATTGGAGGCACGATCGGTCATTAGAGAGTTTAAGGATGTTCTCACTGATTTGCCGGGACGTACCGATTTGATCTGCCACAATATCATCCTGACGGACGACCAACCGATCAGGGTAAAGCCGTATCCGCAGCCATTACATTTCAAGTCGGCGATTGAAAAAGAACTAGATGACATGTTACGGTTGGGGATCATTTCTCCATCGGAGTCTACTTACTCCTTCCTTATGGTCGTGGTACGAAAGAAAAATGGGTCCTTGCGTGTCTGCATCGACTTCCGTAAATTAAATAGTGTCACTGTGATTGACGCTGAGCCAATACCGAACCAAGAGGACCTCCTTACGCAACTTTCCCATGCCACGTTTTTTAGTAAACTGGATTTATCTAGGGGATACTGGCAGGTTTCTCTTGTCGAGTCGGCTAAACCTTTGACGGCATTTTCCACCCCAAAGGGTTTATTTCAGTTTAATTTTATGTGTTTCGGGCTAGTTAATGCACCCGCAACTTTCGTCAGAATGATGAGAAAGTTACTAGGTCATCGTACGGATGTGATTACGTACATCGATGACATCTGCCTGTTCCATGAAACATGGGAACAACATATGTCGGGGTTGTCTTCCCTGTTGCGTTGTTTACGTAAGCATGGTTTAACGGCACGCCCTAGTAAGATTTGTATCGGTTTTAGTGAGTTGAGTTTTTTGGGGTTTATCGTAGGTAATAATCTATTAAAACCCGAGACTGGCACGGTTACAAAAATTTTAGAACTACAGGCACCTAGGACTAAGAAGCAGGTCAGAAGCCTGATGGGACTTGTCAATTTTTATCGCAAATTCATCCCTCAATTTTCTACAATTTCTGATGCTTTAACCTCTCTTACTAGTAAAGGGATGCCTAACAGGGTTGTATGGTCGGCAGAATGCGAGAAAGCATTATCAAAAATTAAGGAGTTATTTTCCAGACGACCAATCCTTCTTTTGCCTGATTTGAGCAAACCCTTTATACTGCGGACTGACGCGTCATCTGTGGGAATTGGCGCATGTCTTATGCAAGACCACGAGGGTACACTACATCCTGTGATGTATGTTAGTCGGAAACTGTTACCGGCAGAGACCAGGTACTCAACAATCGAAAGAGAATGTCTGGCTATAGTATGGGCAGTGTCAAAACTGTCCCGCTACTTGATAGGGTCCCAGTTTATACTTCAGACAGATCATCGACCCCTACTGTTTTTGAAATCTTCGAAGTCGACAAACTCACGGTTGACTCGTTGGGCCTTGTTGCTACAACAGTTCCAGTTCACAATTATCCCATTAGAGGGTAGACTTAATGTCGTGGCAGATGCTCTGTCTAGATTGTAATTTTTGGGACATGAGATATATGTGTTCGTAGGCACGACGTCTACGTACACCAGTGTAAAATTGTTTTTTTTTTTGGGTTGAACTTGTCTAATATTTTGTTGTTTGGTGTGCAATCTACTACTCTCAGAGAGAAGAAAACTCCGTTTTCTTTTCTGGGGAAGGGGTAGATGTCACATAATATCTTTTGTTGCGCACATGGACTTTGGTGGAATAAACATATATTTTGGTGCGCACATCAGCTTTCAAAGAAAATGGTGCAAAGGGGTGCAATGAAATGGAGTGAACAGGAAGCCTGACAGAGAAGGATGTCAGTTGGCCGGCTTTAGAAGCCGCATTGCATATTAATCGTGCTCTATTTATGGTTGCTGGCTTTTGTACAGCCTTGTTGTATAGTCTAGTGGTAGTAGGACTTGTTGATCCAGTCATATGGTTATTGCTGACAACGTTTTGCTATTATTATTGAATTCCTACGTGTTTCATTGTTATTATTAAAAAGGGAGATTGTCAGCACGCCTTCGTGTACGCTTTGTGAATGGCGTTTATAAGTATGTTGCTTGTGTGACCTCTCGTAGTTTGATACGAGCTTAGAGGACAATGTCATGAAAGTGTAGATATTATACTGTGACAATGCCTATTTTGTATTACTTCCCTTTGCTTACCATTTTATAAGTCAATAGATTTTCGCCCTTTGATTTAAATTTATAGTCCGTTAGTTTTCCTTATGTAAATTGTTGAAACCGGATTTCTGACACACGAACTCCCTATTACAGTAACACGAGATGGTGGAACTAGCAAAGGCATCAGCAGCCGAATTAATAAATCCAGAACAGCCTTCGCCAACCTAAACAACTTTTGGAAATCCTCCCAGTTCAGTACAAACACCAAATTAAAAATATATATGAGAGCTACATAATTTCTGTACCGCTATACGGTGCAGAATGCAATAGAGTAACAAACAAACAAACAAAAAAGTCCAAATTGTTTTCTTTCCACACAACCTGCGTAAGGAATTTTTCTTCGAATTTTCTGGCCTAACACCATCACCAAACAAGAACTACTAACTCTGAGCCACCAAGAGGACATGTGCAACATCATAGCGGGTAGACGTTGGAAATGGGTTGGCCACATCCCCAGAAGAGACCCTGACACCGTCACCAGAACTGCGTTGGAAGTAAGGACGGCTAAAGGCCAATTGGCGGAGAACAGTGGAGGCGGAGATGCTAAGCACGAACCAGAGCTGGGGCACTACACGAAGGATGGCTGTCGACCGAGTAAAGTGAAGACTTTTTGTTGCTCTTCTACAAGACGCCACTAGGCGTGATTTTTCACCAATTGCTTTGACAGTCAGCGACTAAGGACCAACGAAGAAGACAAAGACGTGTGAATAACCAACAAAAACAGAGTAAGTAATAAAATTTAAAAACAAACACTAAATACATAAACAAAGAAAACATTCTGCGCATGTGTCCTCCCTTTCCAAGCTCCTGTGGTCAAGGAATCTTTATAACTTTGCTGACAGTAGCTTGATGACAGTTGGTTATCACATCCTGCAGATGGTGCTCTCTAGAGGATCAAGTGGTCTATCTGGAACTTATATAAGTTCGTTTTGTTTTTTGTATTGAAGTTGGTTTAATTCACGACTGTGCAAGGCAGACTACGACGGTGATTTCCTCTTGTTTTCCGTTGGCTTATGTACAAGAATCTCTGCTAGCAAAAGATTAAAATGTCTTACATACAAACCAGTGGGGGAGGGGTGAGATTATGGCTCAACTTATCTATGCGGCTGTAAGATCATAAAGCTTTAGGTGAGTTTTATACAGATAGTCGACTTCTCCCTGCACAAATACCTCCTCTTGACCTCAGTGATACCTACTTGTTTTTGAACACGGCTACCTCTGTACCTACACAGCTAACCTACACGATGTTTAACCATTCACCACCCAGCAGACGCGCCTGGAAGGAAGACGCCACAGGAATGTTCGTTTTAAAACTCGGTTAAAAGGGGAATTTAATATAAATAAATACAAGACGATTCTGCAAGTACTAGTTGTAGTATGGCCACACCACGAGCTGAAAACATGATCTTAAAATAGAGTCCAAACAGAGTTAAAATAGAATGGATCGTACATCGGTAATCTGAGCGTTTGCTTGAGTGAATCGAGTGGGGAAAATTTAATTGCCATAATGTTTACTCCCATCTTGTCTAGGCTTTGCTATTTTAGACAGATATTTAATTAATTCTCATAACATTTTTGCCCTCTTGTGTTGCATTGGACTCGTACTTCTAGCGACTGGCGGAAAGAAAACCGGAAGACAGAAAAATCAAAAACATTTCTAGTCCACGCTATTTTCAGAAATGTATTGTATTATATTTTCCTGTATTGTACTCTAGCACGATTAGAAAAAAAGTGAGTGAAACTTAGATACTTCTGTGGTTCAACATTTCTTTTCAAAGCAATCAATCAAGATCCCTCGTCATCACTGCTCCACTAAATCGTACCTATACATTTTCTTTTAATTCAATTTCTGCTCCCTTTAGAGCACGGGGCACCAATACAGCTGGTCTCTTTGAAGGAAGTCTGCGCCAAATTAGTCGAATGCTTTGATAAAGTTCAGGAAATAAGGCTAAAAAACAACAACAACAAAAACAAATTATTTTCTCAATACGGGAATTCAATTTTTGTTTCAGAAAAGAACATTGTGGGTGATTTGCTTTATCGCTAAGCCTTTTCCTTTATATGTCAAGGACTGGACAGTGATGTGCTGGTTATAAATTTTTAAACACGATGAGAAAAGATTTCCTGCATAGTTGAAATGTCAGCCATAAACACGCTTTCTTTTACATGATGGAAGTGACAATGTCTCTAGAGACCACCTGTATATCCGGATGTTGCTGTCAACTTTAGATGTCATTGTGTGCATGGGAGATCGTTTTATAAATAATACAGGTGACTGTCATATAAAGATTAATTGTACATGTTAGAAGCATTACGTTTACGTTGTTTTTGTATGTGGGAGGCGTCAAAAGAGAATGTATTTGCCGGAGTAACCGTCGTGTAGAGGTTATTTGCGCATTAGGGATTGAGCGCTACAACGAGCGACATTCTGAAAGTGATCCTTATGTGCAGTGCCGGATTAAGACCTTCTAGGGCTCTAAGCCCTGAACATAGTATGGTCTTCCCATTCCTACAAAATGTAAAACTTACAAGTAAAAAGCAAAACAATATTAAGATATAACTTGTTTCTAAAAATAAAATTTTGCCTCGTTTTAGCGAGGCTTGCCCCGTTCAACCTAGACACATTGTCCGTTGGTTATATTAGGGCGCATGTCCAAATAGAAAAGTCCTTGTGCGTTGCAGTGATATGACTGAGGTAAGACAGAAATTGGTTTCATTACATGAATAAAATTTACAATCATATTAAATGTTTGCTTTTTCTTTTTGATTTCCTGATTGCGAAATAAATGATTAAGCCCAAGAATTTAACCTAGAGAAAAAAAATTTCCTTTTTATTTTGTAAAATTTCAATTTTTTACACTTCCTTAATCAGAAAAATTGTATTACAGACATCCCTAGGCTGGATAATGAACAGCTCACAGCTTTAAAAAAAGTGGGAAAATACCAGTGTTGACCCAACTATCAAATGAAGATACTCGTACATGCAGATCAAAATGGTTATTTATATTGCATTCAATTCTATCATCAACAATTAACTGGTGTGCTGGTGCCCTAAGCACGTGCCAAGTGTGCTTTTATGTGTACTCTGGCCCTGCTTATATGTGTACTGTTGCCCTTCTTATATGTGTACTCTTGCCCTGCTTATATGTGTACTCTTGTCCTGCTTATATGGAGGTTTTTCATGTCTGGAAGCATGGGCGTACTTAAATATGTTGACACTTCTGGAGGATCCTCCCTTTGGCACCGCACCTCACTCCCTCCCCAATTAAAACACAGAAAAATACATTATGCTTGCAAGTAGATTTTAACAGAACAGTACTATCATAATACTGTCCGATAACACCCACCAACTGGCTGTCAGTCGGGGCACACTCCCTCTCACATCTATCCTAGTACGCCACTGCTTGGAAGCGACCGACTCATAGAATGTTTTGGTGCACAACTGAAGCAGCTGACATTAAATTTGGCTGTAAGATATTATCCAGATAATGGCTACTGTCACTAATTGGATCTTCGAGAACGGAGTCGTCTTCTAGCCTAGCACAAAATGACAAAGATGTCATCTGAGAAATCCGCGCAAAATAAACATGCTAATTCAACAAACGTCTGCTTAATGCAAGATTGAATGAAATTAGTTATTGCCCCTTTTTTTATTAAAAAGAAAAAAAGTCTTGCATCGTTTTGGCGAGGTGCGCCGTTCAACCTATACTAGCCTTTGTCAACCTTATTATCCTGGGGGAACCGGGAATCGTTGAAATAATGTTCAGGTCTGATGGAACACCTGCATTAAAATTATTATATCTACAGCTGACGGGTCCTTAGCGTGATCAGTAAGTTATAAATATAATAATCCAATAAAAATTGTCAGTGCTCTTTTGAGTAGAGAATGATTTTTTGAATGTGGATCTGTTCATTTTGGCCAACTTATTAGCTTACTCTTTTCGTGTGGTTCCTCCTCCTCCGAACAAAGGATATCAACACTAATGCAAAGTTAAAAAAAAAACCAACACATTTATTTGTTTATTATTATTTGTTTATTATTATTTGTTTATTATTATTTGTTATTATTATTTGTTTATTATTATTATTTTTGTTCAAACACGATCTCTTGCGGAACCCCTAGCGACCTCTTGTGGAACCCTAGGGTTCCGTGGAATCCCGGTTGAGAAACCCTGACCTAGATACATGGTCCGTCAGTTATAGTAGGGCGAATGCCTACCCACAAAAGACCTTGTAGTCTGGTAATTCATCATCATTTTCCTTTTCGCTTCTTATGGAGCATAGCATCACCATTGTAGCTCGTCCTCTTATAAAAAGCCTGTCCCAAGCGTTCACATGTTCTTGCAGCGGTGTGTCCTGTAGTAGTTTCTTTTACATTTTGAGGTTCCTGGTCTGCTATAGTTAAGTCTTACTTACTTACTTACTTACTTAGTCGTTCCCCTTCTACCGTGAGGTGTAGAGGTATAGTTAAGTCACTGATCCAAATTCAGTCACAGGGTAGCAACTTACAAACTCTTTAGATTTAACTCTTCGTCTTCTTCCTGTTCGGTGCTTGAGGAGCAAAAAAAAAAAGG
The DNA here is from genome assembly GCA_024509875.1 of Oreohelix idahoensis. Classification (NCBI taxonomy): domain Eukaryota; kingdom Metazoa; phylum Mollusca; class Gastropoda; order Stylommatophora; family Oreohelicidae; genus Oreohelix; species Oreohelix idahoensis. The sequence goes on from JAMPIV010004275.1 coordinate 41,399, forward strand.
GGGGGGGGGGAATCACTACATTAGGACCCGTTGCAGGAAGCTGTATCCGAAGCACTTCATTTGCTATTACTGTGGTGGTTTCTACAGCAATTTCTGTGCCCTGATGAGGTGGCCACGATCAACCCCCTCTTAGTCGCCTTTTACTACACCTTTTATTAGGTGGGCATCATCATCAGCATCATCATCAACATCATCATTTTCCTTCGCGCCATTTACGGAGCATCGAGCCGCCACTGCAGCTGGTCCCCTAGCAGGAAGCCTGCACTTAGCAATCACGTGCTCTTGCAACAGTGGTTTCTGCGGTAATTTGTTTTACATGATCAGTGTCGCGTTTAGATAGGTTTTAAAGTTATTTATGCTCCCGCCTGAGTATAGGGGATGGTGATAAGTACGTGAGAAGTAAAGGTGTAAGAAAATAGACTTTCACGAGTGGATAGTGTAAGGAGAAGTTCTGTCTCTGGACTGAGTAGTTTCTCTAGTCCAGCCAATCTATACGACTATAATTTAGTATAAGACATTCTTGCACCTCCCTATATTTTAGAAATATAGGTTTACCTAAGCACTCGCACACAGCTATGTGACACCAAGACACACAAACGTGAAAAACTATGGTTAAATGGGTATGGGTCTGACCAACACACAAAGTTTAGTTATTTTGTTGTTTATTATCGTTAAACTTTACAACATCGAATATCTAAAAGAGAAGAAAGATCAAATACATCATAATTATCTATATAGAAAAATAACAGAATACCTGTGCCCTACCCCTTTATTGAGAAGATAAGACCCCACAAGTTAATAACCCCAACGATTAAAGGTTAGCACTAGTACAGTATAGACTGTAAAGAAAGAACAAAATTCCTACTAAACGTCATCCAATAAAGTAAACAATATTTAAAACAACTTTAGCTGATACAAATTTTCCTGTAATAAAGAAAATATTTCACTCTCTCTCTCTTTCATACGTGGCCACACATTCGCTTCTTACCTTGTTATGAGTAAAATTCATAACAGGTGTGTATATAATAGCTTAGCTCAGCGTGGCTCGGTGTTTGTTTATTTGAACAAGGGTCACTGGAACAGACGGGTGAGCTACGTTAAGCCGTCATGCTTGGCGGGGTCTCGTGAGACAGATTACTGGTGGGAGAGAAGGGGCAAGAGAGTTGTGGTGTTTTTTCATGCTGAGTGGACGTATTGTGTTTGAGCTCCTGAGATATTTATGATTGTGTGCTTGATTCATATATGATACCAATGTCTGTACTCCAAGATCGTTTGTGAGGGGTACTAGATATCTGCATGTGCAAGAAAGTACATATGTTTCTTTGAACTGAGTAAATAAATATGTGGAAAACTGTCGGGGACAGTGTTACTAGCGACTGACGCTACAGATCTTTACATGACGATACATTTTATGCCATCTGCTGTAATGGCTGTCAAGTTGATACCCGTGGAGCTGTTTTTTGTACAATAAACGTTGTTTGACTGTCCACTCGGCCTTGGTGGTGATGTTGAGTAGTTGGAGTTGGATAGCTGTGTTCGGGATCTACCATTTTTACCTCTAGGTAATATTGGCCAAAGTAGCAAGACTATAATAATCATATAAAGACCCGTAACAACTACTCTTGGTGAAAAAATCTCTTGGACATGCAATGCCTGAATAGATATAATCCAGTGGGTTTTATCGTCCAAATTGGGCCCCAGTCCCTCGTTCCAGTAATTAAATATTATAAGGGGAACGCCTAATTTGGTGGGTGATTCCTGGATAAACAAATGTCACCTCGAATAGTTAATGCAGAAACTCTCTGAGAGCTGGTAATCACAGTAAACAGTAGGAAAACAACTGATTGCTACAAAACTGTTAATTATTGTTACTTGATGATGATGGTAAATCCTATCGGCTGGCTCTGGTGAGTGCCGATTCTGAAATAGCATAACTCTTCTGGATTAAAATCCACTTGGATACGACTATCAAAAGTCGGTAGAATTGTTAAATCTTTCACACCCCAGTGGGCTGATAAATTGCAAAATATATCTGGGTATTTGTAAGTCCAGTTAAAAATTACTATTAAAATGTTCGTTAGTCTCTGTAGCCGGTCCTGTTCACAACTGAACTTGGAGGCGCGTAAGCCAAAATAAGACAACTTTAATCCAATCAGTTAAATGGAGAAATAGCCCAAAATATAGACCAAAATAACGCCTAAATAGACCCAAATAAGACCAAAACAATGACAGCTGATCGCCGTTTGATCAGGTCATGCCTAAGGATGGAGAAACATCATGAAAAGAATGCTACTAATATATATTTACATATAAGCACACGGTGTCTCTAGCCTATTCCTATCAGGTCAGTTTTTTTCTAGCACGGCGTCTCCAGATCAGGTGACGGTATGTGCCCTCCCCGCTCTTTCTGAGCGCGCTAACAATCACCGTACGATGTCAGTTATTATTTAATTTATCCATATGCGCACTTTAACAAATATCGCCTGTCGCTAAGTACTATTAGATTGCGTCTGTTTGTCAAGTCGCATGATATTTAAACAACAGCCACTTACTAAATTACACAAAATGAAATAAACGTGAATTCTATTCCGTCAATTATCCGTCGCGCCTATTGTATTAATTAGTCAACTAAACGTCTCTTTCTGTGTGAGAGATGATAGACTGTGATATAGAGGCTGTCTCTGAAAAATCGAGGAAATCTTCTCTCTTTCACCTATCCTCTACGACAGCTTTTAAGGCGCCAGACAGTCTAAACACAGATACATATATTACATATATATATTTCTATCTACTCACGGGCACGCACATACACGTGACGACAGTTAAACACACAGACGTAGGAAATCTATAACAATGAATATATATACTAGAACGAGCTGACCAACGCACTGATATAGTTCAAGAGAGATTTTAATTATCATCTAAAAAAATCTTCTCACAACACCAAAAAAAAAATACATCAAGGAAAAACATATACAAATAGTCATAAAATTCAAGAAAAATGCTACAAGGATGATAGCCCCGTTATGATCTTAACTCTAGGTTTAGCCCACAGCCCCGTTAGGATGACAGATGATGGCCCAAAGAGTTATAGATGCATATGGTTAGGGTCTAATATTGTCCCCTTTCTTGAAGGTAAGAACTGACTTATGACAGCAGTATCTATTCTAAAGGAACAATTAACTTAAGCAGCAAGTCTTTCATAAGGAAAAATTACAAAGTGAGTGCATTAAACAACGAACATCCTTCCGTCGGTTCTTTCATCAGGGTACCCTGGCTTTCATGCTTACCTAAAAAACTTGATGTTGATCACCGTCTGGCGCAACCTTAGGACACTTCTCTACAGTGAATCTGGATTTTTTGGATAAAGCGAATCCCAGCTCTGCAAATACAGGTTTCTTCCACTGTCTTCGGGGAGCGTTCACTTTACCAGTTTAAATTGTAGATTTACTGTTAATGTCACTTGAATCAGTTTTGGGTAAGCGATTTTAAACGGGCACACAGAGTCTAAAACACGAGGATTCCCTTACTTTGGAAAAAAGTTGACCAGTGGACAACTGCTCTCAACAGATAGTCTTGGTTCACTATCCACTCTTTCGATAATGTCGGAAATGTTAATGGTATTTCTTGAAATTTATTCTCGCCGCCAGGCAGCATGTATATTTCAATTTGAGAAGAAATATGAACTGGCTCAGAAGCCCAGGATAAACATTAGTATTTAGCAACCGTTAGTGGGATTGGTATTACTGTTTATCTCTGATGGCACATGCACTGTCAGACCAGTGTTACTTGAAAAAAAAAACCACGTGGTTAAAGAAAGGAAATGTCTATGCTTCTCACAAGTATGTCTCTTTACTAAACGCCGGCAAGTTGGGTTCACCCAGTATTCACTGAATGAAGAAAAACAACATATAATATACTATACAGAATATGTACTCGTTATAATCTTACATTTTAAACGGCAAGCCTACAGCTTGACTTATATTTAAAGCTTCCCGTGAAATAAGTTATATAAAAAAAATCCCTCATCATGAATTAGGAATATCTGCGTATTTCCGTCACCACTCATGATGCATCTAGCATTTATAAGTTTGTTTAGAAAAATATACTCGACTGAGTAGTTAGCAGTTAAATTAAATTCATTATGGCTACATGTTTGTTAAGCTAGAAATATAATTTATTCTGCTTTCCACTGAATGCGTCACTAGAAAATAATACAGACATATAAATTAATCGCTCTGCACCAAATCTAACTAGGGAAATAAATAAACGATTAACCACTTTAAACATTTCGCAAAATACTAGATATACTAGATATAATATTTTACCTCAAACAGAACTACGTATCACAACGAAACTAAGAGACATCACTTATAAGTTTAAGTGTTCTAGAACGAAGTGACCACGTCTACTGTAAAATGGAGAATGAGTGAAGTTAGTTTCAAACTCGGGCCAATATCTTAAAATTAGACAAAAGCCCCAACTTATTTCGCAAACGAAATAATCTCCCCTTGTACGTGTAAAACACCTTACGTCAACTAGAAGACACCCATGAACTGACACTTCTACTACTTCACGCCTCACGCTGATCAGCATGCCGTAACTGCCATCAGTGACCGAGAGTGCGCGTGTCAGTTGCAAATCTCAGACAACCGTCTGCAGTGCATGGGCGATTTCCACACTCCGCCGGAGCTATTCTGACGAAAGCTCTCATAATTGCTGCAAAATGTAGACAATCCGTCTGCCGGCCATGTCTGGCGGAGTGAATTTTCACGCTACAGGCCCAGAAACTAAGCCGAAGAAACACCGTCCCAGGGGGAAACTGTAGACAGCTGTCTGCTGGGACGTGTTCTAACACTAATGTCAGTCCGCCCAGGGACTTCACGTCTTATGCAATAATTGCGTTACTAGTATTAGAAACGAAACAGGTAAACGTTAGGAATGAGGATGAAAATATATTTTTCGCAAACGAATGGATGCAAAAAAAATACAGGAAAAAGGTAAACTGCGATAATAAAATTAGAGAATATGGGTGAAGGAAAAAGAAGAGGATATAGGCAATTTATGATCCAAACTCCTGTGACAGAACGTCCCCCCTTTAAGATATGGAAGCACTCCATGTCTACGTTATGGGAATAAATTTCCTATATCCGTAGCTTCAGTGTGTCTGTCTTCTTCCCTCTCATCTCCCCCTCCATCTCTCTCCAATTCCTACTCAAGTCTACTCCCCAAAGTGTCCTTCCTCTGGAATGTCTCCCATGCGCGCTTGAAAGAGCGTCGCCGCTTCTGACATTTTTGAAAGATTTCGTGCAATTGCAGTGGAATATCCCTGCCACTATCGTCATCTTCGTCAGTTTTGGCGATCGTCAGGAGATGGTCGGAGGTCGGCACTGGTCTTTCCAAGTATCTCTTTAAGAGATTTAAATGGAAAACCTTTTCCTTTCCTTCAATAGAGATCTGGTAGTTAGCCTTAGAAATCTTTTTCAGGACGGTAAACGGCCCTTGCCATCCGATCCTCAGTTGGTTGTTTCCGGTAGGGAGTAACACCAAAACTTTCTCTCCTGCTTCCAGTTCTCTCTCTTTCGCGACTTTCCTGTATCGGTTAGCGTGCTTTGTGCGTGCTCGCTTAAAGTTAGTCGTTGCTAGGTCCCATCCTAGTTTCAACCTTTCCTTTAAATCCGACACATATTTACTTGCTGAGACAACTGTCTCATCAGCCTTCTGGTCTGTCAGCGACCAAAGTAAGGCTTCAAGCGGGCCCTTAATGGGTCTGCCGAATAAAAGCGTAGCTGGCGGAAATCCTGTGGAAGTATGAGGAGATTCTCTGTAGCCAAAATAAAGCTGCAGGAATACAAAGATCCCAATCTTCAGGTTTCACTTGTGCCAGTTTACTTAACATCATGTTGAGGTTTCCGTTAACACGTTCCATTAGCCCATTTCGGCCAGAGTATAAGGCTTAGTGTGGATGTGTTGGTCCTCAAGATCTTAACGATCTCATCCATCAACAGGTTTCGGTATGGAGATCCGTTATCCGTCAACACTTGCTGAGGGAATCCCAACCGAGTGAAAATCTGCACGAGGGCTTCTGCGACATGCTTGGCATCTGCGCATGTTAGCGGGATAGCTTCTGCCCATAAAGTGCATGTATCGACTAAGGTCAGGATAAACCTGTTCCTTCTTTTAGTCCTTTCTAAGGGCCCTAAAATGTCGATCACAACCCGTTCGAATGGTGTTCCCACTATTGGCATTTCACCCATGTGGACTGGGGGTGCCCGTTGCTTGGGTGGCACACGTTGGCACTGGGCACAGGATTTGACATACCTGATAATATCAGTATTTACTCCTGGCCACCAATAATGAGTGGTTATCCGTTGGTTTGTGGCGTTCTGTCCCATATGTCCGCTGAAGGGAAGAGAGTGCCCCATTTCTAGGATTTGGCTTCTGTACTGTTTCGGTACTAGGAGCTGGTTGTAACCTTGGTCAGGCTTGCCCGTTCTGCGATAAAGTACGCCATCCTTAGAAAAAAATGTCCCCGTGCTGTCTGGGTTCCTTAGCCATGGGCAGTTTCCTACAGCAGGGTGCCAAAGTAGGGTCCTTGTATTGCGCTTCTTTAAGTTCCATGGGTAACAAATTAGGCGCAGGCTCCCGTTCCTTCTTGGTTTGCCCTCTTGTAGTTACTGCTGCCACAATCGGCTCTTCCGGTTTCCCAATAGACACGTATCTACCGCCAAGTATGACTGGGTAGATGGGGTCATCCATAACAGCCGCTTTGATCACACCTCTGACAAAGTCAGAGTGTATCTCCACCAATGCGATGGGAAGCGCTGTAGGTGCATCACTCTTTGAAACTCCACAAAGTTGGACGGTCTCTGCTGTCTCTTGACCGGGTTTAACCAGGTTTCTGGCAACAATGCAATCATAAGAAAGCCCCGTGTCAAATAAACAAAGACTTTGAGAACCGTTCAATATAACGGTACCTCGCGTTGCGGGAGTATCCCCAACAGGTTGGGAATCACTGTCAATAATTCCACCTTGCGAGACTGTTAATAAGCATCCGATGCGTTTAGGCTCGGTGTGCTCACTCTGATCATATGTCCCGTGCTCAGGGGTTCTCCCTTTGCCACCTTGTCCTTTCTGGCTGCGCTGCCATGTAGGGCGGTCGGGTTGATCAGACTGCTTGGGGTGGTTGAGGTACTTGTTCTTGTAGAACTTGGATTTTTCAGGAGGGGGGTTTTGAGGTCCAGTTTCTCTGTGATTATTCTGGTTAGAAACATGAGAAGATTGCTCTAGATTATTTTTTCGAAAATGCTCCTCTGTCGGTTTCCGTTTTTTGTCGCCGGTAGTTCAGCCAGCGCATTTTGATAACGCTCAGACTTCTCTAAGATGTCTTCAAGTTTTTCTGCCCCCTGCTCAGCTAGAAATCTCCGGGTATCTGCAGACAATGTGTTCTTTATTTGTTCTGTTAAAACAAATTCCTCAAGACCTTCATAGGTAGAGGGGAGCTGTGAAAGCTCAAGGCACTTTGTTAGGTATCCCTTCAAACGAGACGAGAACTGTTGAAAAGTTTCAGAATTCTCTTTCCTGCTGTTGCGAAACAGTTGCAGAAATTTGCGAGCGTTCATTTCAAAGCGCTCCAGTAACGCTTTCTTCAACAGATCATAGTTGTCTTGTTGGCTGCTTTCCAGTTTGGCGTAAACATCATACGCAGAACTTTTCAAAGCCTGGGAAAGCTTCATGTTCCAACGCGACCTCTCTAAACCGTACAGAGTTGCAATTTTCTCAAATTTTTCTAGATACGTGTCAATCTTTTCGTTAGGACAAGGGAAAGACTCTAGCGGAAAAGACATAGCAGTGAGATGAGTAGATTGAGTGTTAGAAGGATCAGTTAAAGAAGAATGAGGAGAAGACTCTCCATTGCTGGAGGTAGAGGCAGCACCCCGACTTTGGAATTCTAGAGTTTTAAGAGCCAACTCATGCTGTCTCTCTTTCTCTCTTTCCTCATGCTGCATTGCGAATTTCCATCTCCTCTCTTTTCCTCATGCTTCTCTCCTTCTCTGCTTTCCTTCGCATCATATCTCTCAAGTTCGTCTCTCTTTTGCTGTCTCTCCTTCCAGTCTAATCTTTCGCTTCGTCCCCTGCGGATTTCCATTTCTCTCGGCCATCTTCTGCTGAGACTAGTAGAAAGAAAACGAAAAAAAGTCTTCCTGGCTTCTTTCCACTTTAGCTTCTGCTTAACCCTTTCTCTCTCCAAAATCATATCTCTCGAGTTCGTTCTCTGACAAACGCTTTCGCTTCCTCTCCTTCCAGTGCACCTCCTCTCTCGCTTCGTCTCTGACGGAGTTGTCTAAGCTTTGCCCTCTCGGCCATATTAAGTCAGTCGCTGAGACTAGTGAGAAAGAAAAATCCAGGAAACGTGGATACACTGGTTCCTACCACTTACGTTCGAAAAAAAATACCAAAAATCAAAAGATGATATACTTAACCCTGGGATACCTCCTCCAAAAATAAAATCTAACTATCGCTGCTATTAATCGGCAATAAAGCACCTAATGCAAACACGACTACGCCAACTAAATGGTAGTTAAGATTACTTCTGAAAAATAAGTTGCTACAGTGGAAACAAAATAATTATTGCAAAAATTAAAGAGAAAAATAATCCCTTAATTTTAAAATCCACTATAAGTTCGCCCCTGAAGTCAGATCGGGTAAGGGAGGCAATTAATCTGGACGAAAGAGTCCGAAACGCACTCCTTAACTTAGTTCAAACACCGTTCTGCCTCAGTACCCAGTGAATGTAATACACTCACCACTTTACCAGCGTTTAGTATTACAAATCAACAATTAACATATATTCCGACAAAATCCACCTGTAACTCAAATGTATATTATTCAAAATGCTGTGGAAAAAAAACTTATCAGTTTGTGTGGTCAGCACGCCCGTAAACAGATCGTTAGTCTAGGGGATAAATTATTTAAAGATATAACAACTCACAAGACATCAAACTCTTACTCTATTTCAGAATAAAGAATCTTAAGTACAAAATCCAGATAGACGAGTCCACATTTGTCGTACTCGTCTTCCTATTCTAAGTTCAAAAATCCTTCGGACGAGACCACATTTGTCGTACTCGTCTTCCTATTCTAAGTTCAAAAATCCTTCGGACGAGACCACATTTGTCGTACTCGTCTTCCTATTCTAAGTTCAAAAATCCTTCGGACGAGACCACATTTGTCGTAGATTTTTAGATAGGAGAATTAAGACTTGGGTTGGTCCCTTCTGAATAGGTTAGAATAGGTGATAGACACAGTGAGAGTTAGTAAAAAGAAAAATAGAATTTCCACAAGTGAGATGATAGACTGTGATATAGAGGCTGTCTCTGAAAAAAATCGAGGAAATCTTCTCTCTTTCACCTATCCTCTACGACAGCTTTTAAGGCGTCAGACAGTCTAAACACAGATATATATATATTACATATATTTCTATCTACTCACGGGCACGCACATACACGTGACGACAGTTAAACACACAGACGTGGGAAATCTATAACAATGAATATATATATACTAGAACGAGCTGACCAACGCACTGATTTAGTTCAAGAGAGATTTTAATTATCATCTAAAAAAATCTTCTCACAACACCAACAAAAAAATACATCAAGGAAAAACATATACAAATAGTCATAAAATTCAAGAAAAATGCTACAAGGATGATAGCCCCGTTATGATCTTAACTCTAGGTTTAGCCCACAGCCCCGTTAGGATGACAGATGATGGCCCAAAGAGTTATAGATGCATATGGTTAGGGTCTAATATTGTCCCCTTTCTTGAAGGTAAGAACTGACTTATGACAGCAGTATCTATTCTAAAGGAACAATTAAATTAAGCAGCAAGTCTTTCATAAGGAAAAATTACAAAGTGAGTGCATTAAACAACGAACATCCATCACTTTCACTCGGTTCTTTCATCAGGGTACCCTGGCTTTCATGCTTACCTAAAAAACTTGATGTTGATCACCGTCTGGCGCAACCTTAGGACACTTCTCTACAGTGAATCTGGATTCTTTGGATAAAGCGAATCCCAGCTCTGCAAATACAGGTTTCTTCCACTGTCTTCGGGGAGCGTTCACTTTACCAGTTTAAATTTTAGATTTACTGTTAATGTCACTTGAATCAGTTTTGGGTAAGCGATTTTAAACGGGCACACAGAGTCTAAAACACGAGGATTCCCTTACTTTGGAAAAAAGTTGACCAGTGGACAACTGCTCTCAACAGATAGTCTTGGTTCACTATCCACTCTTTCGATAATGTCGGAAATGTTAATGGTATTTCTTGAAATTTATTCTCGCCGCCAGGCAGCATGTATATTTCAATTTGAGAAGAAATATGAACTGGCTCAGAAGCCCAGTATAAACATTAGTCTTTAGCAACCGTTAGTGGGATTGGTATTACTGTTTATCTCTGATGGCACATGCACTGTCAGACCAGTGTTACTTGAAAAAAAAACCCACGTGGTTAAAGATAGGAAATGTCTATGCTTCTCACAAGTATGTCTCTTTACTAAACGCCGGCAAGTTGGGTTCACCCCAGTATTCACTGAATGAAGAAAAACAACATATAATATAATATACAGAATATGTACTCGTTATAACTTACATTTTAAACGGCAAGCCTACAGCTTGACTTATATTTAAAGCTTCCCGTGAAATAAGTTATATAAAAAAAAATCCCTCATCATGAATTAGGAATATCTGCGTATTTCCGTCACCACTCATGATGCATCTAGCATTTATAAGTTTGTTTAGAAAAATATACTCGACTGAGTAGTTAGCAGTTAAATTAAATTCATTATGGCTACATGTTTGTTAAGCTAGAAATATATAATTTATTCTGCTTTCCACTGTATGCGTCACTAGAAAATAATACAGACTTATAAATTAATCGCTCTGCACCAAATCTAACTAGGGAAATAAATAAACGATTAACCACTTTAAACATTTCGCAAAATACTAGATATACTAGATATAATATTTTACCTCAAACAGAACTACGTATCACAACGAAACTAAGAGACATCACTTATAAGTTTAAGTGTTCTAGAACGAAGTGACCACGTCTACTGTAAAATGGAGAATGAGTGAAGTTAGTTTCAAACTCGGGCCAATATCTTAAAATTAGACAAAAGCCCCAACTTATTTCGCAAACGAAATAATCTCCCCTTGTACGTGTAAAACACCTTACGTCAACTAGAAGACACCCATGAACTGACACTTCTACTACTTCACGCCTCACGCTGATCAGCATGCCGTAACTGCCATCAGTGACCGAGAGTGCGCGTGTCAGTTGCAAATCTCAGACAACCGTCTGCAGTGTACGGGCGATTTCCACACTCCGCCGGAGCTATTCTGACGAAAGCTCTCATAATTGCTGCAAAATGTAGACAATCCGTCTGCCGGCCATGTCTGGCGGAGTGAATTTTCACGCTACAGGCCCAGAAACTAAGCCGAAGAAACACCGTCCCAGGGGGAAACTGTAGACAGCTGTCTGCTGGGACGTGTTCTAACACTAATGTCAGTCCGCCCAGGGACTTCACGTCTTATGCAATAATTGCGTTACTAGTATTAGAAACGAAACAGGTAAACGTTAGGAATGAGGATGAAAATATTTTTCGCAAACGAATGGATGCAAAAAAAATACAGGAAAACGGTAAACTGCGATAATAAAATTAGAGAATATGGGTGAAGGAAAAAGAAGAGGATATAGGCAATTTATGATCCAAACTCCTGTGACAGAACGTCCCCCCTTTAAGATATGGAAGTACTCCATGTCTACGTTATGGGAATAAATTTCCTATATCCGTAGCTTCAGGGTGTGTGTCTTCTTCCCTCTCATCTTCCCCCTCCATCTCTCTCCAATTCCTACTTAAGTCTACTCCCAAAGTTTCCTTCCTCTGGAATGTCTCCCATGCGCGCTTGAAAGAGCGTCGCCGCTTCTGACATTTTTCAAAGATTTCCTGTGATTGCAGTGGAATATCCCTGCCACTATCGTCATCTTCGTCAGTTTTGGCGATCGTCAGGAGATGGTCGGAGGTCGGCACTGGTCTTTCCAAGTATCTCTTTAAGAGATTTAAATGGAAAACCTTTTCCTTTCCTTCAATAGAGATCTGGTAGTTAGCCTTAGAAATCTTTTTCAGGACGGTAAACGGCCCTTGCCATCCGATCCTCAGTTGGTTGTTTCCGGTAGGGAGTAACACCAAAACTTTCTCTCCTGCTTCCAGTTCTCTCTCTTTCGCGACTTTCCTGTATCGGTTAGCGTGCTTTGTGCGTGCTCGCTTAAAGTTAGTCGTTGCTAGGTCCCATCCTAGTTTCAACCTTTCCTTTAAATCCGACACATATTTACTTGCTGAGACAACTGTCTCATCAGCCTTCTGGTCTGTCAGCGACCAAAGTAAGGCTTCAAGCGGCCCCTTAATAGGTCTGCCGAATAAAAGCGTAGCTGGCGGAAATCCTGTGGAAGTATGAGGAGATTCTCTGTAGCCAAATAAAGCTGCCGGAATGCAACAATCCCAATCTTCAGGTTTCACTTGTGCCAGTCTACTTAACATCATGTTGAGGTTTCCATTAGCACGTTCCACAAGCCCATTTCCGGCCGGAGTATATGGCTTAGTGTGGATGTGTTGGGTCCTCAAGATCTTAACGATCTCATCCATCAACAGGTTTCGGTATGGAGATCCGTTATCCGTCAACACTTGCTGAGGGAATCCCAACCGAGTGAAAATTTGCACGAGGGCTTCTGCGACATGCTTGGCATCTGCGCATGTTAGCGGGATAGCTTCTGCCCATAAAGTGCATGTATCGACTAAGGTCAGGATAAACCTGTTCCTTCTTTTAGTCCTTTCTAAGGGCCCTAAAATGTCGATCACAACCCGTTCGAATGGTGTTCCCACTATTGGCATTTCACCCAAAGAGACTGGGGGTGCCCGTTGCTTGGGTGGCACACGTTGGCACTGGGCACAGGATTTGACATATCTGATAATATCAGTATTTACTCCTGGCCACCAATAATGAGTGGTTATCCGTTGGTTTGTGGCGTTCTGTCCCATATGTCCGCTGAAGGGAAGAGAGTGCCCCATTTCTAGGATTTGGCTTCTGTACTGTTTCGGTACTAGGAGCTGGTTGTAACCTTGGTCAGGCTTGCCCGTTCTGCGATAAAGTACGCCATCCTTAGAAAAAAATGTCCCCGTGCTGTGTGGGTTCCTTAGCCATGGGCAGTTTCCTAAAGCAGGGTGCCAAAGTAGGGTCCTTGTATTGCGCTTCTTTAAGTTCCATGGGTAACAAATTAGGCGCAGGCTCCCGTTCCTTCTTGGTTTGCCCTCTTGTAGTTACTGCTGCCACAATCGGCTCTTCCGGTTTCCCAATAGACACGTATCTACCGCCAAGTATGACTGGGTAGATGGGGTCATCCATAACAGCCGCTTTGATCACACCTCTGACAAAGTCAGAGTGTATCTCCACCAATGCGATGGGAAGCGCTGTAGGTGCATCACTCTTTGAAACTCCACAAAGTTGGACGGTTTCTCCTGTCTCTTGACCGGGTTTAACCAGGTTTCTGGCAACAATGCAATCAAAAGAAAGCCCCGTGTCAAATAAACAAAGACTTTGAGAACCGTTCACTATAACAGTATCTTGCGTTGAGGGTCTATCCCCAACAGGTTGGGAATCACTGTCAACAATTCCGCCTTGCGAGACTGTCAATAAGCATCCGATGCGTTTAGGCTCGGTGTGCTCGCTCTGATCATATGTCCCGTGCTCAGGGTTCTCCCTTTGCCACCTTGTCCTTTCTGGCTGCGCTGCCATGTAGGGCGGTCGGGTTGATCAGACTGCTTGGGTGGTTGAGGTACTTGTTCTTGTAGAACTTGGATTTTTCAGGAGGGGGGTTTTGAGGTCCAGTTTCTCTGTGATTATTCTGATTAGAAGCCTGAGAAGATTGCTCTAAATTATTTTTTCGAAAATGCTCCTCTGTCGGTTTCCGTTTTGTGGCCGGTAGTTCAGCCAGCGCATTTTGATAACGCTCAGACTTCTCTAAGATGTCTTCAAGTTTTTCTGCCCCCTGCTCAGCTAGAAATCTCCGGGTATCTGCAGACAATGTGTTCTTGATTTGTTCTGTTAAAACAAATTCCTCAAGACCTTCATAGGTAGAGGGGAGCTGTGAAAGCTCAAGGCACTTTGTTAAGTATCCCTTCAAACGAGACGAGAACTGTTGAAAAGTTTCAGAGCTCTCTTTCCTGCTGTTGCGAAACAGTTGCAGAAATTTGCGAGCATTCATTTCAAAGCGCTCCAGTAACGCTTTCTTCAACAGATCATAGTTGTCTTGTTGGCTGCTTTCCAGTTTGGCGTAAACATCATACGCAGAACTTTTCAACGCCTGGGAAAGCTTCATGTTCCAACGCGACCTCTCTAAACCGTACAGAGTTGCAATTTTCTCAAATTTTTCTAGATACGTGTCAATCTTTTCGTTAGGACAAGGGAAAGACTCTAGCGGAAAGGACATAGCAGTGAGATGAGTAGCTTGAGTATTAGAAGGATCAGTCAAAGAAGAATGAGGAGAAGACTCTCCATTGCTGGAGGTAGCGGCAGCACCACGACTTTGGAACTCTAGGGTTTTAAGCGCCAACTCATGCTGTCTCTCTTTCTCTCTTTTCCTCCTCTCATCCTGTTGTCTCTCCTCTCCATTTCTCATGCTGTCACTCCTTCTCTTTCTCTCTTTCCTCATGCTGTCTCTCCTTCTCTCTTTCGTTCACCCTGCGGATTTCCGTTTCCTCCTCAATCCTCTTCTGCTGTCCCTGACGAGTCTTCCGCTTCTTTCCCTAGCTTCGGCTTATTTTCTCTCCGCGTCATATCTCTCGAGGTCGTCTCTGACAAACGCTTTCGCTTCCTCTCCTGGGATACCTCCCTCCTCTCTCGCTTCGTCTCTGAGGAGTTGTCTGTTTAAGCTTTGCCCTCTCGGCCATCCAACTTCTGCAGTCAGTTATGAGACTAGTGGAGACAGAAAATAGGAAAAAAAAGATACACTGGTTCCTACCACTTACGAGAAAAAAAATACCAAAAATCAAAAGATGATATACTTAACCCTGGGATACCTCCTCCAAAATATAATCTAACTATCGCTGCTATTAATCCGCAATAAAGCACCTAATGCAAGCACGACTACGCCAACTAAATGGTAGTTAAGATTACTTCTGAAAAATAAGTTGCTACAGTGGAAACAAAATAATTATTGCAAAAATTAAAGAGAAAAATAATCCCTTAATTTTAAAATCCACTATAAGTTCGCCCCTGAAGTCAGATCGGGTAAGGGAGGCAATTAATCTGGACGAAAGAGTCCGAAACGCACTCCTTAACTTAGTTCAAACACCGTTCTGCCTCAGTACCCAGTGAATGTAATACACTCACCACTTTACCAGCGTTTAGTATTACAAATCAACAATTAACATATATTCCGACAAAATCCACCTGTAACTCAAATGTATATTATTCAAAATGCTGTGGAAAAAAAACTTATCAGTTTGTGTGGTCAGCACGCCCGTAAACAGATCGTTAGTCTAGGGGGTAGTTATTTAAAGATATAACAACTCACAAGACATCAAACTCTTACTCTATTTCAGAATAAAGAATCTTAAGTACAAAATCCAGATAGACGAGTCCACATTTGTCGTACTCGTCTTCCTAATCTAAGTTCAAAAATCCTTCGGAAGACCCATTTTCGGTCTTCCTATTCGAGTTCAAAAATCCTTCGGACGAGACCACATTTGTCGTACTCGTCTTCCTATTCTAAGTTCAAAAATCCTTCGGACGAGACCACATTTGTCGTAGATTTTTGATAGGAGAATTAAGACTTGGGTTGGTCCCTTCTGAATAGGTTAGAATAGGTGATAGACACAGTGAGAGTTAGTAAAAAGAAAAATAGAATTTCCACAAGTGAGATGATAGACTGTGATATAGAGGCTGTCTCTGAAAAATCGAGGAAATCTTCTCTCTTTCACCTATCCTCTACGACAGCTTTTAAGGCGTCAGACAGTCTAAACACAGATACATATATTACATATATATATTTCTATCTACTCACGGGCACGCACATACACGTGACGACAGTTAAACACACAGACGTAGGAAATCTATAACAATGAATATATATACTAGAACGAGCTGACCAACGCACTGATTTAGTTCAAGAGAGATTTTAATTATCATCTAAAAAAATCTTCTCACAACACCTAAAAAATACATTAAGGAAAAACATACAAATAGTCATAAAATTCAAGAAAATGCTACAAGGATGATAGCCCCGTTATGATCTTAACTCTAGGTTTAGCCCACAGCCCCGTTAGGATGACAGATGATGGCCCAAAGAGTTATAGATGCATATGGTTAGGGTCTAATATTGTCCCCTTTCTTGAAGGTAAGAACTGACTTATGACAGCAGTATCTATTCTAAAGGAACAATTAAATTAAGCAGCAAGTCTTTCATAAGGAAAAATTACAAAGTGAGTGCATTAAACAACGAACATCCTTACGTCACTTTCACTCGGTTCTTTCATCAGGGTACCCTGGCTTTCATGCTTACCTAAAAAACTTGATGTTGATCACCGTCTGGCGCAACCTTAGGACACTTCTCTACAGTGAATCTGGATTCTTTGGATAAAGCGAATCCCAGCTCTGCAAATACAGGTTTCTTCCACTGTCTTCGGGGAGCGTTCACTTTACCAGTTTAAATTTTAGATTTACTGTTAATGTCACTTGAATCAGGTTTGATAAGCGATTTTAAACGGGCACACAGAGTCTAAAACACGAGGATTCCCTTACTTTGGAAAAAGTTGACCAGTGGACAACTGCTCTCAACAGATAGTCTTGGTTCACTATCCACTCTTTCGATAATGTCGGAAATGTTAATGTTATTTCTTGAAATTTATTCTCGCCGCCAGGCAGCATGTATATTTCAATTTGAGAAGAAATATGAACTGGCTCAGAAGCCCAGTATAAACATTAGTCTTTAGCAACCGTTAGTGGGATTGGTATTACTGTTTATCTCTGATGGCACATGCACTGTCAGACCAGTGTTACTTGAAAAAAAAACCCACGTGGTTAAAGATAGGAAATGTCTATGCTTCTCACAAGTATGTCTCTTTACTAAACGCCGGCAAGTTGGGTTTCACCCCAGTATTCACTGAATGAAGAAAAAACAACATATAATATATAATATATAGTATATGTAGTCGTTATAAATTACATTTTAAACGGCAAGCCTACAGCTTGACTTATATTTAAAGCTTCCCGTGAAATAAGTTATATAAAAAAAAATCCCTCATCATGAATTAGGAATATCTGCGTATTTCCGTCACCACTCATGATGCATCTAGCATTTATAAGTTTGTTTAAAAAAATATACTCGACTGAGTAGTTAGCAGTTAAATTAAATTCATTAAGGCTACATGTTTGTTAAGCTAGAAATATAATTTATTCTGCTTTCCACTGTATGCGTCACTAGAAAATAATACAGACTTATAAATTAATCGCTCTGCACCAAATCTAACTAGGGAAATAAATAAACGATTAACCACTTTAAACATTTCGCAAAATACTAGATATACTAGATATAATATTTTACCTCAAACAGAACTACGTATCACAACGAAACTAAGAGACATCACTTATAAGTTTAAGTGTTCTAGAACGAAGTGACCACGTCTACTGTAAAATGGAGAATGAGTGAAGTTAGTTTCAAACTCGGGCCAATATCTTAAAATTAGACAAAAGCCCCAACTTATTTCGCAAACGAAATAATCTCCCCTTGTACGTGTAAAACACCTTACGTCAACTAGAAGACACCCATGAATTTACACTTCTACTACTTCACGCCTCACGCTGATCAGCATGCCGTAACTGCCATCAGTGACCGAGAGTGCGCGTGTCAGTTGCAAATCTCAGACAACCGTCTGCAGTGTACGGGCGATTTCCACACTCCGCCGGAGCTATTCTGACGAAAGCTCTCATAATTGCTGCAAAATGTAGACAATCCGTCTGCCGGCCATGTCTGGCGGAGTGAATTTTCACGCTACAGGCCCAGAAACTAAGCCGAAGAAACACCGTCCCAGGGGGAAACTGTAGACAGCTGTCTGCTGGGACGTGTTCTAACACTAATGTCAGTCCGCCCAGGGACTTCACGTCTTATGCAATAATTGCGTTACTAGTATTAGAAACGAAACATGTAAACGTTAGGAATGAGGATGAAAATATATTTTTCGCAAACGAATGGATGAAAAAAATTACAGGAAAAAGGTAAACTGAGATAATAAAATTAGAGAATATGGGTGAAGGAAAAAGAAGAAGATATAGGCAATTTATGATCCAAACTCCTGTGACAATTACCAGAAATCCAGAAAGAAAACACCACGAAACTATTAACATATCTATTCCCAATGGTTCTAGATAAAGTGTTTAGACTCTCTGAAAAATTCTGAGCGACACTCAAAACTGATATGGGAAGACGCAGTTTATATACCATCATGTTATTATGATCTCTAGAGGATGTTAATTTTCACACTCTTATTGCATAGCAGAAAAATCAGGAAACTGCGTTTCCCAGATGAAAGGTCCTCTGAGACGGCTACCGTTTCTCTCGTCGAGCGCTGGTCGACCAACATCAAAAGTCTCTTGTTACGATAACGGGTTTTCTTTCAAAATCGCTCGCGTCTTGAGATGAAAAAAATAACTTTCCCTGTATGTATGAACATCAAAGAGTACACGTGGGCAAATGCTTTTGCCCGCGCAACTACTTCGAAAATCTGGTGTTATCCCACGTGCGTCTGTCTGCTATCTTGATGATTGACAGATCCGCTCATGAAAAAGAGGCGCGGATTAAGGGTGAGGAAGGCAGGCTGTCAGATGCTTGACTTTGCGAGCAAATCATAGAACTACACGAGGTAACGAAAGGCTGTCGGATACTGTAGGCTATATTTCCATTATACGTCACAATCAGGTTCCCAACCCCATTTACAACCTCATGTTAGTCGCCTTGTACAACATACCTGACAGTTTTTAGGGTGCATTGATTCTATTATTTGCTAAATATGCACCGGAGCCAGGTGGGTGAAGTATTATTTACTGCACGCGTTTATGATACTGTTGCTGTGCGTTGATCACAATGTTGTCTCTATGTAATTCACAACTTTTTAACTGATGATTCGTCAGTGCAAAATTCAGAAAAAAAATGAATATAACATGCAGTTTAAAGTACCATCATCATCAGCAGCATTATCTCATGGCTCACTAAGGAGGACAGCATAGACCTCCAAGAAATTCAGGACAAACTTTCCTGTCGTGTGCTATCTATTTAAGGTCTTTTCATGCCTTCTTTAGTCCTTTCATGACTGTCTCCAGTTGACTTCTCCACGTATTGTTCGGTCTTCCTCTTCTTCTGTTACGCTGGGGGTTCCAGAATAACGACTGCTTTATAACGCTATCAATAGGTTACCATAATGTGTGTCTTATCTAACGTCAGCGTCTTCGTCTCATTTCTTTTTCTATTGGCACTTGTCTGGTCCTTGTCATCATTTCCACATTGTCCTTCTTGGATCCTTAGCCCTTGACCGACAGCGCAGTCTTCTTCTTCTTCTGCTGCGTTCAGTTTGTAGTCATGCTAAATCTGCAGGCCTGTCGCCAGGACGAAGTCCACAGTCTTTACCAGGTCGGCGCGACAGCCCCATAGCTTCTGCTGGAGCTCAGCACCCCTTGGCCAGGTCACACGTCGCGGTTCATCATTGGTTGGGCAGTTCTGGAGAATGTGTTCTGGGGTCTGGATTCCAGTTCCCCATGGGCATTCATTTGTGTGGGATATCCTGAGGCGATAGAGATGTCTAAGTAATCTGCAGTGGCCAGTTCTCAGGAGGAAAATTTGGTCTGTTGGTGTCTGTTTAGTTGGTGGATTGGGTTATCTCTGCTGTATATATCCCCTTCTTTCTTCCACTGATTTTTGTACTTGTTGTGGATGATGGTTTTTGCTTCCCAATAGGGCAATGGGTGGCTGTATTGTTCCATTTTACTGCCACTTCTTGATAGAGCATCTGCTCTCTCATTACCAGCAATTCCATATTGGGAGGGTAACCACTGAAGGGCAATGGTTGATGCAACCTGCTTCTCTCTGTCAAATCGCCTAGAAACGATCAAACTGCAACTAAATGGAAGTGAGCTTCCAATCGAGGAAAACCCAACATACCTGGTAGTCAAGTTGGATAAGAGACTCACCTGAAAGCCGCACATAAAAGCAGTAGAACAGAGAGCAATAAGAAAGCTCTCTATTATGAAGAAACTGGCTGGCACAAGTTGGGGGGCAAATACCAGCATACTTAAAAAAGTCTATACAGGCACAGTCATGACTGTACTTGAGTATGGCATGTCAGCCTGGGCCACGGCATCTAAAACAAGCACAGAACATCTATGGAAAGTGCAAAATTCAGGTCTTAGATTAATGACTGGAGGGATGAAGACTTCTCCAATCCAGGCAATGGAGAGATACACCAACATCCTCTCTCTTGATGACAGACGTGAGGAAAAGATATTCACTCACAGTGAGAAGCTTCTACGAATGCCAAGTCATCCGATGCATGCCAAACTCCATAGTTTGACAAAGAACAGGCTGAAAAGAACCAGCTTCTTAAACATCTCCAAACATCTGCATCGATGCCATGAAGACCTCCTCCCAAACCGATCTACTGAGATTGAAATGTTAACTGATTACGAGGAGCCAGACGACTGCCACGAAAATTTATCTATCATCACAGAAGTCCTTGAAATAAAAAAGAAAGGCCACCAGACCCCTCAACAACTAAAAACCTTGGCTCAAGAAATGATTGAAGAAAAGTACAACCCGAAGGAGTGGACACACGCATACTGTAGCGGAAGGTTTTATATGTGTGAGATGATAATGCTAGAGTAGAAATAGTATTCTCTCCAGAATGTGTGAGGTCCCAGTGACAGAGAAGTACACTGGTATCACTCGATAGTCACGGCTGTGAAAGTATCTGGACTGAAAATATTCAGAGAACAGCCAGACCTTACTGCGCCACCTCCGCTATGTGACCACCTGTGATATTAATAAAAATTCAACCAAACTCAGTATCAACTATATTGAATGAATAAAGCTGGTGAATACAATTTATATCCTCTTTATTTACATCTATCTAATTGTGGTGATTGGGTGTGACTGGTGATACAACAGTTATATTTATACAAAACCAAATTGGCGAAATCAATTACAGTTTTTACAAGTTAAACTAAAATGTCATTTCTTTAGACTCTTCCAATTAGTTGGGTAATAGACTTCTTCACTGTCTTATTCACTTTATAACTTTCACTAGTTTATCACGCAAATTGTCATCAAAAAAACTCTGCTTGACAGTTATCACTTCTTGGTTGCACGATTGTCACAAATATCACTCATCTGTTAGGTTAATCAGTGTTCATATGAGATGTACAGCTTCAGTAGGTCTTGCTTCTACCAATCCAGACACTGCCGGGGCGATTCGCCTTGATCATCGAGCAATTCTTGATCATTGACCTCTGACTTTTGGTTGACAGATATGAACCTGCAGATAATTGTAGGATATGTGGCTATTTGTGGATAAAAATTACCACATTCCTATTGTAGGTGAGATGAATTTGTTTTCAGATGTATGCGTGAAAATGCATGATTATGGATCAGTGACAAGACAGGTGTCTACTGTGGAACATTTTATAAAATCAAATAATACAAAATAATATGTACACACATATATGGTATGAGGTTATAGTATCCCCCTGCCTGACACGTTAGCTCTGTAAAGTGCAGTAACTTGATGACAGAATGAATAAGCCCTGATAATGATTGTTGGTAGTCCTGAAAAAATTGTTATTAGTCCTGAAAAGGATTGTGCTAGCCTTGATACGGACTCAGTCATGGTGGTTATATTTCGGGTTCCAATCTTCAACAATCATACCAAGTAATCAATTAATATACATGATACTTTCATAACATATAGATTAAACAAATCCTGAAATAAAGTTGTAATTACTGTATTATTTTACATAGTAACTTTACATACCCTCGCAGGATCTAATTAAGATCAGTAAAGACTGGCTTTTGTGGAGTAACAGAACTGCCTGGCTGCAAATAACAAGATATTGGCCGTGACACGTTTCTCTCTCTCCAGCCGTTGTCCTTCTGTCTTGCTTCGCTGTACAAGTGAATTTGAAATCATTTACGACCGCCCTTATATAGGGAGCTGTCGGGCGTACAGGAAACAAGGCTCGCAACTCCAGCAAACTTCCCAAAATAGTTGTAACTTCGAGGGGGTTGTACTAAATGAGTTTCCAACCTTGGTCTCGTGCATTTCACCTTTCCCAGTTCAAGCCTTTGGAGTTATATATTTCCGTTCTCCGTGAGTTGACCTTTATATCCATATGTTGTTTTCCCATATCTGTCGTGTTAACGATTTTATATTGAATTATGAATAGGAAAAACACAGGATTTCTCAAGGCACGGACACTTAGTCTTGCAAAATTCTTCACAACTACTTACTCCCTTCTGATTTCCTTGTACCTATACATAATTGAAGATATTCCCGTCAAAAGGAGACCATTCTCATCCTTGTCTGTCATTCCGTTCTCCTTCCCGACCGCTAATTCTAACCATGTTTCGGACGATTATTCTTCCTTATACAATCGCCGAAGTCGTTCTATCTGACCGTGGGAAAACCCCTTCTCTGATTGGCTGCCCTAGATACACACAGGAAAATACCCCTGCATTTCTTTGTTCAGGCCAAAACACTGGTGTCCCACTTTTCGGTCTTCAAACATTTAACTAGGCAATGCGTAACATGCGACAGAGCCTCCCTCTCTTTTAAGCTGTAGATTTCTACAGCTAACAACTGTAAGCTTTGCCGTAGTTAATGTTCTTCTTACTCTCGTTCTATCTCAGTTGGGTGTCGACTAAGAAAATCTGCTCCAACATTTTCTTTACCAGGGATGTAATGCACTGTAAACGAATATGGAGCTAAAAGTAGACTCCATCTGAGCAATCTGGAATTTAATTTTCTCGACACCGCCAAAAATGTGAGAGGTTGATGGTCATTCTGTAATATGAAATGTTTGCCGTACAAATAGGTCGAGAACTTCTCGATGGACCAGACTACCGCCAAACATTCTTTCTCTATAGTAGAATAGTTCAGTTCGGCCGAATTTAGTTTCCTACTAGCGTAGGCGACTGGTAAAAGTTCTTCCGGCTGGGCTTTTGATTTTTGCAACAGCGTTGCTCCTATTCCAATATTACTTGCATCCGTTCGCAATACAAATTCCTGAGTGATATCGGGTAATGCAAGGATGGGTTTGCTGGTGAGTTTTTTTCTTTAAGTCCGTGTAAGCGTTCTCACACTCAGCATTCCACTGAATATTATCAGGCTGACCTTTCTTCGTTAAGTCTGTTAACGGTGCACACAGAGAGTTAAAGTTGGATATATACTTTTGGTAAAATCCGCATAAGGACACAAATGACCTTACATCTTTCTTAGTTCTTGGTCTGGGTGCCTTCTTCAACTTCTCAATATTCTTTGGGTCAGGAGACATGTGACCTCTAGAAATAGTGTGACCAAGGAATTCCAATTCCTTACACCCAATATAACACTTGGATGGACGTGCAGTAAGTCCAGTTTCTCTTAGTCTGTCAAACAACATGGAGAGTGATTCTACATGCTCCTCAAATGTATTGGTAGCAACAAGTATGTCATCCATGAAGTTAGTGATGTGTGGATTTTTTAGAGGCTCCAACAGTTTCCTCATCATTCTTGAAAATACACTTGGTGCATTTTTCAAGCCAAATGGCAGTACATTGAACTCATAATGTCCTTCCGATGTACTGAATGCCAACATGTGCCTTATTTCTGGTTTCACTGGTATTTGGTAGTATCCCTTGCTTAGATCTACTTTAGAAAAATACCTAGCTTCACTCAGTGTAGAGAACAATTGGTTGGTGTCAGGTAACGGATCCATTTGAGATTCTGTGACCGCATTTAACTTCCTGTAATCTATGCACAACCTATGTTCTCCACTAGGTTTCCTTAATAGCACTACACTGGAGTTGTAGGGAGATTCCGACTTTGAGATGATCTTCTCCTTTAATAAATAATCAATCTCTTCCCGTAGTGCCTGTGCTTTTGCATAAGGGATAGGGTAAGTCTTCATACATACTGGTGTGGGATCGGTTACCGTCATGTTGTACTCTAACAGATTTGTACAACCAGGCTTATCTGTGAGTACATCAGCATTGATTTCCAACACCTCCTGAACTTGCCTCCTCTGCTCAGGAGTTAAATGATCACTAATATTCACTTGATCATAACTCTCTGTAGCCTTCAATGGGTATTCCATAGAGGAAAGAGGTTCATTTTCCATTTCTGTTGCAATGGCTAGGGTCATGATATGTGCAACTTCTGATGATTCCCTGTCATAATACTTTTTAAGAAGATTGACATGGTACACTTTCTCTTTTCCCTTCTTGTCAATCTTGTAGTTAGTTCTGGAAAGTTTCTCCAGAATGACATAGGGTCCCTGCCATCCAATTTGCAATTTATTATTGCTGCTGGGCAACAGAAGTAGAACTTTTTCTCCCACAGCAAGTTCTCTATCCTTTGCTTTTTTGTTGTAATAAGCAGCATGCTTCCTCCTGGCCTGTCTCAAGTTCTCATTTGCCAGTTTCCACCATGTTTTTAATCGAGAAGTTAACTCGTTGACATACTGATATGAGGATGTCACTGTTTCCTCAGCCTTCTCATCAGTCCATGTTCGCAGCAATGCTTCCATTGGACCTTTGATTGGTCTTCCAAACAACAAAGTAGCTTGAGCCAATCCAGTTGAATTATGTGGGACTTCCCTGTATGCAAAGAGTGCAGCAGGTAAATATACATCCCAAGTGTCAGGTTTTTCACTTGCCAGCTTTCTAAGTATGGATATAAGCGTCCCGTTGAAGCGCTCTACTTGCCCGTTTCCTTGGGCATGATATGGAGAGCAATGATAATGTCTGGCCTGAAAGATCCTGAACACTTCTTGAGTTAGCTTTCCCTTAAACTGAGAACCATTGTCAGTCAATATCTGATTTGGGAAACCTAACCTGGTGAATATTGTCAACAGTGCCTCAGCCACATGCTTAGAATCTATAGATGACAAGGCTACTGCTTCTCCCCACATAGAGCAAGTATCAACCAAGGTCAGGATATAAGCATTCCTCTTCTTGGTCCTAGTGAGGGGTCCAACAATATCCACTGCAACACGTTCAAAGGGTGTTCCCATAATGGGCATTTCTCCTAGTGTTGCTGGTGCAGTCCTATGTTTAGGAGCTACTCTTTGGCATTCTGGGCAGGATCTCACATATCTCTTTATGTCCTCTGTGATTCCTGGCCAAAAGTAGTGACACGCTATCCTTTGTCCAGTGGCCCTATTCCCATATGTCCACTGAAAGGTACAGCATGTCCCAGCTCCATAACCTTCTCCCTGTATGATTTTGGCACTACAAGCTGTCCATGCCCTTGAGGTCCTGTTCCAGCTTTTCTGTAGAGTAGACCATTTTTCATGTAGAAGTCTCCTTTCTCTGGAGGGTTATGTGCCTTAGGTAGTTTGCCAAAGCAAGGCTTCAAGGTGCTGTCAGCTGCTTGAGCCTTTTTCATCTCTCCTGGATGTGTATTAATAGGATTTTCCTCCATTTTCCTGGAGCTTGCCCTGGTCTGGACTGTTGCCATAACTACAGGTTTAATGGGTTCTCCTAGGAAAACATACCTACATCCCAAAATCAATGGGTAAATAGGTTCGTCCATCACTGCTGCTTTGATCTCTCCTTCCACATAGCGAGATCTTATGTTGATTCGGGCTATGGGTAGTGTCATGGTTCCTGCTCCCTTGATCGGTCCTCTGATTTCCACTGTCTCTGTGGTTATCTGGTCAGGACTCACCAGAGAAGAGCACACTACCGAGTCAAAGTCCAAGCCTGTATCATATAAGCACAGTACTTGGGTGCCATTCAAGGTCACTTCCTCACAGACAGGGGGATGATGGAGGTCATTGGGACTAACTGCCTGTTCCTTCCTTCCGTTGTTCCCTGTTGTAAGGCATGCAGCATGATGAGGAGGATTCTTCCGTCTGCATTCTGCAGTATTGTGGTTGCTAATTTTGCAAATTTTACACCACTTATCTTCCTTTCTTGAAGGTTTCTTGTCAGATCCTAGAGGGTTCTTGTCTTTGTAGTCATATCTGTGTTTGTTCTTAGTTGTATTGTCCTTTTGTTCAAACTTGTTTTGGTTTTGGGGTGACTTGAAACTATCTACCTGCTTCTTCTTGTTTCCCTGAAACAGGGGATGAGCCAGTTTGTGACTTTCTGCATAGATGATTATTTCATCTAATCTCTCTCTTTTATGTTCTACTAGGAATGTCTTCGTCTCAGGAGACATGGACTCCAGGAGTTGTTCTATCAACATCATCTCCTTAATCCCTTCAAAATCCTGATTGAAGTTTCCTAACTGACACCACCTCAGCAAGTAACTTTCCAACCTTGCTGAAAACTGCTGATACGTTTTCTCCTGTATGGAGCTTAGCAGTTCTAAATCGCATTCTATAAGCTTCTGCGTTTTGTTCATAACGCACCAACAATGCTTGTTTCAAGGCTTCATAATTTTCCTGATCTTCTTTTTGCATCTTCAAGTAGACGTTATAAGATACACCTCTCAATCCCTGTGACAACTTCAAATTCCACTTTTCTTTTTCTAGGCCATAAGTAGTGGCCAATCGTTCATATCTGTCAAGGTAATCCTCTATTCCCTCTTCTTTCTCCACAAATGGGTCCAAGTGGAAGTTCATAGCTCCATTGGGGGTGCTTTGGCTGGCGCTGGTATCCGAATGAGATGACCTACTACCATTAGTTGTAGCCGCTGCCTGTATTTCAAGCTCTTTTAATCTCATTTCATGGTCTCTATCAGCTTGTAGCTTCCTTTCTTCAGCCTCCAATTTCTTGGCTTGAGCCTCAACTTCCAACAGCAGCCTCTTTTCTTCAGCTTCCATTCTTTTGGCGTCTCTCTCAGCTTCTAGTCTTTTGGCTTCTCTCTCAGCTTCTGCTTGCAGCTTCCTTTCCTCTCTATCCATATGTTTGTCCACTTCAGTTGTGACATACTGGATGAGAGCATCACCTGTCAAGCCCAGCTCTTTTCCCATTTGCATGATCGCAGTTCTGAACTTCACTAAGTCAGCCATTATATTAAGTTAAGTAGGGTATGAAAACTTACCTAAACTTACTCAAAATAATTATCAAATGGACAACACAATTAATCGTGCAACCTTGTGATAGTCAATATTTACTGAGTACTCTAAGGTACTGTTACTGAGAAAAAAAAATCTTATTCTAGAATTTACAAAAAAATTATTTTTTTTTCTATTGGTGGCCCAAGATAGACTAAAGATAGATGTATTAGATAGAGGATGGCTCAGGATATACGAGAATATCCCGCGATCGAGCCCCCACTGTAGCGGAAGGTTTTATATTGTGAGATGATAATGCTAGAGTAGAAATAGTATTCTCTCCAGAATGTGTGAGGTCCCAGTGACAGAGAAGTACACTGGTATCACTCGATAGTCACGGCTGTGAAAGTATCTGGACTGAAAATATTCAGAGAACAGTCAGACCTTACTGCGCCACCTCCGCTATGTGACCACCTGTGATATTAATAAAAATTCAACCAAACTCAGTATCAACTATATTGAATGAATAAAGCTGGTGAATACAATTTATATCCTCTTTATTTACATCTATCTAATTGTGGTGATTGGGTGTGACTGGTGATACAACAGTTATATTTATACAAAACCAAATTGGCGAAATCAATTACAGTTTTTACAAGTTAAACTAAAATGTCATTTCTTTAGACTCTTCCAATTAGTTGGGTAATAGACTTCTTCACTGTCTTATTCACTTTATAACTTTCACTAGTTTATCACGCAAATTGTCATCACAAAACTCTGCTTGACAGTTATCACTTCTTGGTTGCACGATTGTCACAAATATCACTCATCTGTTAGGTTAATCAGTGTTCATATGAGATGTACAGCTTCAGTAGGTCTTGCTTCTACCAATCCAGACACTGCCGGGGCGATTCGCCTTGATCATCGAGCAATTCTTGATCATTGACCTCTGACTTTTGGTTGACAGATATGAACCTGCAGATAATTGTAGGATATGTGGCTATTTGTGGATAAAAATTACCACATTCCTATTGTAGGTGAGATGAATTTGTTTTCAGATGTATGCGTGAAAATGCATGATTATGGATCAGTGACAAGACAGGTGTCTACTGTGAAACATTTTATAAAATCAAATAATACAAAATAATATGTACACACATATATGGTATGAGGTTATAGTATCCCCCTGCCTGACACGTTAGCTCTGTAAAGTGCAGTAACTTGATGACAGAATGAATAAGCCCTGATAATGATTGTTGGTAGTCCTGAAAAAATTGTTATTAGTCCTGAAAAGGATTGTGCTAGCCTTGATACGGACTCAGTCATGGTGGTTATATTTCGGGTTCCAATCTTCAACAATCATACCAAGTAATCAATTAATATACATGATACTTTCATAACATATAGATTAAACAAATCCTGAAATAAAGTTGTAATTACTGTATTATTTTACATAGTAACTTTACATACCCTCGCAGGATCTAATTAAGATCAGTAAAGACTGGCTTTTGTGGAGTAACAGAACTGCCTGGCTGCAAATAACAAGATATTGGCCGTGACACGTTTCTCTCTCTCCAGCCGTTGTCCTTCTGTCTTGCTTCGCTGTACAAGTGAATTTGAAATCATTTACGACCGCCCTTATATAGGGAGCTGTCGGGCGTACAGGAAACAAGGCTCGCAACTCCAGCAAACTTCCCAAAATAGTTGTAACTTCGAGGGGGTTGTACTAAATGAGTTTCCAACCTTGGTCTCGTGCATTTCACCTTTCCCAGTTCAAGCCTTTGGAGTTATATATTTCCGTTCTCCGTGAGTTGACCTTTATATCCATATGTTGTTTTCCGCGACACATACACAGATGAATCCGCTGAGGGGGGCTGTAAAGAACGGCGGAGGAGGCATTTTTATAAGATTCCTAAATGGAAAGATCATCCGAAAGGCCTTCCCAACTAGAAAGATCTCCGAACAGCAGCACACTGCAGCCCTGAAAATCCTAAGAGCCACCAGCTAAGATAGTAATCTTCACTGACTGCAGATCATTACTGAAATCAATACAAAACACCAGAAATGATAACATGACGAGCAGTCAATGGCCATCATGCCTAGTGGCGTCTTGTAGGGCAGCAACTGATTGTCCTCATTTTGCTCGGTCGGTGGCCATCCTTCGTGCCATGCCTCAACTCTGGTTCATGTTTTACATCTCAGCTTCCACTGTTCTCCGCTAGGTTGTCTTTAGTCTGCCTCTTTTTCGCCGTCTTTCTGGGGTCCATAGCATAGCAGGTCTGGTGATGGTATCAGGATCCCTTCTGAGGACATGGCCAATCCAGTTCCAGTGTCTGCCCGCAATGATGGTGTGCATGCCTTTTTTGACGGCACTGTGTAAACATTTCCTGGTTGGAGATGATATTCGGTCAAAAATGCGGTTATTTTACTTTGGCAGGTTGTGTGGAATGACGATAATTTGGACATTTCCTTTTCTGTTACTCTCTAGCACTCCACGCCATACATTAGTACAGAAAGTACGCAACTCTCGTATAATCTTAATTTGGTGTGTGTGCTGTACGAGAAGATTTCCAAATTTTGTTTAGATTTCCAAAGTCTGTTCTTGTGACGATATTTTGGTTATGGCCTTTCATTCCTCTTCTTCCTCTTCTCTCTCTCTCTCTCTCTCTCTCTCTCTCTCTCTCTCTCTATTTATTTCTTCAGTTTACGCACATAAACCTGTGCCCCGCCACGCCTCAATCATCGATTGGCCGCTGTTCATATTGCAATAGTGTTTTAAGTTGTTGAGCCAGATTTTACTTCATACGGTCCACGGGAAAATGACTGGCCTTTTCACGTAAGTATTTCGCGCCCTACCCAGATGTAGAAATTAAACGCATGCGGTGGTGAACGGTTATCACGACAATTCTGAGTCAGGCTACAAAGGAAGAGCAAATTATTTGTCTGGAAAAAACGTTTGTAGTCAGTGGTATGACGCCAATTTATCTGTCTGGTGACTGAAATCAGGGCATGTGAGAATTGCGTAAACATGTCCGCCCCGATTTTGTAATGGTAATTATAGATTAAAGCCACTATGGGGACAGAGGTTAGAGATGGAAAGATTTGAGGGGTAAGTTTGCAGATAGTTTCGCCAGTGTGTATAAGGGTAAACGGAAAGAACATAGCCATATATGATTATTTTTCATTGTATGACATAATATTCTTAGAATATCTTACATTATGAGGGTGAAAGTAATATTTACAGCCCCTAGACAGTACGTTCTAGCTCAAGGATTGGATCAATTGAGAGCAGGAAATAGACATTCGTTTCGATTGGAATTTTTGTCGGAAAACGCCATGTGGAGGCTTCGAGGAAAAAGGAAATATCACCTAGCAAAGTTGGAGGCTAAAACACACAGCATTCCAGAATCGTCAAAGAGACAGCTCGAACTGAAGCCAGGAAAAAATAGAGTTAAGATTATGACCTTACAGGACCAGACAAAACACGTATCGGAACACCTTCTGAACACTACAGCAAGGAAGATTTATCGGTTAATACGGAAACTGGACTCCTACAGAACCTACTCACAAAAGTCAAGGAGGTACTACAACTAGAAATAATACTCCAGACGTGTGTTCAAAGAAATTGTTTAAAATTGCTGAGAATATTCTACTAAGCAAGAAGTCTAGTTCCCAACCAGTATTGGGGTAAGTTGTAACATATTTTATAAACTTTGAATTTGACATATTTTGTACTTGCTATTGGTCATACAATTCCTTACGAGGCTAGAAACCTCAGCATATGAAAAGAGTATATTTATAAACCACCACAGCAAGCGCTAGTGATTGCTTCATGCTAATTCGTACAAAGAACCAAAAGAAGAGGTAACCCCAGACTCCAAATGGAGCAGTGAGTGAGTGATGATTACAGAACATGTGCATAGTGTGTACATTATCATTTTGTGAGATATATGTAACTTAACTCTTTCAGTCCCAAGCAAAAAGGTGGGTTTGGCCCAAACAAAAATGGCCATACCAGTATGTTTTTATTGTTTTTGTTTGGAAATAATTTTTTTTAAATGTTCATATTCATAAATAACAAAAGTCCATAATGGATGGCTATACTTTAAGAAGATAGCGTTTTTGAGTTGTCAAAATTAGAAAACAGCCATAGAAAGAATCAAGAGATACGAAAGCCAGTATACTGGCTCTTGGGCCAAATGGGTCTAGCGGGAAGTACAGTATACTGGCTCTTGGGGCTTAAAGAGTTAATAATGTTCCTCCAGTCAGAAAGCTATTGCACTCACGCTATCAAGACATATTTTTCCCATTAAATTAACCAAAAGAACAATGGTGATTTCTCATCACATTCCCTGAGTTTTGCTGTATATATTCAGGGAGAATAAAATTTCCGAGAGACAAAATCTGCTGGACGGACAGCGGGAAAGGCGCCTGATTAATCTTCCGACCACAATATACTTAGCAGAGGCATTTGTTCTTTTTATTTTCCTCTAAAGTTCAGTTTTTGGTTCGAGTCTACAAGACCATTCGTGCTACGAGTCTGTGATTCAGAAAACTGACTGTCGACACTAGACTGCCATATCTTACGGATCTGTGAAGATACTCAGCACTGACAACCGGAGAGGTTACCCCCTGCGCCCTTCGCTCGGGACGTGCCCCTTATCACAGAGAGACGAATTGACGAACAACAGCAGCAGTGCACAACGATTTTCCGCCAAGTGATTATTAAACAGGCCACAGCAACGACCATTTACTTTCGATCAAGTATTGATGTTGATAACTAAATTGTTTTGCACCCCACCGAAACGTAACCTTGTTTATTTTTAAATGTTAAATAATTGATCATTAAATTTGTTATATTTTGTTTTACAAATTCCTAGTTGATTAAGTTATTATAGATAGTAGTACACACGTATGAATCCATATCTGTTATATTTATAAATATATATATTTACACATACAGAGCCTATAATAATAATAATAATAAGAAGAAGAATTTTACTGTTAATTCAGGTGGGGGCTTGAACCGGCTAAATCATACAATATACCTCTTCACAAATGTTGTCGGGCAGATAAAAGTTAACATTGCTAAGACACATTCAGCATTGTTCTTGACTTCTGAAATATTTTCTGAAAAGACCTCAAGGCAGAAGCATCCTTATCCTTCTATCTGCATCTCTGCCAAGAGTAATCTTGTGCAAAGGTAGACATCTTTGAAGACCCACAATATATACTCTAGGTTTTGGCCACTGTTGGACCATCACTGCAGATAAAAGGGAAGACAACCCGTGACAGTTCTGAGTTTATTCATTCTATTTCCACATTAGTCATACTATTTCATTCCTTCTATTCTAAAAACACCAATCAGTGAAACCCTGTAACTTTTTGATTAACGATATAACACAGAAAAGTGCACATTTATTGGTGAAAATGCCCTTTCTCATGGCAAAACTAATGTGAAAGCGATAGAAATAGATTAAGAAAAAGAAGCTCTGCGCAAAGACATACAATTAATCTTTTATTTGACCTAGACATCTCATAATTAACTGTAGTGTTCCTTTTCATTTCCTCATCGTGACAAGGAGATTCCACTAATGTGTAACTTCACCCGAATGTAACTTCGCTGATTCTGTAACACTGTCTAATGATATTTCGCTGATCTGTGGCTCCAGATCTCGTTGTTATTGAAAATTGTCAGACAATAAAAATAGATTCTTGTTTATGGCAACACGTAACATGTTTCTTTGAATGAGACGTTGTTCTTCTGTTAAGGGAAGGATCGTATCGCGCTGTCAATATCATCATCATGAGCCGTCATCTCCACAACGAAGATCGGCTGCAACGCATTCTGTCTTTGTTATCTTCGCACTTACCGCATATTTTGCTTTTAATTCTGCCTTCCATTATTGTCTTCAGCAGGGTGTTATGTCTTTTTATATGGCCAAAACATTTTAGCTGTTTCTTCCAGTTGCTTCTTCATTGTGTCTATATAAAACCTTGAAAGGAAAACAGTTAAATTTTTATAAAATACGTAAAATGAAGTTTTGTAGAAGGGCATGAACAAATTATCCATTGCTTATATCAACAGGTATTTATTGGAGAAAAGTCAGATAAAAATTAAGGATCTGATTTAAAAAAATAAAATATATATAAATCAATTATGTACGAAATCCAGTCCTATCCCAAGATTATATTTGTGCAAATACATCCTCAATCAAAGGCAGACCAAGAAGGGCGTCTTGCACTTAGATACTATATTGCTTATTCTTCTCCTTCCTTTATGGTTGCTTTCAGGCGCTAACTTTAATATGTTTATATAAAAAAACAGGAGCAATGATCAATCGCGAGTGGTTTTATGTATGCTTCTTCCCCCACATCAGAGTCGGCTCTTGGTTCAGGGGGCGGTGATATAAAACAAAAATTGTGAAAATTATAGTGTGATCCAACTCAGTAAGCATGAAATTATAAGAGAGCTATACAGTACGACATGGGGGTGTGGGGTGTGGAGTGTGGGGAGTGAGGGTTGTCAAAATGAGACCGCACACAACCTAGACAATTCCCCCGCGCCAGCTCTGCCCCACATTTGTAGCCGCGAAAGTTGGTTAACTCTACTGAGAAATTAAGTAACATTCTTGAATAAAACTGCAGATCAGTTATTACTTAAAAAAACAAAAAAACAAAAACAAACAAACAAATTAAAAAAAAACACGATTAAAAAAAAAAGAATGTTCAAAATATATCATAATTTGATTTTAGTGTTTTCTTATCAAAGATTTACATTATGTGCTTTGACCTGGGCGAATTTTGTCACAGCTGAAGAATAGTCGAGCCTCATAACGAAAACTGACTTATTTTTTCGTTGCTCGCTCACGTGCCTTCTTGCCGTTAGCGCCCGGAAAAAGGGGGCGGGGGGGGGGAGGGGGGTAAGGTCGTCTTGCCCTAAGTACAAGTATGCTCATCGGGAGTTCATATCTGTAGCTTTTTGATGAGATGGCACCTCCTTCCTTCGCTCTCATATAACTACTTCTGTCTCTCTCATATTTAGTTGGCAGTCATTCTCAAGCATCTCTTTTCGCCATCAATGGGGAAACCTTCCCTCTGTCCTGTACTATTCTCAATCTTCTATCATTTACTAGACACAGTATTAAGGTTTTTGTCTTGTGTAATCTGGCCTATACTGTTAAATACGAAAACTGCAGAAATGATTCCGTCAATAATTAGTCTAGGTCGTCCCTAGGTACATATCCGGGTTACGTGGAGAGATCGTCCTAATGACCTCTGTCCACGAAGCACTATTTTTGTGGTGCCTAATTGGCAGGAGAATAGTAACGATTCGTTCAAGTAGCTAGGCGATGGTGTCGTTCAGAAGGTCCTGGGTTCGAGTCTCCGGTAAGCCTATCACGTCTGTTGTTTTTTCTGTTGTCTCGTTTTCTTTATTTCTCACGAGTACCTGAAGCTGGACATAGTATAGTGGTTTCTAACACGTCACTCCCCTACTGCAGTATCTGCTATGAGACTACCTTCACCTTCATATTATTATATTACAAACATTGAAATATATTTATTGTTTCTCAGGGTGGGCCATGCCATATGTCCAGCTAACAGTGACTATTAGTGGGGGCCACAGAGGTAAATGAGACTCAGAAGGGAGCCATGAGCAAAAAAGGTTAAGAACCCTTGACATACATAACTGAATTACCTATGGAGTCCACGTGCTGATGGAACAGGACAGGAAGACTTGACTTACGCTTGTTGAAGGCTTATGCTCCCCTGGAAGCTAAAGGGTGATTGTTACAAGAGGATATATGATTTGTAGCAACTAGGTAGTAAGCTCGGATAAAAGTTGCACATTTTAGTTGTTGAAATGCAACAGAGATATATTATAGTTTTTGCTTTACGATGTTGAAAGCGACGAGGAACTTAAATTTGCGTAGTTAGTTTTAAGGTGACGTTTGTCGCAGTTTGGTAATGGTTAGCACGTGGACAAACTTTGTATTTGTTACCCACTATGTTGTTCATATTTGGTGCCTAGGACGGACGGTAGTTTTGTGAAAGTCTTCCCAGTAGAAGGAAATTTATATCAAGAGGGATTTTCTTGATGAATAGGTATTAGGGTCAGCCATATACTTAGTGGATACAATATTATATCTCAGTGATGTATGGGGGATTTATGTTCGAATAAGAGGAGAATGTTATTTTCGGGAGCAAATCTTATAATGGATACCGTATCCAGACGGTCACCTTGGTCGCGTAAGGTTGAGTTGTTCGATACCGGATTTGCCAATACTAAGGAATCACGAGTAAATAGCTTCACTGTACCACAGACTTGAAGGCAGTGGACGAATTATGATGGTATTATTTGAATTCTTGTGGAACTACCCATTTTATCCTCACGATGTGAGGTGTTATTAAACCGCTGTACTCTGTGTCGAACTTGAACACCAACGGCAATCATATCAGTTGATATTATTGATAGTTCAGGGAACCTAATGATCCCACTTATTCTTGTTTGTCAGCAACGGCATTAGAAGACCTCTACCCATTTGACCCAGTATTTATCAAAAAAACTAATACCCAATACAAACAAAACAGTGGTCTGCACTCCAAGACCGGTCCCACACCATAGAACCCCCTTCGGCACGAGAATACCATCCCCAAACGTGACCAAACTTTCAGAATCACCAAATCCCAATACCCCACCAATGCTACACAAACGAAGCACGATACAATCTAGAACCACAGTCACAGTTAATAAGGTTTTGCACCCAACTGCACGACCCCTCTAGGACTACTAACTCCGATTGTAACAAAAAATGGTCACACACCACCCTTGCGGTAGATCAGAGAACCTGACAACAATGACCCAGTCCGTGGTGAATCGGAATGGTTGCCAGCAACTTTGTGGAATTGATTTCCCCGATGATGATGTGGCGCGTGGATACAATACATAACAAGTTGATCCAGTGCCCCCAATTGGGAAATCGAGATTGTGATTTCGACTCACTACCCCGCAGCGACGTAGTGAATCGTGTGAAACATCTGAGTGCCCCCCCACCCCCGTGAACACGTATCCTAATGCCCAAACAATCAATGGTTTTTTTTGCTAGATCAGCTGTGATAATGGGACCATACAACAGCCCGGCTTAGTCGGCCTATCCAGAGCTTTTCGGCTGATTTGCAAACCACCCTACGCACGACAAGCACTCTCGCTAGAAATGATATACGATAACCCCCACCATTGGTACTAGATGTGGATTTAGCCAAAAAAGAAACCAAAAATTCTTTAGCTCAACGGCAACCGCTAAGAAAATGATATAGGATGTTTGAACTTCAACGCATTTTTTGTTGTTGTTGCTTGAGGTTTGTTAAACCATGATTCCTACCACCGAACTTGCTGTGCTGAACATGAGGCGGCAAATTCTTGCACGCAAAACAAGCTTGCATTGGCACGATTCAGTATTGCCTGTGATAGCGCTTTTCTGGCATTAACGGATAGTATCCTTTGAAACACGGCCTTTGCTCGCAATTAAAAATGCACGCTGGCAACTGTAGTCCAATTTGGCGACTTATGTTCAGGATTTCGATTTATGTTGTATTGCGCACCATCAGCGAAATCTCCGTGAGCAGGTGTTTTTAATGTCAGTGTGGAGAAAACGGAGATTGTTCTGAGAGAAAAAGACTGGACAGAGCGTGTAGAAAGGGGACTCTAAAAGTCCCTTTGTTTAGAAAAGAATGTGGGATTAGAGTCCCTAATGGACAGAGCGTATTGTGTTTTTTGTTGTTATTTTTTGTGTAAGGCACAGCGTTTGTTGTTGTTATTTGTGGTATTTGTGTTTTTGTTGTTGTGTTATTGTCCTGCTGAATGGGCGAGAACTTGCCGAGACTTCGTAGCGACGATGAGTATTGCCGCCGACTGTTGGTTTTTTTACTTGTGTATGTGTATTCTAGTCCAATGGTAGAAAGAAATATGGGGAGGAAACTATTGTGGCTGTCCTGAATCTTGTGGACCTATGCTATATAAACCTAGACACAGTGTGTAAAAACGAGCACAAACAATCAACTGAAGAATATAAACTTTTAACGCCACAGATATGGGAGGCTCGTTCCGTTGGAGAGGAATTAATTGTTTGGAATTTGTACAATGCTGTACTGTGGAAAGTACGCAAGATATCAAGCACACGAATTTGTGGAATCAATAGAAATTGCAATTTTTCGTACGAGGTCATGCCAAGACCTTGGACTGTTGCGAAGACATTAATACCAAACAACATATATTCTATTAAAGTCACTGAATAGACATTTGACTGCCTACGAACAGATATGAAATTTCGACACAATATACTGCGGTCACAGGTTACTATGAAGAATATTGTCAC
This sequence comes from Oreohelix idahoensis, assembly GCA_024509875.1. Lineage (NCBI taxonomy): Eukaryota > Metazoa > Mollusca > Gastropoda > Stylommatophora > Oreohelicidae > Oreohelix > Oreohelix idahoensis. Next base: position 79,079 of record JAMPIV010004275.1, read on the forward strand.
CTCGAGGCCATTTCACGTTGAATCGGTGTAGTGAACCATTACATCAAGGTCACCTGAACGGACTTGTAAATCCTAAAATAAACTTACCAGTGGACATTTATTATACCAATAATATGGATCATGAGAAGCATGACGGTATCCAGAACCAATCTTTTGGGTCTTTCAAGTCTGACAAGTCTTTCAACCCTGATGTCCGAGAAATCATTTCGTTTGTCTGCAATGGTCAGGAAGGATGATTTAATCTTTTACGTACGTCACCAAACAGATTTGCTGACCACTTGGATTTCCTAAGTAGGAACAGGGAACGTCTTGTACAGGACACTTATACGCGTTGTGCAACCCAGACTTTACATTCTTTTCTTGACCCGTGTTTATTGCATAGATTCAAGGCCACTTTGCGAGGTTGATGCTTTTTGTTTACAACGAGGATTGGCGGTCGTGGATTTTAATCATATAAGCGAATATATGTTTTGTAGGGTCATGGTCTCCGGTCCTAAAAATGTCAGGCACATCTTATTTTTGTGTATCTTTTATGTTTTATGTTTTCTTGTGGGCGACACTCAATTATATCTTTGGATGAATTTAGTTGTCGTCGTTCTATAGATTTTGATTGTATTGATCTCTTTCAGGGATTCAGCATTTAGTGCTGTCGTATTTCCGCTCTGACTGAGATTAATATTTTCTTATTTGTTTAGCTGTGCTGTCGAGTAACATATTGTCGTGGAATTCTTATTTAGTTCAGTATGATTATGTTCGTACCTGTAGTTCTTCTCTGACTTTCTTTTTAATATGTACAGCAGTTCTATGTGATTGTATCTCGTCCTGTACTGTTCATTGACGGTAGAAACAACTGTTTTATTATATGGTAAGATTTTATGACTTTTTACACTGTTGTCTTTTTCCTGATTTGTTTCCAGCGTTGTCAGTTAATCTTTTGTCTAATGTGATAGTATGGCATGCTTTTAAATAGGTAGTAAAGGCGATATTTAGTACTGGATTATAGTATATTGTTAATTGCTGATATGTTAATATATACGATGATTACGGATACACTGTGAGATTAGTTGATAAGTATCATATACTTCAGAGACAAGTATATCACACATAACGAAGAAGTACTATATATATACAGTTGGTTTTGAAAAGGTTTGAATTACCTTACGACTAAGTATAGTCATTGGGCAACAAGTGGGAGAGATATACATTTTGAATCTATAGCCCATTACTCTTTAATTTCAGTATGGCTGACTTTGTGAAGGTTAAGGCGGGATTTATACAGAATGGGAAGGACTTGAATTTCTCGGGTGATGATCTTATAGCCTATGTAAATAAAGAAATAGCGGAATACAAAGAAGAGAAAGAAAGAGAAGAAAAAAGACAAGAGAAAGAAAAAGAAGAAAAAAGAGAAGAGAAAGAAAAAGAAGAAAAAGACAAGAGAAAGAAAGAGAGAGAGAGAAGAAAAAAGAGAAGAAAGAGAGAAAGAAGAGAGGGAACATGAGAGAAGGGAAAGAATTCGTTTAGCAGAAATTGCTGCAGAACAAGCGAAATTTGAAAGCGAAAAAACTTTTGAGTTAGAAAAATTGCGCTTACAATCTTCTTTTTCTAGGGAATCTTCTGGTACTGGATCGTCGAAGATCATTAATTTAAAATTACCAAATTTTTCTTCATTGCATGACGATATAGGATTCTTTCTTTTGAGATTTGAATCAAGAGTTACGGCTTTAAATTTACCTAAGGCCTCATGGCCTGAACATTTTGTCGGGTTACTTACTGGTGAAAGTTTACAAACTTTTTTTAACATTGCCGATGACAAAAGAAACGACTATGAATCCATAAAATCAGTATTTCTTCGCAAATATTGTTTAGACGAGGAAGGATATCGTTTAAAATTTAAATCGATGGGTCCTATGGAAGGTAAGGATGTCGAAGACTTTGTGTCTTCAGTGAAGATGTGTCTAAACAGATGGATTGAACTGTCTAATATTACTAAATCTTTCGAAGGTCTTTATGATCTCTTCTTAAGGGGGAACACCCACCCAGAAATGGGTTATCTTTTTAAAAAATTAACAGGAAAATAACTAACAAACTTGTTGACATTAAATTTGGCCACATGTTACAAGAGATATTATATTTTATGATGAACAAAGTTTACTTTATAAATTTTAATGTTTTATGTGAAAATAATTAATTAACATGAAGTGATGAAAAAAAAAGAAAGGAAAACCCCCAGTGCACCTGGGAATGAATTTCACTCACATAAAAGGTGCAAATAATGCCAAACCAGCAGATGATGTGCATAACATCCCTACCTATGGCGTGAACCACCCAAAAATGTCTACCCCAATGAGTTTTGTAGATATGGCTCTTGCAATATGACCCTTTTAAATAGCACAAATTTAGAACTTTGTATAGCAATATCTCTGTTTCTATACCATGTAAGAAAAAAGTGGAGGTTCATGCCTTAAAGGATAACATGGGCTATAAGTGTGCAAAATTTGAAGGCTATAGCTTTAAAATTGTAGAAAATATCACCGGAACTGTGAATCGCAAGCCCTGTTTTCGTTAAAGTTTAGTTTTTAAAATGTTAAAACACTTATCTGATTCTCTTTGAACATTGATAACTCATAAACTATTACAGATAAACACATAATTCAAAAAGAATATCAAAGTAAAAAGGCTTATAAATATTTAAAACACAATTATTATATGAAAATCAAAAATAACCTTTTTTGTCTTTTTCTGGAAGAGACAAAATTTTATCTTCGGTAAATACTGAAATTTTCTCATTCCTTCAAGAAAGGAAGCCCACAAATATAGGAGAAATGGAAAAATTAGCTCAACAATTTTCGGTCGCACACCCAAACTTGCCTTTAGGTAAGACGAAGGTCCTAGAAACTTTGCCAGCTTGTGCGGTCACTCATGATAGATCACGCACTCGCAGCATGGACCGACGGCATAGGGATGACTATCAAAGTTCCTATAGAGGTAGATATAATTTCCCTCATAATCATTCGCCCTCATGGGGTATAGAGAGACGCAACTTTAACCATAATAATAAAAAGTCATGGCAAAGAAATAATCAATACTCCAATAATAATTACACTCACAAACATCATTTTTCGGGACCCTCACGTAATGATTACAATAACAGTAATTACAATAACAAACATCATGTCTCACCACCATCTCGTGATGATTCTTCTCGCACGGACAAAAAGAGTTACTATCGGTCTGACTGTCCAGTGGATCGGAGAGGAACACATTTTTCTAGGAGTCAAAGTAGAGGAAGATCACAAGCTCACGCTTGTCAGCTTGACGTTGGTAATGATAATATTTCCAATAATGAGAATAATACTCATGCCAATGCATGTAGTTTTGATCTGGAAAATAGTGGTAATTGCAGGGAATGTATGACTCTATTTCAACCTGGATCTACTCCACGTCTGAGATGTGGACATGCTCTGCCAGTTTTGTCTTTAAATGATGGGGTTGGCTCACTCGTGATCCATAGAGGGTTTTTTTTTGACACACCTGTTTCTATTTTACGTGACACCGGATGCACCACCATTGGCCTAAGGAAGGCACTAATTCCTTCTTCTTGCTTTACGGGAACCTCTATAAAGTGCGTAACTTTCGGTGGAACTGTTGAATCTTATCCGCTGGCAGATGTGGTAATAGATACTCCGTTCTTTTCGGGAAAAGTAAGAGTGTGTGCTCTCGATCGACCTTGTTGTGATTTACTTATCGGTAACATAAAGGGGGTTAAAGAGTGTTCTGAACAGGATATTATTGATTGGGAGAGAAATCATCCCTCCTTTGCTAACGCGATCACAACCAGAGCACAACAAGCTGCAGAGACAATTGAATTAAATTCTTCTATACACACTCAACACATTACAACTTGTCATTACATTGACAAAAATATATTTATAGCAAAACAACAAATGGATCCTTCTTTGGCACATTTATTCCCATTAGCTATGGCTCGAACTATTAAACCTTCTAAAAATTCAAGACATTGGTTTCAAATGCAGGATAATATTATGATACGATGTTTTGATAATTACTCTTTCATTCTCAAACAAGTTATAGTACCTACGTCATTTCGCGCACTAGTCTTGTCAAATGCGCATGACGTACCATTTGCTGGACATATGGGAATTTCCCGTACGGCTTATAGATTACTAAAACACTTTTATTGGCCTGGGGTAAATAAAGACATTTCAACTTATTGTAAATCTTGCGCTGAATGTCGAAGTGTTGCACGTAAGGGTGCACATCAATCAGCACCTTTACAGGTCACGGATATTGCTGTACGCCCTTTTTTTTCAAATTGGCTATTGATATCATAGGACCACTGTCTGTAAGGTCTACCAGAGGTTTTCAATACATATTAACATGTATTGACCTGTGTACGAGATGGCCAGAAGCCATTCCTTTAAAAAATATTACCACAGTGTCGGTAACAGATGCGTTGCTGTCTATATTTTCACGCATCGGGTTTCCGGAAGAAATCCTTTCTGATCATGGATCTCAGTTCGTGTCAGGTATGATGTCAGATGTTTTCAACACACTTCGTATCCGTCACTCTCTTAGTGCTATATTTCACCCTAGCTCTAACGGGGTCGTGGGACGTTGGAATGGGACATGGAAAAACAATTGTTGGGGAAGGTGACTACATCATTTCCTCAAGAATGGGATCGTTTTTTATTCCTGCTGTACTGTTTGCGTACAGAGAGGTTCCTAATCATATTGGTTTTTCGGCTTTTCAGTTAGTATTTGGTGCGGACCCAAGAGGTCGAATTTCTCTCTTACCTGATTTGTTGAAGGAATCTGATGTTAATAATAATAATAAGAAGAAAGCCACTTATCAATACGTTACAGATTTACGCCAACATCTTGTGGATGCATGTCAGGTGGCGACTCTGAAGCATCTCAGATGGCAAAATATAAGACCAGATATCGCATTAACAGAGATAGACGACTAACGTCTTTCTCAATCAATGACGATGTTTTTGTTCTCCTGCCACTCAAAGTAGATCACTTGTTAGTAACATGGCAAAGTCCGTTTAAAGTGGTTGCAAAGAGAACGGACGTGGACTACGTCATCAATATGCGGGGTAAAAAAAAAAACATTCCATGTTAACATGCTCCTACCATACATCACTCGTCCTCCTCAGTTACAATTCATTTGTGATGCTATCATGAACCAACCTACCCATCATGCATCTATCGCGTTGGTGGATGAGGTGCAAACCAATTTCGCTGATGTACCTTCCACGTTTCCGGTAGCACCTATTAAGTCTTCGGAAACATGGAATGATGTTATAATTTGTACTGATTTACCTGCAGATCATGGGGATCAAATTCGTTCTATGTTGGTATCCTTTCAGGATGTTTTGTCTGATCTTCCGGGACGTACTAACATTATCACACACGAAATCAAATTGTCAGATTACACCCCGATTTCATTACGACCATACGCCGTTCCTCTACATGTTAGAGATCAGGTGGAAAAGTGAAGTAGATGGTATGTTAAAACTGGGTATTATTTCACCGTCCGATTCTCCTTTCTGTTTTCCTATGGTGGCAGTACGAAAGAAAGACAAGTCAATTTCGTTATTTGTATTGACTATTTTCGTCGCCTTAACAAGGTGACCATATCCGATTCTGAACCAATGCTTTTGCTGGAGGATTTGTTGCCACGCCTATCATCCGCCCACTTTCTTCAGCAAGATTTTTGACCTATCTAAAGGTTACTGGCAGATTCCTCTGGCTGATGTATCAAAACCTTTGACTGCTTTTTTTTTTTGCCACTTCTCGTGGATTTGTTTTTCATTACAATGTCATGTGTTTTGGTTTACGGAATGCTCCAGCGACATTTGTACGCATGATGCATCGCGTTTTAGGTAATCGCACCGATCTCATTTTCGTATATGGACGATATTTGCATTTTTCATGATGATACTTGGGAACAGAACATATCGCTGGGATACAGTCGTTTTTGCTCCAAACTCTCAGAGTACATAACCTCACAGCTCGACCATTCCAAAGTCGAAATTGGGGTTTACTGAGATTTCATTTCTGGGTCATAAGATTGGCCGACGAAACATACAATACAACCTGATGAGTCTACACTTAAAAAAGGGTACTGGATCGTGCCATACAAACTTCTAAGGAACAAGTACGTAGTTTGCCGGGACTCATAAACTTTTACCACAGGTTTATACTACGATCTTCCCTTTTAACTTCTGTTCTATCTGCTCTGACCAAAAAGGGTAAGCCTGACAGAATAATATGGCAGGTGGAGTGTGACCATGCCCTACAGTACAGCAAACCACAATTTTCAAAAAGTCCAATACTGAGACTACCAGACTTACGACGACCTTTTCTCGTGGTTACAGACGCATCTCTGAAAGGAAAAGTTTTCAGTTGTTCGAGGGGCGGTAATGTGGCGCCGGCTATTGCACGCCACAGGCTAGAAAATATATAGGATTTTGGTGCTGATGAGCGCTGCACGATAGTAATTTGTCGATATGTGTATTGCGCACATGACGTGAGCAGTGTGGAGAAAAGATGGACAGAGCGTGTGTTGACCCTGAATGGGCGACTTGTGTATGTGTATTCTACCCAATGGTAGAAATATGGGAAATTTAAAAGAGAAGTGTCTTGAAACATATTAATGTTTATTAAATACAACGGAAGGTAGGAATAGGAATGAGGTAATGTTTATATGGACCTACGGATTATAGGAGTTGCTGAATCTACCTAATTATGCATGATGTGTAATGATGTATTGTCTACGTGAATAATAAATGGAATGTTACTAAAATATCCAGCTGTTATATTGATCGTTGTGTGGAATCTTCGAGTCATAGAAAGTATCGTTAATGAACTATTGTGGCTGTCCTGAATCTTGTGGACCTATGCTATATAAACCTAGACACAGTGTGAAAACGAGCACAAACAATCAACTGAAGAATATAAACTTTTAACGCCACACATAGGGACCAAGTTGACAAGCTAACGAAGTAACGAAAATTTTTTTTCTTTAGTTCATGCAAAAGAGTGAGTTCAAGTCAAACGGAAAATAAAGACATTGTATCGTTCGATTGACCTAGAAGTGTTTACGATCGGCTAGCGCTCATGTGACTTGCAGTTAGTGACGTAACACGCCTAACAACGAAAGACTGTACAACGTCATCATTTCATGTCCAAAATCCATAGCAGAAGTCAAGACCTTTCGCAATCTGTATCAAACTTCGATTTACCTTCAAAAATGGATCAAGAACTACACGAATGCTTTCAAAGTCACTAAACCAGCTTCGAGGGAATCCCATCTGTACCATTGACAACTGCCAGCATCTTGCGGGGAAAACTTTCATACGCTAAAAGATAAGTAAACCCAGTAGTGGTCGTTTCAGTGCAAAATGTCGTCCATCGAATTATGTGGGCATATTTAATTCATGCATGTTCTATGTATCTATCTATCTTCGTATGTTTTTATGTGTGTAAGTAGATTTGGTCGCCACAAGCTGACCACAAAGATTCTAATCGATTCTAGGGTAATTGAATATTTGCGAGTTGAATACAAGAGACCCCAAAGAAATAATTTTGGACTCGTTCTGCTTGTTATTGCAAACATTTGATATTTGATGTTAGGTGTATATTGATGGTAATTTCTGGTTTATTTTCCTGTATTCTGTTTCAATTTTTATTCATTTCTGTAATATGTTTGTAACTATTTCGTATTTTCTCCATCTTGCTATAATTTATTTTAATTGTTAATATATGTCCGTTATATAGAGTCCTGTGACGTCATCATTATTTGTACACATGTTTATTAACCCATATTTGGTTACCTTGAACTTCTCTGATACTTCCGAGTTTTATTTTGTTCAAGTAATCATCTTTTAATGTTTGCAATTGTCAATTGTGAAATGTTAATGTCTTGTACAATTTTATTTATGGTTTGTTTTGTCTTTATTGATGTTTAAGCTAATACTCTAATAGGGATAGCTTACCTTAGTTGGGTATTAATATAATAACATATATTTTGATTAATTTTTGAAAATAAATAAGAGGAACTTGATAATTGCAACTGTTTGCAGTAATGGCCCAGTGCACTAGTGTTTATCCATCATGACTAAGGCATGATGATATAGTATATTGACAAATAACTATAGGGTTATATTTCTTGGTGAATATGAGCATCATGTTAGATATTAAGTAGTATAATTTTATTAAAAATAGTACTACGTTGGCCATTGAGTACACATAAATAAGTTAATTATTTTTATTGGTGTTTACAATACATTATTGATTAACTACATAGATCATTGATTTCAGAATGTCTACGTTAGAAACTTTCGTTAGAATAGGGAAAGATTTTGGTTATAAAGGACCAGAACTGAAATTTTTTGCTGAAGAACAGCTAGCTATTTATAAACAAGAACAGGCAGATAGAAAACGTGAAGAAGAAGAACGTGAAACGAAGTTAAAACGTGAAGAAGAAGAACGTGAAAAGAAGTTAAAACGTGAAGAAGAAGAACGTGAGGCAAAGTTAGAAAAGCAGAAAGAACTTGCAAAGCAAGAAGAAGATAGAAAAGAGACAAGAAATGAAATATTAAGAATTGAGGAGGAAAATAAAAAGAAACAAGATGAAATTATAATGCAACAACAAAAGGAGTTGGCACTTATCCAATTGGAGACAGCCAAATTAAAAGCACAATGCGCTACTACTAGCCATGGTGTTAATGCTAATGATATGTCTTCAGCTACACAACATAAAAGTTATTATAACTTTAAACTGCCACATTTCAAACTTAATTATGATAATTTATCATCGTACTTGTCACGTTTTGAACAAGTATGTAAGACTAATAATTTGGATAAATCAGCATGGGCACTTAAACTTCGAGAATTTTTAGATGGTGAGCCCTTGAACGCAACTGAAAATGTAGATCTTACAATAGCTTGTAACTATGATGCCATTAAGGCTTTGCTATTGCGACGGTTTCATTTAGATGAGGAAGGTTGTAGATTAAAATTTAAAAATCTTCAGCCAGATTCACATAAAGATTTTTCAGGATTTATATCAAATATACGAGACACCTTCAACAGATGGGTTGAACTTGCGGGAGTGGAAAAATCTTATGATAAATTAGTGGACCTGATACTTAGCGATAAAGTACTATCTTCAGTTAGTCCGCCATTTTTTTCATTCCTACAGGAACGAAAACCACCCACCATTGCGTCCTTAGAAGAGATCTCTATAAATTATTGTTCTGCACATCCTAACGTCAGTTTAGGGAATTCACATACACGAGAACCATTACCAGTGGCTTCCAACATGTCGTACCACGGTTATGACAAAGCAAGGACACATAGTCTTAATAGGAACCATTTTTACAAAGGATATAATGATAATTATAATCATGGACAAAATCATTATAACAGCTATAACAATTTTAACCGAGGTAGACAACAGTTCAGAAATCAAATACCTCAATTTAAACCTAAAGATAATTTTCAACAAAAGCCTAGTTGGAATAAATTTGGTATTGACAAATTCAATAATAGTGGTAATCATTATCAGAGGAAGAATGAAAATTTTAAACCACGACATAAAAGCTACAACAGTAGAGGCAATGATAATAATTATTCAGGTTTTCGGGATAGACAACGCTCCATCTCCAAACATCATCAACAGTTTACACATAACACAGGGGCAGCATTGACCATGAATGCATCTCCATGTAATAACAATGTTGACACTCCAACACATTCTTCATCTGCATGCTATGTCATTGATAAAAACGTGGCAAATGTTTGTCCACAATGCCATAATATTTTTCAGAAATCAAGTCAGCCGACAATACAGGTTACACAACCTACTCCTGCTATTTGTCTAACAGCTAACGATGGAACTGGGACATTGATTTTTAACAAGTGAATCCTGGATGGAAATATTATTTCTATTTTAAGAGACTCCGGATCCACCACAATTGGTATCCGTCAATCCTTAGTGCATCCACGTTATGTTACTAAAGAGTTTGTACGCTGTATTACTTTCGGAGGGACAGTGGAATATTATCCAACTGCGATTATAGAGGTTAAAACTCCATTTTTTTTCAGGGAAAGTTAAAATTTGTTTACTTCAGAATCCGGTTGCAGATTTGACAATCGGACTTATACATGGCAGCAAAGACTGTACTCCCGAGGAAATATTGGAATGGGAAAGAGTGAACTTGTATGCAGCCAATACAGTGACAACAAGAGCTCAAGCTCACGAGTTGGAAAGGAAGGATACTACAGCCACTAAAGTGATGGAGTACTCTAATGATATACCTACTTCCATGATTGAAAGAGAGTCTTTTGCTCGCAAACAAAGAGAAGACAGCTCTTTGAAGAAATTTTTTGCATTAGTGAACAAACATGATGATAGAAATTAATATTTTCTAGGCTCTGGGTTTCCAAGAAAATTACCTTTCGGGACACATGGACCAACAATTTGTGTCTGATACAATGAAGAGATGTAATGAAGACCACTGGAATATAGAAGAGACAGATAAGTCTCTGCAGAGATTATCATCCGAATGAGTTAATGGCGTCCGTTGAGAGGCTCAAACCGTTACTATTTAAAACAACTTTTACATAAAAGTATACGGTAACAATCCTTCAAGATTGGACCAGAGCTGCATATTCCAGCTCAGTGTTGGTTTTTCCGCTTACCGAGAAAAATTCCGCGAGGGGGAGCAGGACCGGTATTTCCTCCGTTTTCGGAGTTAGGTGTTTGGTGCTCCTCCATGAGGCCCAATGGGACTCATTAATAGACTTACTACTCGATCTGAGAGGGGACTCAGGATTACCACAGTGACATCTTATGAATACGTTATTAACTTTTACGGTATAAAAAAATTCATAGAGGCTTTTTGTTGTGCGACATTGGGCATACCAGCTTCTTTCAGGAGAATTAGGCGGGTCGCAGGGATGCTCTGGGGCTGGCATGGTGGGGGAAGGCCTGGGGCGGCTGGGGGGATCGGCGCTGGCTGCCTTGTAGGGGCGGAAGGCGTCGGGGGGGGGACGGCGGGGTGGCTTGGATCAGTTGTTGTGTGTGGTGGGTGGTTTTGTGAGCGAGGCTAGCGATAACTAAATGGTTATGTAGTTGTACGCCACGCATGGGTTGGTGGTAGTGTGGAGATGAACCTATGAGGCCCGGTCGATACCGGGGCCTTGTGGTGGTGCTTCGCGCCATTCGTGCAGTCCACTCGTGACACATTGCGGGGGGTTGGCACGCTTTTTTTTTATTTATTTATGGATTATCCACTTCGAGTTTTTAAGGATGTTTGGCTTTGGATCACTCCCCCCCTCGCCCGCGCTCCTTGCTATCGTAATCCGTAACAAGGGCATCCTGATGTTCGTAGAGTTTTGGTGTGAGGTTGGATAGTTTAGGATTGATTTGTTATTTGTTGGTTATGGAACCATGACGGTGCCCGCGGTTTAGTTTTAAGAGTAAGGATATATTGGAGGGGGTGGGATTTAGCGGGCATGGTTAGTTGTTTTTGTTAGTTGTTTTTGTAGGGGTGTGCACCTGGGAGTGGGGTGGGGGTTGGGGGGGGGGGGGGTGGGGTTTTAGTGGGTGCCGTGTGATTTGGGGTTGTTGAGGGGGTTGTGAAAAGTGGGGAGAGTAGTGTTGTGGGTTGCTGGTGATGGGGGGGTAAGTTTGTGGTTGTTGGGTTGTTAGGGTTCCCCCCCCGGGGTTTGTTGGATAGGGGGGGTTTGGGGTTTGGGTAGCATTCCGAGTTATCACTATTTTTCCACATACCCCCCCCCCCCCCCCCCCCCCATTACCCCCCCCCCCCCCCCCCCCCCTCTGGACACCACCATACGGGCCACCCCCCCCTCATCCTCTCCAGTTAGTTTAGTGTTGATATACACACACACATAATAGTATGTTTGCTTATTTAAAAATATAAAAAAGATCAGTGATAAACAGCTGTACTCTATCAGGTTATATTAGTGTTATCAAAAAAATAAAAACCCAAAATATGGTGTTGCTACGCTATGATGTAAGATGATTGAGGGCACTCATCCCTGTGCAGAGAAGGCTTTGTGACCGAATGTTTTCGGGTATATAAGGCCCCCTATATCCTGGGAGAAAGTGGAGGTGTGCCGAGTGAGTATGAGCTGTAGGGCACGCCTTGGGGGTGGAAGAGGTTGGTGCTGGGAGATCGGTGCGCAGTTGTGCGGGGCGGCACAGAGTTCCTAAGTGGAACAAAGTAACACTAAGTATGATGACATCTATCCTACCCCCCCCCCCCCTCCCAGAAAGAAGAAGAAGAGTAAAAAAGAAAGTCAAAGAGAAAGGTAAGAAAAAAAACTCCCCCCCCCTTCCCCCCACTATACCCCCCCCCCCCCCCCCCCTCTACCCCCCTGTAGGGGCGGTAAGGCAAAAAGGCAAGAAAGCCGTGAGAATTTTGAAGTCTTGGTTGAGTTTGTGTTGAAAGAGATGAAGTCCAGGGTTGGGAGTGTACTGTTGGTTGTAGAGGTGTGCCCCCCCCCCCCCCCCCCCACCCCCCCCCCGGTTGTAAGATAGTAAGCGTAGAAGGGAAAGTTGAATTGAAGTTATGCAGATGGTTGGATTATTCCTGGATGAGATTGTTGTGTTATGGGGGGGTTGCTTCTTGAGTAAGAGGTGAGGAGAGAGTTTTTGGTATGTTCTGCGTTTTAGCGAGAGGGAAGAGGATTCTAAATCATATATTATCAAGTAGATATTACCCTTTCAGGCCGACTTAGACAGAACTATGACTTTTTCTGCACTGATTCGATCTTGCGTAGCCGTATTTTGTCGTCCTCCACCACTAGAACCCCCCACACCATGTTTCCCCCCCCCCACCCCCCAAACCCACCCCCCCCCCCCATCTCACACCCCCCTTACACACACTAGAGCGACTAGCAGTACACAACAGCGTGGTACCGGTGTGTTTAGCCCTATTTGTGTTGTGTTTGTAAATCGCTGTCCTGCTGGTGGCCAACTAGCGTGACGTAAAGTCTGAGATTGGTTCCGTCGGAGCCGTCGTTTATGTCCTTGACTGGCTTGGTATATGGCAGGGGGTCAAATGTCATTACTCAGTTCAATCACTCTCCGTCATCCTCTAGTAATACCCCCCCCCCCCCCCCCAACACCCATTAAATGTGTGTGTCACTAATACCACCCCCCGACTGGGAAAAAAGAAAAAGTGGTGAAAATAGAAATGTGGATGAGTTAGAGTCACTAATTTATAAGATAGGGTTGTAAAGTTTAGGTAATAGTGGGTGTAAAGTAATGTGAGAGTGTCGAGAGTGAAGGGAGGGAATTTGCCGAAAAAGGAATGAAATGAGTGGTAAATAATAAAAGTAAGATGATTTTAAAGCCGTGGGCCGAATCGATGAGAATATATAGGGTGGTATAATGGGTGGGCGGCCGGTGAACTAATATAAAGGTAAATGATCGATGTCGCTCGTATATAGTTTAAGTTAGTTGGATAGTGTACTAATCGAGAGGAAAAAAGGAAATTATGCGGTAAGTTGTAGAAATGCGCGGGCGAATAGTAGATAAAATGTGGGCAAAATACAGCGGTTGGATGCGGGAAAAAATTTAAAATTAGGGGTGGTGGTCCCGGCCCGTCCGCGCGGAATATAAAAAAAAACAGATTAATTGATACCTAGGCGGGGTCGAATCGACGGAATGGACTAAGATGGGTAGTAAAATGTCCGCCTTGAGCCGTGTGTGGGATGAAATAATAGGGGGGCTGGCCGCACGAAAAAGTATGAGGGGCATGGAGAAAGAGGAAGAGTCAGGGGTGGTGGGAAAATGAGAGTGGGCCAGTAAGTAACCGCCGGGAGCGGCCGGAGTGCGACTGCATAGGCGGGCATGGAGGGGGGGAAAAGGGGAAGAGTGAATGGAGTTGGCCTGTCGGTTGGGATGGAAGCGATGGAACTGCGATTGGGTCGATGTTGTGGAGACGATCCTATGAAAGCTAGTACGAGATTTGGAAATGATTGATAAGTCTCGATGAGGAATAATGTAGATTGGGAGGTAAGTTTAGTGTAATTGGGATAATGGGGGTGTGAAGGGGGGGTGTCGTGGGCCACAACTCACCAATTGTTGTACGAGGGGTATGTCGTGGGCTTACGCTCGAGTCCTGACTTATGCTAACTACCAAGTTCTTTGAGAAATTGTATGGGGTAGTTGGGGGGCGGGGGTGGCGGGGTGGCGTTGGGGGTTGGGGGGGGGGGGGGTCCCATGGGGGGGTTGTTTGGGGCTTTCTTCGCGGCGGCAGCGTTGTACGGCCACCCTGGGGTGTCCGGGTTCGCTCTATTTCCTCGTTCTCCCCCTTTCAAAGCGGGGGGTGGATGGGTCATTCCCTGGTGTTTTTTTTTTATCTTCCACCACCTCTCACCTTAGCACACAGAACGGAACATGAAGTAGATAGGGAACCAGTGCAGTGAATGGTAAATATAGAGCTAAAAATGCGTGATAAGTAGGTGGAATAGAAGACGATCCCAGGGTGGAGTGAATCAGTTCCTAGGTCTGTAGCAAGGTCCACGATAAAGGGTGTGGGGGAATGAAAAATGGGAAGGTAAGAGGGACCCGTTTATTCTGATAAGGTTTTTCCCCTGCCTCCTACTCTTCGTGGAACTTTTCCTACGAAGGTTCAAAAAATTTGAGTATGGATTGCGGGATACCAGCCTTTCCCCCTACTTTCCTGGGGCCTGTCCTCGTTTTCTCCCCCTCCTAATTTCATCCTAGGGGCCACCCCTCTGGGATAGCCTGAATTTCCTTCTAATACTTATGATCCACTTTCCTCAGCTTTCCCCCACCCCTCCTCTCCCTTCTCTTAACTAGGTTTGGCGGTTTCATAATGGTACTTTTCACCTTTGTTTCCCTCTTCTGAAGTATTTCAGTATGGAGGGCCCCGTGCACAGAATTCAGCTGGTGACGGGTGGAAAAGTTAAAAATAGGGAAAAGTTTAATCCTCCCTTTTTGGGGGGGGTTGAAAAGTTCTCCTAAACGAAATAGGAAGGTGTCGTAGAGAAGGAAAAAAAGGAAAATATTCGGGGGGGAACACTTTGCATGGAAAAAACCACACTTTAAGGGTAGGGGAAAAACTTGAAAGGGGTTTTGTTCGAAAACACCTTGTCCCTGAAAGTCAAGCAAACAAAATTTGATTCGCTGGAATATGTATAGCATTAGTTAAGGTGTAGTACAATCTTTCTTGACAATAGGTCAGAGTATTGTGACTTAAAATTTACAATTTCTGTTCCTATCACTTTTTATTGTCTGTGACCTTCTAGCCTTTTTTTACTGTTACCTCAGCAGTATTGCACTGATTCCTCTTCTACTACAAGCCTAACTCTTTAGTGTGCTCATTCATTTTTTTTAAGCCAAAATAATTTAATAAGCTTTACTTAAATATTGTTATCTATAGATTTAAGGCATTTTTTGTTCTGGACGTGGATGTTAGTGCGTGTGCGACGGGAACGTGGAGAACGACAAGGAGAAGGGGGTTTAAGGTTAGTTGTTGATTATGAAGATGAATAAAAATTAGGAAAAAGGGAAAATATGGGGATAAATAGAAAAAAAAAAAATAATGGAAAAATAAAATGATTATATATAATTTATAATTGGTGGGATCGAGCCTGACCAACGCACTGATTTTGTCCTAGAGAGTTTTTTATTTTGTATCATTTTATGAAGATTTATATATTAATAATGAGAAGAATTTATATTTTAATGAAATAAAGTTCTTCCCCCATTAATTGAATGAACTAATCTAAGTAATAAATTTTTTAATGATTTTTATTTTTTAAAGATATTTCTAACAAAAAATGGATTAAATTTAACTATTTAAGGAAGTCTAATATAGGGCGAGGGATAAAAGTGGTAAAGGGGGGGGGTCGAATGATAACACGTTTGTAAAGAGGAAAGTTTAAATGAAAACAGTGAAAGGTTAAGAATTAGGTAGGATGGGGGTGGGGGGGGGGAAAAGAGAAAGAAAATGAAACTATTGAGATAAGAAAAAGAAATCCCCCCCCCCCCCCCCCCAGAAAAAAAGTCCCCCCCCCAACCATTTTTAGGAGATGTTGGTGGTAGGGGTAGGCGGGGTAGAAAAGAGTGGTTAAAGAGGGGAATAAGTGAGTTAGCAAGCGGTATGTTTAAAAAAAAATCAAAAAAAATAAAAAGTGTTGGGGGGGGTGTGTATTTAATAAGTTGATAAATGCCTTCGCATGAGCCTTTAGTGGCTGTGTTGGCTTATTGTTGTAAAATAAAGTTGTTAGAGTAGGTTTCGTTTTTATTTTTTTTTGTGTAAGAAGAAAAAAAACTTTTTTTTTAAAAAGGGGTAACTTTTATGAAAAATTTAATAAAAATGCGTGGTAATTAAGAGTTTAAAGAAAATGGAGAAATGGTCTTTAAAAAATAGAGAATAACGAAATTAAAGAAAAAATGGATTATTAGGAATTATTTAAGATTTTAAACGTGGGAACGCTGCAAGAAACGAAACAATGATTATAAAGTAGAACTGTAATAAACTAAGAAAGAAGAAGTATAGGTAAATAATCCGGTATGTTAATGCACTGATATGCGGCTAAAAATTGTAGAGTAAAAAAGATGGACTAAGCAAAGGAAGAAGGAATGTTGAATATGAGGAATATAGTGGCGGTAGAAAATAGGTAAAATTTAGTAAAAAAAGAAATAACACTTGATCTAAGTATCGATTACGCAGTCGTCCTTTCGTTTTACTACATGCTTGCTAGAACTGTATGATGTAGTTCATGTAGATGGGGGGGGGAATGGGAAAGTTGTTATAATGGTGTGAAGTCGTGTTGGTAGATTCGGGGAATTTTGAAAAGGGTGGGCGTGGGGGTGGTTTTTGTAGGAGTGTGACAAAATAAGTAAAAATTAATAGGACTGCGGATTCGTTTGTTAAAGGGAAGGAATAATAGTAAGGCGGTGGAGTGGGTGAGGAGTGATGTAAAAGGGTAAATTGACGTGAAGTACTAAGTGGATAACGGGAATTGTATACGCGTAATGAGCTTTTGAGGGTTTTTGTCTGTTTGATGATGGATATATGTTGTATTTTGGTGTATCGTGGTTAGAATTTTTTGTTGGTGGTGTATGGAAGTCAGGTTGGGTAAGACGTTTTGTACTACGTCATGGAGTTAAATTAAAAGTTTGAAAAAGTGTTCTGTAGTTTTTTTGTGGATGGGTGGGGGGTGGGACTCGGATTCCAGGCACGAAGGAGGATGATGAGTTGGTTTGGTATTGTTTGTTTTTTAGTGATTTATTTGTGGATGAGAGGATAATATGTTTAGTTTGGGGGTTTGGGTTGTTTCAGTGGGAGTTGTAGGGGGAGTTGGTGGTTTCATGGGTAGTACGTGATGAACTTCGGATGCTGACAAAAACCTTAGATATCTACTATAAATAAATATTAATTATACCTAACCACAGCTATTACTAAAATCGTAAGTTTTTTTTTTAGACCATTTTTTTCATGGCAAACTTTTCTTTTTGGGGGGATGGGTTTTTTTAGAATTCGGTTTTTCGTTGATGAGTTTTTTTTGTGGTTTTGTACTGATATTAGTAATTAATACTGAGGTTTTAGAAGTGGGCACGTGTGATTATTGTTGTTGAAAGTTTGGATTATTTAGTGTTCATCGTGGGTTATAGGGGTAGGTTGTTAGTTATTAACAAGGAGATATATAGGAGTGGTGGAACTGTTGACGCCCCCTTGTGGGGGGGGGGGGTTGGGGGGGGGGGGGTTTTGTTGGGGTTTTTATGGTTGGGTGTGGAATATGACTTTGTGAATAGAACGGTTAGGGGGTAATTTGCGTGGGGGGTGGCTTATGGATCGACTTTTTGGCTGTTGGGGGGAGTCCAGGGATCAAGATGACGGAATAATGACGTTTTATATTGTAATAGTCATGGGATACATGTGTTTGTGGTGCTAGTGTTCAGGCGACGGTTCCGTCAGCGAATTGACATATAATAAAGAGTCGGAATAAAAGGATTAGGTGGTACAGTGTGGGGAGAGTTCAGGGGGGTATAGGTTTATTTTATGGAATTGGGGGTAATGGGCACGTTAGGGTGGAAGGTGGGTGGGGGGTGGCCCAAATGGTTAGGGTGAGTTGCGTAGGTTGAATTATAATGATGAAAATTATATTGTAAGGGTTGGTGAGGTATAATGTATGATGGTTAATGGACCTATGAATTTGATTAAAAGACAAGAGTGGATGTCAGTCAATTCAACCAATAGAAAATTAAAAGGGGGGGGGTCACGGGTATTGGAAATGGATGTTTTCAGTAAGTTAGATTTTCGGGGGAGGCGAATGGAAGAGCTTAAAGGGTCAGCATAGGTCACTTTGGGGGTCTAAACTTTGGGGGGGGCCGGGGCGGGGGTAACGAGTATCGTTGGAGTTGGTCAAGTTGGTATGGGATTGGGGGGGTTTGTGGTCTAATCTTAATGGGTCCTGCGGGGATCGTTGCATAATCAAAACTGGTGAGGGGGAATTGGGGGGGAATGGTCAAGCGGAGGGGGACAGGCGTGGACGTGTGAGGGTAGTTAAATTCGGGGGGATTGTAAAAATACGTGATGATTTGGTTTGTTGCAGTTCGTGGGTTCAGTGAAATTGTTATGAATCTGATTGAGTACTTACATGCCGCTAAATGGAATGCGCTCTGATTTAATCGTTAGTGTGTAAGAGTTTTTGGTGATAGGTTCCGCGAGGGAAGTTACTAAATAAGGTGAAAAATTGAAAAACGTCGTTAATCCATATGCCTTAATGTGGGAGAAAGTCGCTAACGGTGCGTCAAGGGTGTAGCATGAGGTTAGATATAAATTGCGTCATTAGATGCCACTACTATAACAATGGATAATAGGTAAAATAGTAACAAGTAGGATAGTTTAGGTGGGGGGTCTATGACCTGATAAGACTTGAGCGAGTAGTGTGACTATGGTTAAGTATGGAAGGATTTAGTGGATGGGAGGAAAGGAAAGTGTAGTTGATTCACTTATGACAGTGCGTTGTGTATTTTATTTCCTAAGTTTTCTTTTGGGGTGGTTGTTACAGCCCCTCTGATCGGGAGAGTTTAGGTTCCCAATTGTGCTTTTGGTCACACAATTGCGTGATTGATTTATGAGGTTCGTCGGTACTTGATAAAATCTTAATCTTTTTATTGATTATGTTAACTGGGATAGATTATTATATATATAGAGGTGAGGCAACGATATATATTATATGACGTGTAAGGGAAATTAAAAGTGGAGACAATATATTCAGGATAGAAGAGATGTAATCTTCCCATTTCCTAGGTGAAGGATGGAAGGGGGGGAGTTAGATGGGGGTTGATGATATGCTCACTACCTACAAGTGTGGGTGGTTGTGCTTAGAGGTGGTAATGTGAGGCTGTCATACTAAAACCTGGTCAATAAAATAGTGAAACATAAGATACAATAGCTAATTAATCTAATATGTTATAAGGATGGAACAAGAATAATAATGCTTAGTCGTTCTAGTATATAAGCAAGGTGATCCAATGGTAGAATAATCTAAACTGCCTTGTTTGTATTCTATTTTTTTAGTTTTTTTTTAGTAGCGTTACGCAGGGCAAAATAGTATAAATGAAAATGAAGATGGGTTGAATGGCCATCTCCGTTTTAACAATACTAGTCTCCATTGTGCCTCGAAGTTGTGTATTGATATTATATATGTTCGGGTAATGAAAATTCAAGAAATGTGTTAGGTGCAAGGTATGTCCATAATCCGCTAATTTTATTAAATAGTAAGTGGCAAAATTGATATACACGCTGGTATCGTTCCTGCACCCCCCAGAATCAGGGAAAAAGATAAGTCCTTTGCTTGTGCGGTGGAGTGGGATTGTGAGGTTGAGAGAGTTGTTATTTGAGTAATTTGATAGTGAGGGATTTATATTAGGGGGTGATTGATATGCAGTGAAAGATATGAGTGGATATGCTGGGAGGGTGAAATAAGTGGAGGTGAAGTGTGAAGTGTGC